>CATORF010000790.1:1200000-1590000 GCA_951804975.1 Anthophora plumipes | reverse complement strand
TCGCTCTTTTCGAGCTATTTAATGCGGGAAACACGTTATCTGGTGTTTTCACCACACCACTGTTCGTTGGATATGCAGAACCGGAGATATCTTGGTTTTCGTGGGGTTTCAAGCTGAAATATGCATTTTCTGCGATAATCTTGGTGAGACATCTGTCCGAAGTATGCAGAATCATCGAGATCGCTCTTTTCGAGCTATTTAAGGCACGAAACACGTTAACTGGTGTTTTCACCACTCCACAGTGCGTATGATGTGCAGAACCGGAGATAACCCGGGTTTCGTCGGGTTTCAAGCTGAGATATGCATTTTCTGCGATAATCTTGGTGAGACTTCTGTCAGAAGTATGCAGGATCTTCGAGAACGCTCTTTTCGAGCTATTTAATGCGAGAAACACGTTATCGTGTGTTTTCACCACTCCACAGTGTGTTTGATATGCAGTACCAGCGATATCTTGGTTTTCGTGGGGTTTCAAGCTAAGATATGCATTTTTTACGATAATCTGGGTGAGACTTCTGTCCGAAATATGCAGAATCATCGAGATCGCACTATTCGAGCTATTTAATGCGCGAAACACGTTCTCTGGTTGTTTTCACCACTCCACAGTGCGTTTGATTTGCAGAACCGGCAACATCTTGATTTTCGTGGTGTTTCCAGCTGGGATATGCAATTCCTGCGATAATCTTGGTGAGAAATCTGTCTGAAGTATGCTTAATCATCGAGATCGCTCGTTTCCAGCTATTTAATGCGAGAAACACGTTATCTGGTGTTTTCACCACTCCACAGTTGGTTTGATATGCAGAACCGGCGATGTTTGGTTTTCGTCGGGTTTCAAGTTGAGATATGCTTTTTCTACGATAATCTTGGTGAAACATCTGTCCGAAGTATGCAGAAACATCAAGAGCGCTCTTTTCGAGCTAGTTAGTGCGAGAAACACGTTTTCTGGGGTTTTCACCACACCACAGTTCGTTGGATGTGCAGAACCGGAGATATCTTGGTTTTCGCGGGGTTTCTAGCAGAGATATGCATTTTCTGCGATAATCATGGTGAGACTTCGGTTAGAAGTATGCAGAATCATCGAGATCGCACTTTTCGATCTATTTAATGCGAGAAACACGTTGTCTGGTGTTTTCACCACTCCACAGTTGGTTTGATATGCAGAACCGGCGATATCTGGGTTTTCGTGGGGTTTTAAGCTGAGATATGCATTTTCAGCGATAATCTTGGTGAGACTTCTGTCCGAAGTATGCAGAATCATCGAGATCGCTCTATTCGAGCTATTTAACGCGACAAAACGTTATCTGGTGTTTTCAGCACTCCACAGTGCGTTTGGTATGCAGAACCAGCGATATCTTGGTTTTCGTGGGGTTTCAAGCTGAGATATGCATTTTCTGCGATAAACATGGAGAGACTTCTGTCCGAATTAGGCTGAATCATCGAGATCGCTCTTTTCGAGCTAGTTAATGCGAGAAAAACCTTGTCAGGGGTTTTCACCACTCCACAGTGCGTTTGATATGCAGAACCAGCGATATCTTGGCTTTCGTTGGGTTTCAAGCTGAGATATGCATTTTTTACGATAATCTTGGTGAGACCTCTGTCAGAAGTATGCAGAACCTTCGAGAACGCTCTTTTCGAGCTACTTAATGCGAGAAACACGTTTTCTGGTGTTTTCACCACCCCACAGTGCGTTTGATATGCAGAACCGGCGACATCGTGGTTTTCGTCGGGTTTCAAGCTGAGATATGCATTTTCTGCGATAATATTGGTGAGACTTCTGTCCGAAGTATGCAGAATCATCGATATCGCTCTTTTAGAGCTATTTAATGCGAGCAACACGTTATGTGGTGTATTCACCACTCCACAGTACGTTAGACATGCAGAACCGGAGGTATCTTCGTTTCGGTCGGGTTTCAAGTTGAGGTATGCATTTTCTACGACAATATTGGTGAGACCTCTGTCAGAAGTATGCAGAACCTTCGAGAACGCTCTTTTCGAGCTACTTAATGCGAGAAACACGTTTTCTGGTGTTTTCACCACCCCACAGTGCGTTTGATATGCAGAACCGGCGACATCGTGGTTTTCGTCGGGTTTCAAGCTGAGATATGCACTTTCTGCGATAATATTGGTGAGACTTCTGTCCGAAGTATGCAGAATCACCGATATCGCTCTTTTCGAGCTATTTAATGCGAGAAACACGTTGTCTGGTGTTTTGACCACTCCACAGTGCGTTTGATATGTAGAGCCGCCGATAACTTGGTTTTCGTGGGGTTTCCAGCTGAAATATGCATTTTCTGCGATAATCTTGGTGTTTCATCTATGAGAAGTATGCAGAATCATCGAGAACGCTCCTTTCGAGCTAGTTAATGCGAGAAACACGTTTTCTGGTGTTTTCACCACTCCACAGTGCGTCTGATATGCAGAACCGGCGATATCTTGATTTTCGTGGTGTTTCCAGCTGAGATATGCATTTTCTGCGATAATCTTGGTGAGACTTCAGTCAGAAGTACGCAGAATCATCTAGATCGCTCGTTTCGAGCTATTTAATGCGAGAAACCCGTTATCTGGTTGTTTTCACCACTCCATAGTGCGTTTGATATGCAGAACCGGCGACATCTTGATTTTCGTGAGGTTTCTAGATGAGATATGCATTTTCTGCGATAATATTGGTGAGACTTCAGTCAGAAGTATGCAGAATCATCTAGATCGCTCGTTTGGAGCTATTTAATGCGAGAAACACGTTATCTGGTGTTTTCACCACTCCACAGTGCGTTTGATATGCAGAACCGGCGACATCTTGATTTTCGTGGTGTTTCCAGCTGGGATATGCATTTTCTGCGATAATCTTGGTGAGACTTCAGTCAGAAGTATGCAGAAAAATCGAGAGCGCTCTTTTCGAGCTATTTAATGCGAGAAAGACGTTTTCTGGGGTTTTCACCAAACCTCTGTTCGTTGGATATGCAGAACCGGAGATATCTTGGTTTTCCTGGGGTTTCAAGCTGAGATATGCATTTTCTGCGATAATCTTGGTGAGACTTCTGTCCGAAGTATGCAGAATCATCGGGATCGCTCTTTTCGAGCTATTTAATGCGAGGAACACGTTTTCTGGCGTTTTCACCACACCACTGTTCGTTGGATATGCAGAACCGGAGATATCTTGGTTTTCGTGGGGTTTCAAGCTGAAATATGCATTTTCTGCGATAATCTTGGTGAGACATCTGTCCGAAGTATGCAGAATCATCGAGATCGCTCTTTTCGAGCTATTTAATGCACGAAACACGTTAACTGGTGTTTTCACCACTCCACAGTGCGTATGATGTGCAGAACCGGAGATAACCCGGGTTTCGTCGGGTTTCAAGCTGAGATATGCATTTTCTACGATAATCTTGGTGAGACTTCTGTCAGAAGTATGCAGGATCTTCGAGAACGCTCTTTTCGAGCTATTTAATGCGAGAAACACGTTATCGTGTGTTTTCACCACTCCACAGTGCGTTTGATATGCAGTACCAGCGATATCTTGGTTTTCGTGGGGTTTCAAGCTACGAAATGCATTTTTTACGATAA
Organism: Anthophora plumipes; assembly: GCA_951804975.1. Classification (NCBI taxonomy): domain Eukaryota; kingdom Metazoa; phylum Arthropoda; class Insecta; order Hymenoptera; family Apidae; genus Anthophora; species Anthophora plumipes. Next base: position 1,586,442 of record CATORF010000790.1, on the reverse strand, counting down.
TCTGGGTGAGACTTCTGTCCGAAATATGCAGAATCATCGAGATCGCACTATTCGAGCTATTTAATGCGCGAAACACGTTCTCTGGTTGTTTTCACCACTCCACAGTGCGTTTGATTTGCAGAACCGGCAACATCTTGATTTTCGTGAGGTTTCGAGCTGAGATATGCATTATCTGCGATAATCTTGGTGAGACTTCAGTAAGAAGTATGCAGAATCATCTAGATCGCTCTTTTAGAGCTACTTAATGCGAGAAACACGTTATCTGGTGTTTTGACCACTCCACAGTGCGTTTGATATGTAGAACCGCCGATAACTTGGTTTTCGTGGGGTTTCCAGCTGAAATATGCATTTTCTGCGATAATCTTGGTGTTTCCTCTATGTGAAGTATGCAGAATCATCTAGATCGCTCTTTTCGAGCTATTTAATGCGGGAAACACGTTTTCTGGTGTATTCACCACTCCACAGTGCGTTTGATATGCAGAACCGGCGACATCTTGATTTTCGTGGTGTTTCCAGCTGGGATATGCATTTTCTGCGATAATCTTGGTGAGACTTCAGTCAGAAGTATGCAGAATCATCGGGATCGCTCTTTTCGAGCTATTTAATGCGAGAAACACGATATCTGGTTGTTTTCACCACTCCACAGTGCGTTTGATATGCAGAACCGGCGATATCTTGATTTTCGTGGTGTTTCCAGCTGAGATATGCATTTTCTGCGATAAGCTTGGTGAGTCTTCTCCCATAAGTATGCAGAATCATCTAGATCGCTCTTTTCGAGCTATTTAATGCGGGAAACACGTTTTCTGGTGTATTCGCCACTCCACAGTACGTTAGACATGCAGAACCGGAGGTATCTTCGTTTCGGTCGGGTTTCAAGCTGAGATATGCATTTTCTACGACAATATTGGTGAGACCTCTGTCAGAAGTATGCAGAATCTTCGAGAACGCTCTTTTCGAGCTACTTAATGGGAGAAACACGTTTTCTGGTGTTTTCACCACCCCACAGTGCGTTCGATATGCAGAACCGGCGACATCGTGGTTTTCGTCGGGTTTCAAGCTGAGATATGCATTTTCTGCGATAATATTGGTGAGACTTCTGTCCGAAGTATGCAGAATCATCGATATCGCTCTTTTCGAGCTATTTAATGCGAGAAACACGTTGTCTGGTGTTTTGACCACTCCACAGTGCGTTTGATATGTAGAGCCGCCGATAACTTGGTTTTCGTGGGGTTTCCAGCTGAAATATGCATTTTCTGCGATAATCTTGGTGTTTCCTCTATGAGAAGTATGCAGAATCATCGAGATCGCTCTATTCCAGCTATTTAATGCGAAAACCACGTTATCTGGCTGTTTTCACTACTCCACAGTGGGTTTGATATGCAGAACCGGCGACATCTTAATTTTCGTGATGTTTCTAGCTGAGATAGGCATTTTCAGCGATAATATTGGTGAGACTTCAGTCAGAAGTATGCAGAATCATCTAGATCGCTCTTTTCGAGCTATTTAATGCGGGAAACACGTTTTCTGGTGTATTCACCACTCCACAGTGCGTTTGATATGCAGAACCGGCGACAGCTTGATTTTCGTGGTGTTTCCAGCTGGGATATGCATTTTCTGCGATAATCTTGGTGAGACTTCAGTCAGAAGTATGCAGAATCATCGGGATCGCTCTTTTCGAGCTATTTAATGCGAGAAAAACGATATCCGGTGTTTTCACCACTCCACAGTGCGTTTGATATGCAGAACCGGCGACATTTTGGATTTCGGCGGGTTTCAAGCTGAGGATTGCATTTTCTACGTTAATCTTGGTGAGACGTCTGTCAGAAGTATGCAGAATATTCGAGATCGCTCTTTTCGAGCAACTTAATGCGAGAAACACGATATCTGGTTGTTTTCACCACTCCACAGTGCGTTTGATATGCAGAACCGGCGATATCTTGATTTTCGTGGTGTTTCCAGCTGAGATATGCATTTTCGGCGATAATCTTGGTGAGTCTTCTGCCAGAAGTATGCAGAATCATCTAGATCGCTCTTTTCGAGCTATTTAATGCGAGAAACAAGTTTTCTGGTGTATTCACCACTCCACAGTACGTTAGACATGCAGAACCGGAGATATCTTCGTTTCGGTCGGGTTTCAAGCTGAGATATGCATTTTCTGCGATAATCTTGGTGAGTGTTCAGTCAGAAGTATGCAGAATCATCTAGATCGCTCTTTTCGAGCTATTTAATGCGGGAAACACGTTTTCTGGTGTTTTCACCACTCCACGGTGCGTCTGATATGCAGAACCGGCGATATCTTGGTTTTCGCGGGGTTTCCAGCTGAGATATGCATTTTCTGCGATAATCTTGGTGAGTCTTCTGTCAGAAGGATGCAGAATCATCTAGATCGCTCTTTTCGAGCTGTTTAATGCGAGAAACACGTTCTCTGGTGTTTTCACCACCCCACAGTGCGTTTGATATGCAGAACCGGAGATATCTTCGTTTCGGTCGGGTTTCAAGCTGAGATATGCATTTTCTACGATAATATTGGTGAGACCTCAGTCAGAAGTATGCAGAATCTTCGAGAACTCTCTTTTCGAGCTACTTAATGCGAGAAACACGTTTTCTGGTGTTTTCACCACCCCACAGTGCGTTTGATATGCAGAACCGGCGACATCGTTGTTTTCGTGGGGTTTCCAGCTGAGATAGGCATTTTCTGCGATAATCTTGGTGAGTCTTCTGTCAGAAGTATGCAGAATCATCGAGATCGCTCTATTCGAGCTATTTAATGCGAGAAACACGTTATCTGGTTGTTTTCACTACTCCACAGTGGGTTTGATATGCAGAACCGGCGACATCTTAATTTTCGTGATGTTTCTAGCTGAGATAGGCATTTTCAGCGATAATATTGGTGAGACTTCAGTCAGAAATATGCAGAATCATCTAGATCGCTCTTTTCGAGCTATTTAATGCGGGAAACACGTTTTCTGGTGTATTCACCACCCCACAGTGCGTTTGATATGCAGAACCGGCGACATCTTGATTTTCGTGGTGTTTCCAGCTGGGATATGCATTTTCTGCGATAATCTTGGTGAGACTTCAGTCAGAAGTATGCAGAATCATCTAGATCGCTCGTTTCGAGCTATTTAATGCGAGAAACACGTTATCTGGTGTTTTTACCACTCCACAGTGCGTTTGATATGCAGAACCGGTGACATCTTGATTTTCGTGATGTTTCTAGCTGAGATAGGCATTTTCTGCGATAATTTTGGTGTTTCCTCTATGAGAGGTATGCAGAATCATCGAGATCGCTCTATTCGAGCTATTTAATGCGAGAAACACGTTATCTGGTTGTTTTCACTACTCCACAGTGGGTTTGATATGCAGAACCGGCGACATCGTGGTTTTCGCGGGGTTTCCAGCTGAAATATGCATTTTCTGCGATAATCTTGGTGTTTCCTCTATGAGAAGTATGCAGAATCTTCGAGAACGCTCTTTTCGAGCTACTTAATGCGAGAAACACGTTTTCTGGTGTTTTCACCACCCCACAGTGCGTCTGATATGCAGAACCGGCGACATCTTGATTTTCGTGGTGTTTCCAGCTGAGATATGCATTCTCTGCGATAATATTGGTGAGTCTTCTGTCAGAAGGATGCAGAATAATCTAGATCGCTCTCTTCGAGCTGTTTAATGCGAGAAACACGTTCTCTGGTGTTTTCACCACCCCACAGTGCGTTTGATATGCAGAACCGGAGATATCTTCGTTTCGGTCGGGTTTCAAGCTGAGATATGCATTTTCTACGATAATATTGGTGAGACCTCAGTCAGAAGTATGCAGAATTTTCGAGAACGCTCTTTTCGAGCTACTTAATGCGAGAAACACGTTTTCTGGTGTTTTCACCACCCCACAGTGCGTTTGATATGCAGAACCGGCGACATCGTGGTTTTCGTGGGGTTTCCAGCTGAGATAGGCATTTTCTGCGATAATCTTGGTGAGTCTTCAGTCAGAAGTATGCAGAATCATCGAGATCGCTCTATTCGAGCTATTTAATGCGAGAAACACGTTTTCTGGTGTATTCACCACTCCACAGTGCGTTTGATATGCAGAACCGGCGACATCTTGATTTTCGTGGTGTTTCCAGCTGGGATATGCATTTTCAGCGATAATCTTGGTGAGACTTCAGTCAGAAGTATGCAGAATCATCTAGATCGCTCGTTTCGAGCTATTTAATGCGAGAAACACGTTATCTGGTGTTTTCACCACCCCACAGTGCGTTTGATATGCAGAACCGGCGACATCGTGGTTTTCGTGGGGTTTCCAGCTGAGATAGGCATTTTCTGCGATAATCTTGGTGAGTCTTCAGTCAGAAGTATGCAGAATCATCGAGATCGCACTATTCGAGCTATTTAATGCGAGAAACACGTTTTCTGGTGTATTCACCACTCCACAGTGCGTTTGATATGCAGAACCGGCGACATCTTGATTTTCGTGGTGTTTCCAGCTGGGATATGCATTTTCTGCGATAATCTTGGTGAGACTTCAGTCAGAAGTATGCAGAATCATCTAGATCGCTCGTTTCGAGCTATTTAATGCGAGAAACACGTTATCTGGTGTTTTTACCACTCCACAGTGCGTTTGATATGCAGAACCGGCGACATCTTGATTTTCGTGGGGTTTCCAGCTGAGATAGGCATTTTCTGCGATAATATTGGTGAGACTTCAGTCAGAAGTATGCAGAATCATCGGGATCGCTCTTTTCGAGCTATTTAATGCGAGAAACACGTTATCTGGTGTTTTCACCACTCCACAGTGCGTTGGATATGCAGAACCGGAGATATTTTGGTTTTCGTCGGGTTTCAAGCTGAGATATGCATTTTCTACGATAAGCTTAGTGAGACCTCTGTCAGAAGTATGCAGAACCTTCGAGAACGCTCTTTTCGAGCTACTTAATGCGAGAAACACGTTTTCTGGTGTTTTCACCACTGCACAGTACGTTTGATGTGCAGAACCGGAGATATCTTGGTTTTCGTGAGGTTTCAAGCTGAGATATGAATTTTTTAGGATAATCTTGGTGAGACTTCTGTCCGAAGTATGCAGAATCATCGAGATTGCTCTATTCGAGCTATTTAATGCGACAAAACGTTATCCGGTGTTTTCACCACTCCACAGTGCGTATGATATGCAGAACCGACGATATCTTGGTTTTCGTGGGGTTTCCAGCTGAAATATGCATTTTCTGCGATAATCTTTGTGTTTCATCTATGAGAAGTATGCAGAATCATCCAGAACACTCTTTTCGAGCTAGTTAATGCGAGTAACACGTTTTCTGGTGTTTTCACCACCCCACAGTGCGTTTGATATGCAGAACCGGCGACATCTTGGTTTTCGTCGGGTTTCAAGCTGAGATATGCATTTTCTGCTATAATATTGGTGAGACTTCAGTCAGAAGTATGCAGAATCATCTCGATCGCTCGTTTCGAGCTATTTAATGCGAATAAACAAGTTTTCTGGTGTTTTGACCACTTCACAGTACGTTTGACATGCGGAAACGGAGATACCTTGATTTCCGTCGGGTTTCAAGCTGAGATATGCATTTTCTGCGATAATATTGGTGAGACTTCAGTTAGAAGTATGCAGAATCATCGAGATCGCTCTGTTCGAGCTATTTAATGCGAGAAACACGTTTTCTGGTGTATTCACCACTCCACAGTGCGTTTGATATGCAGAACCAGCGATATCTTGGCTTTCGTGGGGTTTCAAGCTGAGATATGCATTTTCTGCGATAAGCTTGGTGAGACATTTGTCCGAAGTATGCAGAATCATCGAGATCGCTCTATTCGAGCTATTTAATGCGAGAAACACGTTATCTGGTGTTTTCATCACTCCACAGGGCGTTTGATATGCAGAACCGGCGATATCTTGGTTTTCGTGGGGTTTCCAGCTGAAATATGCATTTTCTGCGATAATCTTTGTGTTTCATCTATGAGAAGTATGCAGAATCATCTAGAACGCTCTTTTCGAGCTAGTTAATGCGAGTAATACGTTTTCTGGTGTTTTCACCAACCCACAGTGCGTTTGATATGCAGAACCGGCGACATCTTGGTTTTCGTCGGGTTTCAAGCTGAGATATGCATTTTCTGCGATAATATTGGTGAGACTTCAGTCAGAAGGATGCAGAATCATCTAGATCGGCCTTCTCGAGCTATTTAATTCGAGAAACACGTTTTCTGCTGTATTGACCACTCCACAGTACGTTTGACATGCAGAAACGGAGATATCTTGGTTACGGTCGGGTTTCAAGCTGAGATATGCATTTTCTGCGATAATATTGGTGAGACGTCAGTCAGAAGTATGCAGAATCATCTAGATCGCTCGTTTCGAGCTATTTAATGCGAAAAAACAAGTTTTCTGGTGTTTTGACCACTCCACAGAGCGTTTGATATGTAGAGCCGCCGATAACTTGGTTTTCGTGGTGTTTTCAGTTGAAATATGCATTTTCTGCGATAATCTTTGTGAGTCTTCTGTCAGAAGTATGCAGAATCATCGAGAACGCTCTTTTCGACTTAGTTAATGTGAGTAACACGTTTTCTTGTGATTTCACAACTCCACAGTGCGTCTGATATGCAGAACCGGCGACATCTTGATTTTCGTGAGGTTTCCAGCTGAAATATGCATTTTCTGCGATAATCTTGGTGCGACTTCTGTCAGAAGTATGCAGAATCATCGACATCGCTCTTTTCGAGCTATTTAATGCGAGTAACACGTTTTCTGGTGTTTTCACCACCCCACAGTGCGTTTGATATGCAGAACCGGCGACATCTCGGTTTTCGTCGGGTTTCAAGCTGAGATATGCATTTTCTGCGATAATCTTTGTCAGACTTCAGTCAGAAGTATGATGAATAATCGAGATCGCTCTTTTCGAGCTATTTAATGCGAGATGCACGTTTTCTGGTGTATTCACCACTCCACAGTACGTTTGACATGCAGAACCGGAGATATCTTGGTTTCGGTCGGGTTTCAGGCTGAGATATGCATTTTCTACGATAATCTTGGTGAGAATCTGTCAGAAGTATGCAGAATCATCGAGGACGCTCTTTTCGAGCTATTTAATGCGAGAAACACGTTTTCTGGTGTATTCACCACTCCACAGTGCGTTTGATATGCAGAACCAGCGATATCTTGGCTTTCTTGGGGTTTCCATCTGAGATATGCATTTCCTGCGATAATCTTGGTGAGACATCAGTCAGAAGTATGCAGAATCATCTAGATCGCTCGTTTCGAGCTATTTAATGCGAAAAAAGAAGTTTTCTGGTGTTTTGACCACTCCACAGTGCGTTTGATATGTAGAGCCGCCGATAACTTGGTTTTCGTGGGGTTTCCAGCTGAAATATGCATTTTCTGCGATAATCTTGGTGAGACTTCTGTCCGAAGAGTGCAGAATCATAGACATCGCTTTTTTTGAGCTATTTAATGCGAGAAACACGTTATTTGGTGTTTTCACCACTCCACAGTGCGTTTGATATGCAGTACCAGCGATATCTTGGTTTTCGTGGGGTTTCAAGCTGAGATATGAATTTTTTAGGATAATCTTGGTGAGACTTCTGTCCGAAGTAAGCAGAATCATCGAGATCGCTCTGCTCGAGCTATTTAATGCGACAAAACGTTATCCGGTGTTTTCACCACTCCACAGTGCGTATGATAGCCAGAACCGACGATATCTTGGTTTTCGTGGGGTTTCAAGCTCAGATATGCATTTTCTGCGGTAATCTTGGTGAGACTTCTGTCCGAAGTATGCAAAAACATCGAGAGCGCTCTTTTCGAGCTATTTAATGCGAGAAACACGTTTACTGGGGTTTTCACCACACCACAGTGCGTTTGATATGCAGTACCAGCGATATCTTGGTTTTCGTGGGGTTTCAAGCTAAGATATGCATTTTTTACGATAATCTGGGTGAGACTTCTGTCCGAAATATGCAGAATCATCGAGATCGCACTATTCGAGCTATTTAATGCGCGAAACACGTTCTCTGGTTGTTTTCACCACTCCACAGTGCGTTTGATTTGCAGAACCGGCAACATCTTGATTTTCGTGAGGTTTCGAGCTGAGATATGCATTATCTGCGATAATCTTGGTGAGACTTCAGTAAGAAGTATGCAGAATCATCTAGATCGCTCTTTTAGAGCTACTTAATGCGAGAAACACGTTATCTGGTGTTTTGACCACTCCACAGTGCGTTTGATATGTAGAACCGCCGATAACTTGGTTTTCGTGGGGTTTCCAGCTGAAATATGCATTTTCTGCGATAATCTTGGTGTTTCCTCTATGTGAAGTATGCAGAATCATCTAGATCGCTCTTTTCGAGCTATTTAATGCGGGAAACACGTTTTCTGGTGTATTCACCACTCCACAGTGCGTTTGATATGCAGAACCGGCGACATCTTGATTTTCGTGGTGTTTCCAGCTGGGATATGCATTTTCTGCGATAATCTTGGTGAGACTTCAGTCAGAAGTATGCAGAATCATCGGGATCGCTCTTTTCGAGCTATTTAATGCGAGAAACACGATATCTGGTTGTTTTCACCACTCCACAGTGCGTTTGATATGCAGAACCGGCGATATCTTGATTTTCGTGGTGTTTCCAGCTGAGATATGCATTTTCTGCGATAAGCTTGGTGAGTCTTCTCCCATAAGTATGCAGAATCATCTAGATCGCTCTTTTCGAGCTATTTAATGCGGGAAACACGTTTTCTGGTGTATTCGCCACTCCACAGTACGTTAGACATGCAGAACCGGAGGTATCTTCGTTTCGGTCGGGTTTCAAGCTGAGATATGCATTTTCTACGACAATATTGGTGAGACCTCTGTCAGAAGTATGCAGAATCTTCGAGAACGCTCTTTTCGAGCTACTTAATGGGAGAAACACGTTTTCTGGTGTTTTCACCACCCCACAGTGCGTTCGATATGCAGAACCGGCGACATCGTGGTTTTCGTCGGGTTTCAAGCTGAGATATGCATTTTCTGCGATAATATTGGTGAGACTTCTGTCCGAAGTATGCAGAATCATCGATATCGCTCTTTTCGAGCTATTTAATGCGAGAAACACGTTGTCTGGTGTTTTGACCACTCCACAGTGCGTTTGATATGTAGAGCCGCCGATAACTTGGTTTTCGTGGGGTTTCCAGCTGAAATATGCATTTTCTGCGATAATCTTGGTGTTTCCTCTATGAGAAGTATGCAGAATCATCGAGGTCGCTCTATTCCAGCTATTTAATGCGAAAAACACGTTATCTGGCTGTTTTCACTACTCCACAGTGGGTTTGATATGCAGAACCGGCGACATCTTAATTTTCGTGATGTTTCTAGCTGAGATAGGCATTTTCAGCGATAATATTGGTGAGACTTCAGTCAGAAGTATGCAGAATCATCTAGATCGCTCTTTTCGAGCTATTTAATGCGGGAAACACGTTTTCTGGTGTATTCACCACTCCACAGTGCGTTTGATATGCAGAACCGGCGACAGCTTGATTTTCGTGGTGTTTCCAGCTGGGATATGCATTTTCTGCGATAATCTTGGTGAGACTTCAGTCAGAAGTATGCAGAATCATCGGGATCGCTCTTTTCGAGCTATTTAATGCGAGAAAAACGATATCCGGTGTTTTCACCACTCCACAGTGCGTTTGATATGCAGAACCGGCGACATTTTGGATTTCGACGGGTTTCAAGCTGAGGATTGCTTTTTCTACGTTAATCTTGGTGAGACGTCTGTCAGAAGTATGCAGAATCTTCGAGATCGCTCTTCTCGAGCAACTTAATGCGAGAAACACGATATCTGGTTGTTTTCACCACTCCACAGTGCGTTTGATATGCAGTACCGGCGATATCTTGATTTTCGTGGTGTTTCCAGCTGAGATATGCATTTTCGGCGATAATCTTGGTGAGTCTTCTGCCAGAAGTATGCAGAATCATCTAGATCGCTCTTTTCGAGCTATTTAATGCGAGAAACAAGTTTTCTGGTGTATTCACCACTCCACAGTACGTTAGACATGCAGAACCGGAGATATCTTCGTTTCGGTCGGGTTACAAGCTGAGATATGCATTTTCTACGATAATATTGGTGAGACATCTGTCAGAAGTATGCAGAATCTTCGAGAACGCTCTTTTCGAGCTACTTAATGCGAGAAACACGTTTTCTGGTGTTTTCACCACTCCACAGTACGTTTGATGTGCCGAACCGGCGACATCTTGATTTTCGTGATGTTTCTAGCTGAGATATGCATTCTCTGCGATAATATTGGTGAGACTTCAGTCAGCAGTATGCAGAATCATCTAGATCGCTCTGTTGGAGCTATTTAATTCGGGAAACACGTTTTCTGGTGTACTCACCACTCCACAGTACGTTAGAAATGCAGAACCGGCGATATCTTCGTTTCGGTCGGGTTTCAAGCTGAGATATGCATTTTCTGCGATAATCTTGGTGAGTGTTCAGTCAGAAGTATGCAGAATCATCTAGATCGCTCTTTTCGAGCTATTTAATGCGGGAAACACGTTTTCTGGTGTTTTCACCACTCCACGGTGCGTCTGATATGCAGAACCGGCGATATCTTGGTTTTCGCGGGGTTTCCAGCTGAGATATGCATTTTCTGCGATAATCTTGGTGAGTCTTCTGTCAGAAGGATGCAGGATCATCTAGATCGCTCTTTTCGAGCTGTTTAATGCGAGAAACACGTTCTCTGGTGTTTTCACCACCCCACAGTGCGTTTGATATGCAGAACCGGAGATATCTTCGTTTCGGTCGGGTTTCAAGCTGAGATATGCATTTTCTACGATAATATTGGTGAGACCTCAGTCAGAAGTATGCAGAATCTTCGAGAACGCTCTTTTCGAGCTACTTAATGCGAGAAACACGTTTTCTGGTGTTTTCACCACCCCACAGTGCGTTTGATATGCAGAACCGGCGACATCGTTGTTTTCGTGGGGTTTCCAGCTGAGATAGGCATTTTCTGCGATAATCTTGGTGAGTCTTCTGTCAGAAGTATGCAGAATCATCGAGATCGCTCTATTCGAGCTATTTAATGCGAGAAACACGTTATCTGGTTGTTTTCACTACTCCACAGTGGGTTTGATATGCAGAACCGGCGACATCTTAATTTTCGTGATGTTTCTAGCTGAGATAGGCATTTTCAGCGATAATATTGGTGAGACTTCAGTCAGAAATATGCAGAATCATCTAGATCGCTCTTTTCGAGCTATTTAATGCGGGAAACACGTTTTCTGGTGTATTCACCACTCCACAGTGCGTTTGATATGCAGAACCGGCGACATCTTGATTTTCGTGGTGTTTCCAGCTGGGATATGCATTTTCTGCGATAATCTTGGTGAGACTTCAGTCAGAAGTATGCAGAATCATCTAGATCGCTCGTTTCGAGCTATTTAATGCGAGAAACACGTTATCTGGTGTTTTTACCACTCCACAGTGCGTTTGATATGCAGAACCGGCGACATCTTGATTTTTGTGATGTTTCTAGCTGAGATAGGCATTTTCTGCGATAATTTTGGTGTTTCCTCTATGAGAGGTATGCAGAATCATCGAGATCGCTCTATTCGAGCTATTTAATGCGAGAAACACGTTATCTGGTTGTTTTCACTACTCCACAGTGGGTTTGATATGCAGAACCGGCGACATCGTGGTTTTCGCGGGGTTTCTAGCTGAAATATGCATTTTCTGCGATAATCTTGGTGTTTCCTCTATGAGAAGTATGCAGAATCTTCGAGAACGCTCTTTTCGAGCTACTTAATGCGAGAAACACGTTTTCTGGTGTTTTCACCACTCCACAGTGCGTCTGATATGCAGAACCGGCGACATCTTGATTTTCGTGGTGTTTCCAGCTGAGATATGCATTCTCTGCGATAATATTGGTGAGTCTTCTGTCAGAAGGATGCAGAATAATCTAGATCGCTCTCTTCGAGCTGTTTAATGCGAGAAACACGTTCTCTGGTGTTTTCACCACCCCACAGTGCGTTTGATATGCAGAACCGGAGATATCTTCGTTTCGGTCGGGTTTCAAGCTGAGATATGCATTTTCTACGATAATATTGGTGAGACCTCAGTCAGAAGTATGCAGAATTTTCGAGAACGCTCTTTTCGAGCTACTTAATGCGAGAAACACGTTTTCTGGTGTTTTCACCACCCCACAGTGCGTTTGATATGCAGAACCGGCGACATCGTGGTTTTCGTGGGGTTTCCAGCTGAGATAGGCATTTTCTGCGATAATCTTGGTGAGTCTTCAGTCAGAAGTATGCAGAATCATCGAGATCGCTCTATTCGAGCTATTTAATGCGAGAAACACGTTTTCTGGTGTATTCACCACTCCACAGTGCGTTTGATATGCAGAACCGGCGACATCTTGATTTTCGTGGTGTTTCCAGCTGGGATATGCATTTTCTGCGATAATCTTGATGAGACTTCAGTCAGAAGTATGCAGAATCATCTAGATCGCTCGTTTCGAGCTATTTAATGCGAGAAACACGTTATCTGGTGTTTTTACCACTCCACAGTGCGTTTGATATGCAGAACCGGCGACATCTTGATTTTCGTGGGGTTTCCAGCTGAGATAGGCATTTTCTGCGATAATCTTGGTGAGTCTTCTGTCAGAAGTATGCAGAATCATCGAGATCGCTCTATTCGAGCTATTTAATGCGAGAAACACGTTATCTGGTTGTTTTCACTAGTCCACAGTGGGTTTGATATGCAGAACCGGCGACATCTTAATTTTCGTGATGTTTCAAGCTGAGATAGGCATTTTCAGCGATAATATTGGTGAGACTTCAGTCAGAAATATGCAGAATCATCTAGATCGCTCTTTTCGAGCTATTTAATGCGGGAAACACGTTTTCTGGTGTATTCACCACTCCACAGTGCGTTTGATATGCAGAACCGGCGACATCTTGATTTTCGTGGTGTTTCCAGCTGGGATATGCATTTTCTGCGATAATCTTGGTGAGACTTCAGTCAGAAGTATGCAGAATCATCTAGATCGCTCGTTTCGAGTTATTTAATGCCAGAAACACGTTATCTGGTGTTTTTACCACTCCACAGTGCGTTTGATATGCAGAACCGGCGACATCTTGATTTTCGTGATGTTTCTAGCTGAGATAGGCATTTTCTGCGATAATATTGGTGAGACTTCAGTCAGAAGTATGCAGAATCATCGGGATCGCTCTTTTCGAGCTATTTAATGCGAGAAACACGTTATCTGGTGTTTTCACCACTCCACAGTGCGTTGGATATGCAGAACCGGAGATATTTTGGTTTTCGTCGGGTTTCAAGCTGAGATATGCATTTTCTACGATAAGCTTAGTGAGACCTCTGTCAGAAGTATGCAGAACCTTCGAGAACGCTCTTTTCGAGCTACTTAATGCGAGAAACACGTTTTCTGGTGTTTTCACCACTGCACAGTACGTTTGATGTGCAGAACCGGAGATATCTTGGTTTTCGTGGGGTTTCAAGCTGAGATATGAATTTTTTAGGATAATCTTGGTGAGACTTCTGTCCGAAGTATGCAGAATCATCGAGATTGCTCTATTCGAGCTATTTAATGCGACAAAACGTTATCCGGTGTTTTCACCACTCCACAGTGCGTATGATATGCAGAACCGACGATATCTTGGTTTTCGTGGGGTTTCCAGCTGAAATATGCATTTTCTGCGATAATCTTTGTGTTTCATCTACGAGAAGTATGCAGAATCATCCAGAACACTCTTTTCGAGCTAGTTAATGCGAGTAACACGTTTTCTGGTGTTTTCACCACCCCACAGTGCGTTTGATATGCAGAACCGGCGACATCTTGGTTTTCGTCGGGTTTCAAGCTGAGATATGCATTTTCTGCTATAATATTGGTGAGACTTCAGTCAGAAGTATGCAGAATCATCTCGATCGCTCGTTTCGAGCTATTTAATGCGAATAAACAAGTTTTCTGGTGTTTTGACCACTTCACAGTACGTTTGACATGCGGAAACGGAGATACCTTGATTTCCGTCGGGTTTCAAGCTGAGATATGCATTTTCTGCGATAATATTGGTGAGACTTCAGTTAGAAGTATGCAGAATCATCTAGATCGCTCTTTTCGAGCTATTTAATGCGAGAAACACGTTTTCTGCTGTATTCACCACTCCACAGTGCGTTTGATATGCAGAACCAGCGATATCTTGGCTTTCGTGGGGTTTCCATCTGAGATATGCATTTCCTGCGATAATCTTGGTGAGACTTCAGTCAGAAGTATGCAGAATCATCTAGATCGGTCTTCTCGGGCTATTTAATTCGAGAAACACGTTTTCTGCTGTATTGACCACTCCACAGTACGTTTGACTTGCAGAAACGGAGATATCTTGGTTTTCGTGGGGTTTCCAGCTGAAATATGCATTTTCTGCGATAATCTTTGTGTTTCATCTATGAGAAGGATGCAGTATCATCCAGAACGCTCTTTTCGAGCTAGTTAATGCGAGTAACACGTTTTCTGGTGTTTTCACCACTCCACAGTGCGTTTGATATGTAGAGCCGCCGATAACTTGGTTTTCGTGGGGTTTCCAGCTGAAATATGCATTTTCTGCGATAATCTTTGTGTTTCATCTATGAGAAGTATGCAGTATCATCCAGAACGCTCTTTTCGAGCTAGTTAATGCGAGTAACACGTTTTCTGGTGTTTTCACCACTCCCCGGTGCGTCTGATATGCAGAACCAGCGATATCTTGGTTTTCGTGGGGTTTCAAGTTCAGATATGCATTTTCTGCGATAATGTTGATGAGACTTCTGTCCGAAGTATGCTTAATCATCGAGATCGCTCTTTTCGTGCTATTTAATGCGAGAAACACGTTATCTGGTGTTTTCACCACTCCACAGTGCGTTTGATATGCAGTACCAGCGATATCTTGGTTTTCGTAGGCTTTCCAGCTGAGATATGCATTTTCTACGATAATCTTGGTGAGTCTTCTGTCAGAAGTATGCAGAATCATCGAGATCGCTCTATTCGAGCTATTTAATGCGAGAAACACGTTATCTGGTTGTTTTCACTACTCCACAGTGCGTTTGATATGCAGAACCGGCGACATCTTGATTTTCGTGAGGTTTCAACCTGAGATATGCGTTTTCTGCGATGATATTGGTGAGACTTCAGTCAGAAGTATGCAGAATCATCTAGATCGCTCGTTTCGAGCTATTTAATGCGAAAAAACAAGTTTTCTGGTGTTTTGACCACTCCACAGTGCGTTTGATATGTAGAGCCGCCGATAACTTGGTTTTCGTGGGGTTTCCAGCTGAAATAAGCATTGTCTGCGATAACCTTTGTGTTTCATCTATGAGAAGTATGTAGAATCATTGAGAACGCTCTTTTCGAGCTAGTTAATGTGAGTAACACGTGTTCTGGTGTTTTCCCAACTCCACAGTGCGTCTGATATGCAGAACCGGCGACATCTTGATTTTCGTGATGTTTCCAGCTGAAATATGCATTTTCTGCGATAATCTTGGTGCGACTTCTGTCGGAAGTATGCAGAATCATCGATATCGCTCTTTTCGAGCTATTTAATGCGAGCAGCACGTTATCTGGTGTTTTGGCCACTCCACAGTGCGTTTGATATGCAGAACCGGAGATATCTTGGTTTCGGTCGGGTTTCAAGCTGAGATATGCATTTTCTGCGATAATCTTGGTGAGACTTCAGTCAGAAGTATGATGAATAATCGAGATCGCTCTTTTCGAGCTATTTAATGCGAGAAACACGTTTTCTGGTGTATTCACCACTCCACAGTACGTTTGACATGCAGAACCGGAGATATCTTGGTTTCGGTCGGGTTTCAGGCTGAGATATGCATTTTCTACGATAATCTTGGAGAGAATCTGTCAGAAGTATGCAGAATCTTCGAGGACGCTCTTTTCGAGCTATTTAATGCGAGAAACACGTTTCTGGGGGTTTTCACTACTCCACAGTTCTTTGAATATGCAGAACAGGAGATATCTTGGTTTGCGTGGGGTTTCAAGCAGAGATATGCATTTTCTGCGATAACCTTGGTGAGACTTCTGTTAGAAGTATGCAGAATCATCGAGATCGCTCTTTTCGAGCTATTTAACGCGAGAAACACGTTAGCTGGTGTTTTCACCACTCCACAGTGCGTATGATATGCAGAACCGGCGGTATCTTGGTTTTCGTGGGGTTTCAAGCTGAAATATGCATTATCTGCGATAATCTTGGTGAGACTTCTGTCCGAAGTGTGCAGAATCATCTAGATCGCTCTTTTCAAGCTATTTAATGCGAGGAACACGTTTTCTGGGGCTCCCACCACACCACAGTTCGTTGGATATGCAAAACAGGTGATATCTTGTGTTTCGAGGGGTTTCAAGCTGAGATATGCAATTTCTGCGATAAACTTGGCGAGACTTCTGTCAGAAGTATGCAGAATCATCGAGATCGCTCTTTTCGAGCTATTTAACGCGAGAAACACGTTATCTAGTGTTTTCACCACTCCACAGTGCGTTTGATATGCAGAACCGGCGACATCTTGATTTTCGTGAGGTTTCTAACTGAGATATGCGTTTTCTGCGATAATATTGGTGAGACTTCAGTCAGAAGAATGCAGAATCATCTAGATCGCTCTTTTCGAGCTATTTAATGCGAGCAGCACGTTATCTGGTGTTTTGGCCACTCCACAGTGCGTTTGATATGCAGAACCGGAGATATCTTGGTTTCGGTCGGGTTTCAAGCTGAGATATGCATTTTCTACGATAATCTTGGAGAGAATCTGTCAGAAGTATGCAGAATCTTCGAGGACGCTCTTTTCGAGCTATTTAATGCGAGAAACACGTTATCTGGTGTATTGACCACTCCACAGTGCGTTTGATATGCGGAACCGGCGCCATCTTGATTTTCGTGAGGTTTCAAGCTGAGATATGCATTTTCTGCGATAACCTTGGTGAGACTTCTGTTAGAAGTATGCAGAATCATCGAGATCGCTCTTTTCGAGCTATTTAATGGAGAAACACGTTATCTGGTGTATTGACCACTCCACAGTGCGTTTGATATGCGGAACCGGCGCCATCTTGATTTTCGTGAGGTTTCAAGCTGAGATATGCATTTTCTGCGGTAATCTTGATGAGACATCAGTCAGAAGTATGCAGAATCATCGAGATCGCTCTTTTCGAGCTATTTAATGGAGAAACACGTTATCTGGTGTATTGACCACTCCACAGTGCGTTTGATATGCGGAACCGGCGCCATCTTGATTTTCGTGAGGTTTCAAGCTGAGATATGCATTTTCTGCGATAATATTGGTGAGAGTTCAGTCAGAAGTATGCAGGATCATCTAGATCGCTCGGTTCGAGCTATTTAATGCGAGAAACACGTTGTCTGGTTGTTTTCACCACTCCACGGTGCGTTTGATATGCAGAACCGGCGATATCTTGATTTTCGTGGTGTTTCCAGCTGAGATATGCATTTTCTTCGATAATCTTGGTGAGTCTTCTGTCAGCAGTATGCAGAATCATCGAGATCGCTCTTTTCGAGCTATTTAATGGAGAAACACGTTATCTGGTGTATTGACCACTCCACAGTGCGTTTGATATGCGGAACCGGCGCCATCTTGATTTTCGTGAGGTTTCAAGCTGAGATATGCATTTTCTGCGATAATATTGGTGAGAGTTCAGTCAGAAGTATGCAGGATCATCTAGATCGCTCGGTTCGAGCTATTTAATGCGAGAAACACGTTGTCTGGTTGTTTTCACCACTCCACGTTGCGTTTGATATGCAGAACCGGCGATATCTTGATTTTCGTGGTGTTTCCAGCTGAGATATGCATTTTCTTCGATAATCTTGGTGAGTCTTCTGTCAGCAGTATGCAGAATCATCGAGATCGCTCTATTCGAGCTATTTAATGCGAGAAACACGTTATCCGGTGTATTGACCACTCGACAGTGCCTTTGATATGCGGAACCGGCGCCATCTTGATTTTCGTGAGGTTTCAAGCTGAGATATGCATTTTCTGCGATAATATTGGTGAGAGTTCAGTCAGAAGTATGCAGGATCATCTAGATCGCCCGTTTCGAGCTATTTAATGCGAGAAACACGTTATCTGGTTGTTTTCACCACTCCACAGTGCGTTTGATATGCAGAACCGGCGACATCTTGATTTTCGTGACGTTTCTAGGTGAGATATGCATTTTCTGCGATAATATTGGTGAGACTTCATTCAGAAGTATGCAGAATCATCTAGATCGATCTTGTTGAGCTATTTAATAAAAAAAAACAAGTTTCCCGGTGTTTTCAACATTCCACAGTGCGTTTGATATGCAGAACTGGCGATATCTTGATTTTCGTGGTGTTTCCAGCTGAGATTTGCATTTTCTGCGATAATCTTGGTGAGTCTTCTGTCAGAAGTATGCAGAATCATCTAGATTGCACTTTTCGAGCCATTTAATGCGAGAAACACGTTTTCTGGTGTATTCACCACTCCACAGAGCGTTTGATATGCAGAACCGGCGATATCTTGATATTCGTGGTGTTTCCAGCTGAGATATGCATTTTCTGCGATAATAGTGGTGAGACATCAGTCAGAAGTATGCAGAATCATCGGGATCGCTCTTTTCGAGCTATTTAATGCGGCAAACACGTTATCTGGTGCTTTCAGCACTCCACAGTGCGTATGATATGCAGAACCAGCGATATCTTGGTTTTCGTGGGGTTTCAAGCTGAGATATGCATTTTTTACGATAATCTTGGTGAGACTTCTGCCCGAAGTATGCTTAATCATCGTGATCGCTCGTTTCTAGCTATTTAATGCGAGAAACACGTTATCTGGTGTTTTCACCACTCCACAGTGCGTTTGATATGCGGAACCGGCGACATCATGGCTGTCGTCGGGCATCAAGCTGAGATATGCATTTTCTGCGATAATCTTGGTGAGACATCAGTCAGAAGTATGCAGAATCATCGAGATCGCTCTTTTCGAGCTATTTAATGGAGAAACACGTTATCTGGTGTATTGACCACTCCACAGTGCGTTTGATATGCGGAACCGGCGCCATCTTGATTTTCGTGAGGTTTCAAGCTGAGATATGCATTTTCTGCGATAATATTGGTGAGAGTTCAGTCAGAAGTATGCAGGATCATCTAGATCGCTCGTTTCGAGCTATTTAATGCGAGAAACACGTTGTCTGGTTGTTTTCACCACTCCACGGTGCGTTTGATATGCAGAACCGGCGACATCTTGATTTTCGTGACGTTTCTAGCTGAGATATGCATTTTCTGCGATAATATTGGTGAGACTTCAGTCAGAAGTATGCAGAATCATCTAGATCGTTCGTTTCGAGCTATTTAATGCGAAAAAACAAGTTTTCTGGTGTTTTGACCACTCCACAGTGCGTTTGATATGTAGAGCCGCCGATAACTTGGTGTTCGTGGGGTTTCCAGCTGAAATATGCATTTTCTGCGATAATCTTTGTGTTTCATCAATGAGAAGTATGCAGAATCATCCAGAACGCTCTTTTCGAGCTAGTTAATGCGAGTAACACGTTTTCTGGTGTTTTCACCACTCCACAGTGCGTCTGATATGCAGAACCGACGATATCTTGGTTTTCGTGAGGTTTCCAACTGAAATATGCATTTTCTGCGATAATCTTTGTGTTTCATCAATGAGAAGTATGCAGAATCATCCAGAACGCTCTTTTCGAGCTATTTAATGCGAGAAACACGTTATCTGGTGTTTTCACCACTCCACAGTGCGTTTGATATGCAGAACCGGCGACATCATGGCTGTCGTCGGGCATCAAGCTGAGATATGCATTTTCTGCGATAATCTTTGTGTTTCATCAATGAGAAGTATGCAGAACCATCCAGAACGCACTATTCGAGCTAGTTAATGCGAGTAACACGTTTTCTGGTGTTTTCACCACTCCACAGTGCGTCTGATATGCAGAACCGGCGATATCTTGGTTTTCGTGGGGTTTCCAGCTGAGATATGCATTTTCTGCGATAATCGTGGTGAGACTTCATTCAGAAGTATGCAGAATCATCTAGATCGCTCTTGTCGAGCTACTTAATGCAAAAAAACAAGTTTCCCGGTGTTTTCAACATTCCACAGTGCGTTTGATATGCAGAACTGGCGATATCTTGATTTTCGTGGTGTTTCCAGCTGAGATATGCATTATCTGCGATAATCTTAGTGAGTCTTCTGTCAGAAGTATGCAGAATCATCGGGAACGCTCTTTTCGAGCTATTTAATGCGAGAAACTCGTTATCTGGTTGTTTTCACCACTCCACAGTGCGTTTGATATGCAGAACCGGCGTCAACTTGATTTTCGTGAGGTTTCAAGGTGAGATATGCATTTTCTGCGATTATCTTGGTGAGACTTCTGTCAGAAGTATGCAGAATCATCGAGATCGCTCTTTTCGAGCTACTTAATTCGAGAAACACGTTATCTGGTGTTTTCGCCACTCCACAGTGCGTTTGACATGCAGAACCGCAGAAATCTTGGTTACGTTCGGGATTCAAGCTGAGATATGCATTTTCTGCGATAATCTTGGTGAGACTTCAGTCAGAAGTATGCAGAATCGTCTAGATCGCTCTTGTCGAGCTATTTAACGCGAGAAACACGTTATATGGTGTTTTCACCACTCCACAGTGCGTTTGATATGCAGAACCGGCGACATCTTGGCTTTAGTCGGGGTTCAAACTGAGATATGCATTTTTTGCGATAATATTGGTGAGACTTCAGTCAGAAGTATGCAGAATCATCTAGATCGCTCGTTTCGTGCTAATTAATGCGGCAAACACGTTATCTGGTGCTTTCAGCACTCCACAGTGCGTTTGATATGCAGAACCAGCGATATCTTGGATTTCGTGGGGTTTCAAGCTGAGATATGCATTTTTTACGATAATCTTGGTGAGACTCCTGTCCGAAGTATGCTTAATCATCGAGATCGCTCGTTTCGAGCTATTTAATGCGAGAAACACGTTATCTGGTGTTTTCACCACTCCACAGTGCGTATGATATGCAGAACCGGCGATATCTTGGTTTTCGTGGTGTTTCAATCTGAGATATGCATTTTCTGCGATAATCTTGGTGAGACATCAGTCAGAAGTATGCAGAATCATCGAGATCGCTCTTTTCGAGCTATTTAATGGAGAAACACGTTATCTGGTGTATTGACCACTCCACAGTGCGTTTGATATGCGGAACCGGCGCCATCTTGATTTTCGTGAGGTTTCAAGGTGAGATATGCATTTTCTGCGATTATCTTGGTGAGACTTCTGTCAGAAGTATGCAGAATCATCGAGATCGCTCTTTTCGAGCTATTTAATGCGAGAAACACGTTGTCTGGTTGTTTTCACCACTCCACGGTGCGTTTGATATGCAGAACCGGCGACATCTTGATTTTCGTGACGTTTCTAGCTGAGATATGCATTTTCTGCGATAATATTGGTGAGACTTCAGTCAGAAGTATGCAGAATCATCTAGATCGTTCGTTTCGAGCTATTTAATGCGAAAAAACAAGTTTTCTGGTGTTTTGACCACTCCACAGTGCGTTTGATATGTAGAGCCGCCGATAACTTGGTTTTCGTGGGGTTTCCAGCTGAAATATGCATTTTCTGCGATAATCTTTGTGTTTCATCAATGAGAAGTATGCAGAATCATCCAGAACGCTCTTTTCGAGCTAGTTAATGCGAGTAACACGTTTTCTGGTGTTTTCACCACTCCACAGTGCGTCTGATATGCAGAACCGACGATATCTTGGTTTTCGTGGGGTTTCCAACTGAAATATGCATTTTCTGCGATAATCTTTGTGTTTCATCAATGAGAAGTATGCAGAATCATCCAGAACGCTCTTTTCGAGCTATTTAATGCGAGAAACACGTTATCTGGTGTTTTCACCACTCCACAGTGCGTTTGATATGCAGAACCGGCGACATCATGGCTGTCGTCGGGCATCAAGCTGAGATATGCATTTTCTGCGATAATCTTTTTGTTTCATCAATGAGAAGTATGCAGAACCATCCAGAACGCACTTTTCGAGCTAGTTAATGCGAGTAACACGTTTTCTGGTGTTTTCACCACTCCACAGTGCGTCTGATATGCAGAACCGGCGATATCTTGGTTTTCGTGGGGTTTCCAGCTGAGATATGCATTTTCTGCGATAATCTTAGTGAGACTTCATTCAGAAGTATGCAGAATCATCTAGATTGCACTTTTCGAGCCATTTAATGCGAGAAACACGTTTTCTGGTGTATTCACCACTCCGCAGAGCGTTTGATATGCAGAACCGGCGATATCTTGATATTCGTGGTGTTTCCAGATGAGATATGCATTTTCTGCGATAATCTTAGTGAGTCTTCTGTCAGAAGTATGCAGAATCATCTAGATTGCACTTTTCGAGCCATTTAATGCGAGAAACACGTTTTCTGGTGTATTCACCACTCCACAGAGCGTTTGATATGCAGAACCGGCGATATCTTGATATTCGTGGTGTTTCCAGCTGAGATATGCATTTTCTGCGATAATAGTGGTGAGACATCAGTCAGAAGTATGCAGAACCTTCGAGAACGCTCTTTTCGAGCTACTTAATGCGAGAAACACGTTTTCTGGTGTATTCACCACTCCACAGTACGTTTGACATGCAGAACCGAAGATATCTTGGTTTCGGTCGGGTTTCAAGCTGAGACATGCATTTTCTGCGATAATCTTGGTGATTCTACTGTCAGAAGTATGCAGAAGCATCGAGTACGCTCTTTTCGAGCTGTTTAATGCGAGAAACACGTTATCTGGTGTTTTCACCACTCCACAGTGCGTTTGATATGCAGAACCGGCGACATCTTGGCTTTAGTCGGGGTTCAAACTGAGATATGCATTTTTTGCGATAATATTGGTGAGACTTCAGTCAGAAGTATGCAGAATCATCTAGATCGCTCGTTTCGTGCTAATTAATGCGGCAAACACGTTATCTGGTGCTTTCAGCACTCCACAGTGCGTTTGATATGCAGAACCAGCGATATCTTGGATTTCGTGGGGTTTCAAGCTGAGATATGCATTTTTTACGATAATCTTGGTGAGACTCCTGTCCGAAGTATGCTTAATCATCGAGATCGCTCGTTTCGAGCTATTTAATGCGAGAAACACGTTATCTGGTGTTTTCACCACTCCACAGTGCGTATGATATGCAGAACCGGCGTCAACTTGATTTTCGTGAGGTTTCAAGGTGAGATATGCATTTTCTGCGATTATCTTGGTGAGACTTCTGTCAGAAGTATGCAGAATCATCGAGATCGCTCTTTTCGAGCTACTTAATTCGAGAAACACGTTATCTGGTGTTTTCGCCACTCCACAGTGCGTTTGACATGCAGAACCGCAGATATCTTGGTTACGTTCGGGATTCAAGTTGAGATATGCATTTTCTGCGATAATCTTGGTGAGACTTCAGTCAGAAGTATGCAGAATCGTCTAGATCGCTCTTGTCGAGCTATTTAACGCGAGAAACACGTTATATGGTGTTTTCACCACTCCACAGTGCGTTTGATATGCAGAACCGGCGACATCTTGGCTTTAGTCGGGGTTCAAACTGAGATATGCATTTTTTGCGATAATATTGGTGAGACTTCAGTCAGAAGTATGCAGAATCATCTAGATCGCTCGTTTCGTGCTAATTAATGCGGCAAACACGTTATCTGGTGCTTTCAGCACCCCACAGTGCGTTTGATATGCAGAACCAGCGATATCTTGGATTTCGTGGGGTTTCAAGCTGAGATATGCATTTTTTACGATAATCTTGGTGAGACTCCTGTCCGAAGTATGCTTAATCATCGAGATCGCTCGTTTCGAGCTATTTAATGCGAGAAACACGTTATCTGGTGTTTTCACCACTCCACAGTGCGTATGATATGCAGAACCGGCGATATCTTGGTTTTCGTGGGGTTTCAATCTGAGATATGCATTTTCTGCGATAATCTTGGTGAGACATCAGTCAGAAGTATGCAGAATCATCGAGATCGCTCTTTTCGAGCTATTTAATGGAGAAACACGTTATCTGGTGTATTGACCACTCCACAGTGCGTTTGATATGCGGAACCGGCGCCATCTTGATTTTCGTGAGGTTTCAAGGTGAGATATGCATTTTCTGCGATAATATTGGTGAGAGTTCAGTCAGAAGTATGCAGGATCATCTAGATCGCCCGTTTCGAGCTATTTAATGCGAGAAACACGTTATCTGGTTGTTTTCACCACTCCACAGTGCGTTTGATATGCAGAACCGGCGACATCTTGATTTTCGTGACGTTTCTAGGTGAGATATGCATTTTCTGCGATAATATTGGTGAGACTTCATTCAGAAGTATGCAGAATCATCTAGATCGATCTTGTTGAGCTATTTAATAAAAAAAAACAAGTTTCCCGGTGTTTTCAACATTCCACAGTGCGTTTGATATGCAGAACTGGCGATATCTTGATTTTCGTGGTGTTTCCAGCTGAGATTTGCATTTTCTGCGATAATCTTGGTGAGTCTTCTGTCAGAAGTATGCAGAATCATCTAGATTGCACTTTTCGAGCCATTTAATGCGAGAAACACGTTTTCTGGTGTATTCACCACTCCACAGAGCGTTTGATATGCAGAACCGGCGATATCTTGATATTCGTGGTGTTTCCAGCTGAGATATGCATTTTCTGCGATAATAGTGGTGAGCCATCAGTCAGAAGTATGCAGAATCATCGGGATCGCTCTTTTCGAGCTATTTAATGCGGCAAACACGTTATCTGGTGCTTTCAGCACTCCACAGTGCGTATGATATGCAGAACCAGCGATATCTTGGTTTTCGTGGGGTTTCAAGCTGAGATATGCATTTTTTACGATAATCTTGGTGAGACTTCTGCCCGAAGTATGCTTAATCATCGTGATCGCTCGTTTCTAGCTATTTAATGCGAGAAACACGTTATCTGGTGTTTTCACCACTCCACAGTGCGTTTGATATGCGGAACCGGCGACATCATGGCTGTCGTCGGGCATCAAGCTGAGATATGCATTTTCTGCGATAATCTTGGTGAGACATCAGTCAGAAGTATGCAGAATCATCGAGATCGCTCTTTTCGAGCTATTTAATGGAGAAACACGTTATCTGGTGTATTGACCACTCCACAGTGCGTTTGATATGCGGAACCGGCGCCATCTTGATTTTCGTGAGGTTTCAAGCTGAGATATGCATTTTCTGCGATAATATTGGTGAGAGTTCAGTCAGAAGTATGCAGGATCATCTAGATCGCTCGTTTCGAGCTATTTAATGCGAGAAACACGTTGTCTGGTTGTTTTCACCACTCCACGGTGCGTTTGATATGCAGAACCGGCGACATCTTGATTTTCGTGACGTTTCTAGCTGAGATATGCATTTTCTGCGATAATATTGGTGAGACTTCAGTCAGAAGTATGCAGAATCATCTAGATCGTTCGTTTCGAGCTATTTAATGCGAAAAAACAAGTTTTCTGGTGTTTTGACCACTCCACAGTGCGTTTGATATGTAGAGCCGCCGATAACTTGGTTTTCGTGGGGTTTCCAGCTGAAATATGCATTTTCTGCGATAATCTTTGTGTTTCATCAATGAGAAGTATGCAGAATCATCCAGAACGCTCTTTTCGAGCTAGTTAATGCGAGTAACACGTTTTCTGGTGTTTTCACCACTCCACAGTGCGTCTGATATGCAGAACCGACGATATCTTGGTTTTCGTGAGGTTTCCAACTGAAATATGCATTTTCTGCGATAATCTTTGTGTTTCATCAATGAGAAGTATGCAGAATCATCCAGAACGCTCTTTTCGAGCTATTTAATGCGAGAAACACGTTATCTGGTGTTTTCACCACTCCACAGTGCGTTTGATATGCAGAACCGGCGACATCATGGCTGTCGTCGGGCATCAAGCTGAGATATGCATTTTCTGCGATAATCTTTGTGTTTCATCAATGAGAAGTATGCAGAACCATCCAGAACGCACTTTTCGAGCTAGTTAATGCGAGTAACACGTTTTCTGGTGTTTTCACCACTCCACAGTGCGTCTGATATGCAGAACCGGCGAAATCTTGGTTTTCGTGGGGTTTCCAGCTGAGATATGCATTTTCTGCGATAATCGTGCTGAGACTTCATTCAGAAGTATGCAGAATCATCTAGATCGCTCTTGTCGAGCTACTTAATGCAAAAAAACAAGTTTCCCGGTGTTTTCAACATTCCACAGTGCGTTTGATATGCAGAACTGGCGATATCTTGATTTTCGTGGTGTTTCCAGCTGAGATATGCATTATCTGCGATAATCTTAGTGAGTCTTCTGTCAGAAGTATGCAGAATCATCGGGAACGCTCTTTTCGAGCTATTTAATGCGAGAAACTCGTTATCTGGTTGTTTTCACCACTCCACAGTGCGTTTGATATGCAGAACCGGCGTCAACTTGATTTTCGTGAGGTTTCAAGGTGAGATATGCATTTTCTGCGATTATCTTGGTGAGACTTCTGTCAGAAGTATGCAGAATCATCGAGATCGCTCTTTTCGAGCTACTTAATTCGAGAAACACGTTATCTGGTGTTTTCGCCACTCCACAGTGCGTTTGACATGCAGAACCGCAGAAATCTTGGTTACGTTCGGGATTCAAGCTGAGATATGCATTTTCTGCGATAATCTTGGTGAGACTTCAGTCAGAAGTATGCAGAATCGTCTAGATCGCTCTTGTCGAGCTATTTAACGCGAGAAACACGTTATATGGTGTTTTCACCACTCCACAGTGCGTTTGATATGCAGAACCGGCGACATCTTGGCTTTAGTCGGGGTTCAAACTGAGATATGCATTTTTTGCGATAATATTGGTGAGACTTCAGTCAGAAGTATGCAGAATCATCTAGATCGCTCGTTTCGTGCTAATTAATGCGGCAAACACGATATCTGGTGCTTTCAGCACTCCACAGTGCGTTTGATATGCAGAACCAGCGATATCTTGGATTTCGTGGGGTTTCAAGCTGAGATATGCATTTTTTACGATAATCTTGGTGAGACTCCTGTCCGAAGTATGCTTAATCATCGAGATCGCTCGTTTCGAGCTATTTAATGCGAGAAACACGTTATCTGGTGTTTTCACCACTCCACAGTGCGTATGATATGCAGAACCGGCGATATCTTGGTTTTCGTGGTGTTTCAATCTGAGATATGCATTTTCTGCGATAATCTTGGTGAGACATCAGTCAGAAGTATGCAGAATCATCGAGATCGCTCTTTTCGAGCTATTTAATGGAGAAACACGTTATCTGGTGTATTGACCACTCCACAGTGCGTTTGATATGCGGAACCGGCGCCATCTTGATTTTCGTGAGGTTTCAAGGTGAGATATGCATTTTCTGCGATTATCTTGGTGAGACTTCTGTCAGAAGTATGCAGAATCATCGAGATCGCTCTTTTCGAGCTATTTAATGCGAGAAACACGTTGTCTGGTTGTTTTCACCACTCCACGGTGCGTTTGATATGCAGAACCGGCGACATCTTGATTTTCGTGACGTTTCTAGCTGAGATATGCATTTTCTGCGATAATATTGGTGAGACTTCAGTCAGAAGTATGCAGAATCATCTAGATCGTTCGTTTCGAGCTATTTAATGCGAAAAAACAAGTTTTCTGGTGTTTTGACCACTCCACAGTGCGTTTGATATGTAGAGCCGCCGATAACTTGGTTTTCGTGGGGTTTCCAGCTGAAATATGCATTTTCTGCGATAATCTTTGTGTTTCATCAATGAGAAGTATGCAGAATCATCCAGAACGCTCTTTTCGAGCTATTTAATGCGAGAAACACGTTATCTGGTGTTTTCACCACTCCACAGTGCGTTTGATATGCAGAACCGGCGACATCATGGCTGTCGTCGGGCATCAAGCTGAGATATGCATTTTCTGCGATAATCTTTTTGTTTCATCAATGAGAAGTATGCAGAACCATCCAGAACGCACTTTTCGAGCTAGTTAATGCGAGTAACACGTTTTCTGGTGTTTTCACCACTCCACAGTGCGTCTGATATGCAGAACCGGCGATATCTTGGTTTTCGTGGGGTTTCCAGCTGAGATATGCATTTTCTGCGATAATCTTAGTGAGACTTCATTCAGAAGTATGCAGAATCATCTAGATTGCACTTTTCGAGCCATTTAATGCGAGAAACACGTTTCCTGGTGTATTCACCACTCCGCAGAGCGTTTGATATGCAGAACCGGCGATATCTTGATATTCGTGGTGTTTCCAGATGAGATATGCATTTTCTGCGATAATCTTAGTGAGTCTTCTGTCAGAAGTATGCAGAATCATCTAGATTGCACTTTTCGAGCCATTTAATGCGAGAAACACGTTTTCTGGTGTATTCACCACTCCACAGAGCGTTTGATATGCAGAACCGGCGATATCTTGATATTCGTGGTGTTTCCAGCTGAGATATGCATTTTCTGCGATAATAGTGGTGAGACATCAGTCAGAAGTATGCAGAACCTTCGAGAACGCTCTTTTCGAGCTACTTAATGCGAGAAACACGTTTTCTGGTGTATTCACCACTCCACAGTACGTTTGACATGCAGAACCGAAGATATCTTGGTTTCGGTCGGGTTTCAAGCTGAGACATGCATTTTCTGCGATAATCTTGGTGATTCTACTGTCAGAAGTATGCAGAAGCATCGAGTACGCTCTTTTCGAGCTGTTTAATGCGAGAAACACGTTATCTGGTGTTTTCACCACTCCACAGTGCGTTTGATATGCAGAACCGGCGACATCTTGGCTTTAGTCGGGGTTCAAACTGAGATATGCATTTTTTGCGATAATATTGGTGAGACTTCAGTCAGAAGTATGCAGAATCATCTAGATCGCTCGTTTCGTGCTAATTAATGCGGCAAACACGTTATCTGGTGCTTTCAGCACTCCACAGTGCGTTTGATATGCAGAACCAGCGATATCTTGGATTTCGTGGGGTTTCAAGTTGAGATATGCATTTTTTACGATAATCTTGGTGAGACTCCTGTCCGAAGTATGCTTAATCATCGAGATCGCTCGTTTCGAGCTATTTAATGCGAGAAACACGTTATCTGGTGTTTTCACCACTCCACAGTGCGTATGATATGCAGAACCGGCGTCAACTTGATTTTCGTGAGGTTTCAAGGTGAGATATGCATTTTCTGCGATTATCTTGGTGAGACTTCTGTCAGAAGTATGCAGAATCATCGAGATCGCTCTTTTCGAGCTACTTAATTCGAGAAACACGTTATCTGGTGTTTTCGCCACTCCACAGTGCGTTTGACATGCAGAACCGCAGATATCTTGGTTACGTTCGGGATTCAAGTTGAGATATGCATTTTCTGCGATAATCTTGGTGAGACTTCAGTCAGAAGTATGCAGAATCGTCTAGATCGCTCTTGTCGAGCTATTTAACGCGAGAAACACGTTATATGGTGTTTTCACCACTCCACAGTGCGTTTGATATGCAGAACCGGCGACATCTTGGCTTTAGTCGGGGTTCAAACTGAGATATGCATTTTTTGCGATAATATTGGTGAGACTTCAGTCAGAAGTATGCAGAATCATCTAGATCGCTCGTTTCGTGCTAATTAATGCGGCAAACACGTTATCTGGTGCTTTCAGCACCCCACAGTGCGTTTGATATGCAGAACCAGCGATATCTTGGATTTCGTGGGGTTTCAAGCTGAGATATGCATTTTTTACGATAATCTTGGTGAGACTCCTGTCCGAAGTATGCTTAATCATCGAGATCGCTCGTTTCGAGCTATTTAATGCGAGAAACACGTTATCTGGTGTTTTCACCACTCCACAGTGCGTATGATATGCAGAACCGGCGATATCTTGGTTTTCGTGGGGTTTCAATCTGAGATATGCATTTTCTGCGATAATCTTGGTGAGACATCAGTCAGAAGTATGCAGAATCATCGAGATCGCTCTTTTCGAGCTATTTAATGGAGAAACACGTTATCTGGTGTATTGACCACTCCACAGTGCGTTTGATATGCGGAACCGGCGCCATCTTGATTTTCGTGAGGTTTCAAGGTGAGATATGCATTTTCTACGATAATCTTGGTGAGACTTCTGTCCGAAGTAAGCAGAATCATCGAGATCGCTCTTTTCGAGCTACTTAATGCGAGAAACACGTTTTCTGGTGTATTCACCACTCCACAGTACGTTTGACATGCAGAACCGGAGATATCCTGGTTTCGGTCGGGTTTCAAGCTGAGATATGCATTTTCTGCGATAATCTTGGTGAGACATCAGTCAGAAGTATGCAGAATCATCGAGATCGCTCTTTTCGAGCTATTTAATGGAGAAACACGTTATCTGGTGTATTGACCACTCCACAGTGCGTTTGATATGCGGAACCGGCGCCATCTTGATTTTCGTGAGGTTTCAAGGTGAGATATGCATTTTCTACGATAATCTTGGTGAGACTTCTGTCCGAAGTAAGCAGAATCATCGAGATCGCTCTTTTCGAGCTACTTAATGCGAGAAACACGTTTTCTGGTGTATTCACCACTCCACAGTACGTTTGACATGCAGAACCGGAGATATCCTGGTTTCGGTCGGGTTTCAAGCTGAGATATGCTTTTCTACGATAATCTTGGTGAGACTTGTGTCAGTAGTATGCAGAATCTTCGAGAACGCTTTTTTCGAGCTACTTAATGCGAGAAACACGTTATCTGGTTGTTTTCACCACTCCACAGTGCGTTTGATATGCAGAACCGGCGACATCTTGATTTTCGTGACGTTTCTAGCTGAGATATGCATTTTCTGCGATAATATTGGTGAGACTTCATTCAGAAGTATGCAGAATCATCTAGATCGCTCTTGTTGAGCTATTTAATAAAAAAAAACAAGTTTCCCGGTGTTTTCAACATTCCACAGTGCGTTTGATATGCAGAACTGGCGATATCTTGATTTTCGTGGTGTTTCCAGCTGAGATTTGCATTTTCTGCGATAATCTTGGTGAGTCTTCTGTCAGAAGTATGCAGAATCATCTAGATTGCACTTTTCGAGCCATTTAATGCGAGAAACACGTTTTCTGGTGTATTCACCACTCCACAGAGCGTTTGATATGCAGAACCGGCGATATCTTGATATTCGTGGTGTTTCCAGCTGAGATATGCATTTTCTGCGATAATAGTGGTGAGACATCAGTCAGAAGTATGCAGAATCATCGGGATCGCTCTTTTCGAGCTATTTAATGCGAGAAACTCGTTATCTGGTTGTTTTCACCACTCCACAGTGCGTTTGATATGCAGAACCGGCGTCATCTTGATTTTCGTGAGGTTTCAAGGTGAGATATGCATTTTCTGCGATTATCTTGGTGAGACTTCTGTCCGAAGTATGCAGAATCATCGAGATCGCTCTATTCGAGCTATTTAATGCGGCAAACACGTTATCTGGTGCTTTCAGCACTCCACAGTGCGTATGATATGCAGAACCAGCGATATCTTGGTTTTCGTGGGGTTTCAAGCTGAGATATGCATTTTTTACGATAATCTTGGTGAGACTTCTGCCCGAAGTATGCTTAATCATCGTGATCGCTCGTTTCTAGCTATTTAATGCGAGAAACACGTTATCTGGTGTTTTCACCACTCCACAGTGCGTTTGATATGCAGAACCGGCGACATCATGGCTGTCGTCGGGCATCAAGCTGAGATATGCATTTTCTGCGATAATCTTGGTGAGACATCAGTCAGAAGTATGCAGAATCATCGAGATCGCTCTTTTCGAGCTATTTAATGGAGAAACACGTTATCTGGTGTATTGACCACTCCACAGTGCGTTTGATATGCGGAACCGGCGCCATCTTGATTTTCGTGAGGTTTCAAGCTGAGATATGCATTTTCTGCGATAATATTGGTGAGACTGCTGTCCGAAGTATGCAGGATCATCTAGATCGCTCGGTTCGAGCTATTTAATGCGAGAAACACGTTGTCTGGTTGTTTTCACCACTCCACGGTGCGTTTGATATGCAGAACCGGCGATATCTTGATTTTCGTGGTGTTTCCAGCTGAGATATGCATTTTCTTCGATAATCTTGGTGAGTCTTCTGTCAGCAGTATGCAGAATCATCGAGATCGCTCTATTCGAGCTATTTAATGCGAGAAACACGTTATCTGGTGTATTGACCACTCCACAGTGCCTTTGATATGCGGAACCGGCGCCATCTTGATTTTCGTGAGGTTTCAAGCTGAGATATGCATTTTCTGCGATAATATTGGTGAGAGTTCAGTCAGAAGTATGCAGGATCATCTAGATCGCTCGTTTCGAGATATTTAATGCGAGAAACACGTTTTCTGGTGTTTTCACCACTCCACAGTACGTTTGACATGCAGAACCGGCGATGTTTGGTTTTCGTCGGGTTTCAAGCTGAGATATGCATTTTCTACGATAATCTTGGTGAGACTTCTGTCCGAAGTAAGCAGAATCATCGAGATCGCTCTTTTCGAGCTACTTAATGCGAGAAACACGTTTTCTGGTGTATTCACCACTCCACAGTACGTTTGACATGCAGAACCGGAGATATCCTGGTTTCGGTCGGGTTTCAAGCTGAGATATGCTTTTCTACGATAATCTTGGTGAGACTTCTGTCAGAAGTATGCAGAATCTTCGAGAACGCTTTTTTCGAGCTACTTAATGCGAGAAACACGTTATCTGGTTGTTTTCACCACTCCACAGTGCGTTTGATATGCAGAACCGGCGACATCTTGATTTTCGTGACGTTTCTAGCTGAGATATGCATTTTCTGCGATAATATTGGTGAGACTTCATTCAGAAGTATGCAGAATCATCTAGATCGCTCTTGTCGAGCTATTTAATGCAAAAAAACAAGTTTCCCGGTGTTTTCAACATTCCACAGTGCGTTTGATATGCAGAACTGGCGATATCTTGATTTTCGTGGTGTTTCCAGCTGAGATTTGCATTTTCTGCGATAATCTTGGTGAGTCTTCTGTCAGAAGTATGCAGAATCATCTAGATTGCACTTTTCGAGCCATTTAATGCGAGAAACACGTTTTCTGGTGTATTCACCACTCCACAGAGCGTTTGATATGCAGAACCGGCGATATCTTGATTTTCGTGGTGTTTCCAGCTGAGATTTGCATTTTCTGCGATAATAGTGGTGAGACATCAGTCAGAAGTATGCAGAATCATCGGGATCGCTCTTTTCGAGCTATTTAATGCGGCAAACACGTTATCTGGTGCTTTCAGCACTCCACAGTGCGTATGATATGCAGAACCAGCGATATCTTGGTTTTCGTGGGGTTTCAAGCTGAGATATGCATTTTTTACGATAATCTTGGTGAGACTTCTGCCCGAAGTATGCTTAATCATCGTGATCGCTCGTTTCAAGCTATTTAATGCGAGAAACACGTTATCTGGTGTTTTCACCACTCCACAGTGCGTTTGATATGCAGAACCGGCGACATCATGGCTGTCGTCGGGCATCAAGCTGAGATATGCATTTTCTGCGATAATCTTTGTGTTTCATCAATGAGAAGTATGCAGAACCATCCAGAACGCACTTTTCGAGCTAGTTAATGCGAGTAACACGTTTTCTGGTGTTTTCACCACTCCACAGTGCGTCTGATATGCAGAACCGGCGATATCTTGGTTTTCGTGGGGTTTCCAGCTGAGATATGCATTTTCTGCGATAATCGTGGTGAGACTTCATTCAGAAGTATGCAGAATCATCTAGATCGCTCTTGTCGAGCTACTTAATGCAAAAAAACAAGTTTCCCGGTGTTTTCAACATTCCACAGTGCGTTTGATATGCAGAACTGGCGATATCTTGATTTTCGTGGTGTTTCCAGCTGAGATATGCATTTTCTGCGATAATAGTGGTGAGACATCAGTCAGAAGTATGCAGAATCTTCGAGAACGCTCTTTTCGAGCCATTTAATGCGAGAAACACGTTTTCTGGTGTATTCACCACTCCACAGAGCGTTTGATATGCAGAACCGGCGATATCTTGATATTCGTGGTGTTTCCAGCTGAGATATGCATTTTCTGCGATAATAGTGGTGAGACATCAGTCAGAAGGATGCAGAATCTTCGAGAACGCTCTTTTCGAGCTACTTAAAGCGAGAAACACGTTTTCTGGTGTATTCACCACTCCACAGTACGTTTGACATGCAGAACCGAAGATATCTTGGTTTCGGTCGGGTTTCAAGCTGAGACATGCATTTTCTGCGATAATCTTGGTGATTCTTCTGTCAGAAGTATGCAGAAGCATCGAGTACGCTCTTTTCGAGCTGTTTAATGCGAGAAACACGTTATCTGGTGTTTTCACCACTCCACAGTGCGTTTGATATGCAGAACCGGCGACATCTTGGCTTTCGTCGGGTATCAAGCTGGGATATGCATTTTCTACGATAATCTTGGTGAGACTTCTGTCAGAAGTATGCAGAATCATCGGGAACGCTCTTTTCGAGCTATTTAATGCGAGAAACTCGTTATCTGGTTGTTTTCACCACTCCACAGTGCGTTTGATATGCAGAACCGGCGTCAACTTGATTTTCGTGAGGTTTCAAGGTGAGATATGCATTTTCTGCGATTATCTTGGTGAGACTTCTGTCAGAAGTATGCAGAATCATCGAGATCGCTCTTTTCGAGCTACTTAAATCGAGAAACACGTTATCTGGTGTTTTCGCCACTCCACAGTGCGTTTGACATGCAGAACCGCAGATATCTTGGTTACGTTCGGGATTCAAGCTGAGATATGCATTTTCTGCGATAATCTTGGTGAGACTTCAGTCAGAAGTATGCAGAATCGTCTAGATCGCTCTTGTCGAGCTATTTAACGCGAGAAACACGTTATATGGTGTTTTCACCACTCCACAGTGCGTTTGATATGCAGAACCGGCGACATCTTGGCTTTAGTCGGGGTTCAAACTGAGATATGCATTTTTTTCGATAATATTGGTGAGACTTCAGTCAGAAGTATGCAGAATCATCTAGATCGCTCGTTTCGTGCTAATTAATGCGGCAAACACGTTATCTGGTGCTTTCAGCACTCCACAGTGCGTTTGAAATGAAGAACCAGCGATATCTTGGATTTCGTGGGGTTTCAAGCTGAGATATGCATTTTTTACGATAATCTTGGTGAGACTTCTGCCCGAAGTATGCTTAATCATCGTGATCGCTCGTTTCTAGCTATTTAATGCGAGAAACACGTTATCTGGTGTTTTCACCACTCCACAGTGCGTTTGATATGCAGAACCGGCGACATCATGGCTGTCGTCGGGCATCAAGCTGAGATATGCATTTTCTGCGATAATCTTGGTGAGACATCAGTCAGAAGTTTGCAGAATCATCGATATCGCTCTTTTCGAGCTATTTAATGGAGAAACACGTTATCTGGTGTATTGACCACTCCACAGTGCGTTTGATATGCGGAACCGGCGCCATCTTGATTTTCGTGAGGTTTCTACCTGGGATATGCATTTTCTGCGATAATATTGGTGAGAGTTCAGTCAGAAGTATGCAGGATCATCTAGATCGCTCGTTTCGAGCTATTTAATGCGAGAAACACGTTGTCTGGTTGTTCTCACCACTCCACGGTGCGTTTGATATGCAGAACCGGCGACATCTTGATTTTCGTGACGTTTCTAGCTGAGATATGCATTTTCTGCGATAATATTGGTGAGACTTCAGTCAGAAGTATGCAGAATCATCTAGATCGTTCGTTTCGAGCCATTTAATGCGAAAAAACAAGTTTTCTGGTGTTTTGACCACTCCACAGTGCGTTTGATATGTAGAGCCGCCGATAACTTGGTTTTCGTGGGGTTTCCAGCTGAAATATGCATTTTCTGCGATAATCTTTGTGTTTCATCAATGAGAAGTATGCAGAATCATCCAGAACGCTCTTTTCGAGCTAGTTAATGCGAGTAACACGTTTTCTGGTGTTTTCACCACTCCACAGTGCGTCTGATATGCAGAACCGACGATATCTTGGTTTTCGTGGGGTTTCCAACTGAAATATGCATTTTCTGCGATAATCTTTGTGTTTCATCAATGAGAAGTATGCAGAATCATCCAGAACGCTCTTTTCGAGCTATTTAATGCGAGAAACACGTTATCTGGTGTTTTCACCACTCCACAGTGCGTTTGATATGCAGAACCGGCGACATCATGGCTGTCGTCGGGCATCAAGCTGAGATATGCATTTTCTGCGATAATCTTTTTGTTTCATCAATGAGAAGTATGCAGAACCATCCAGAACGCACTTTTCGAGCTAGTTAATGCGAGTAACACGTTTTCTGGTGTTTTCACCACTCCACAGTGCGTCTGATATGCAGAACCGGCGATATCTTGATATTCGTGGTGTTTCCAGCTGAGATATGCATTTTCTGCGATAATAGTGGTGAGACATCAGTCAGAAGTATGCAGAATCTTCGAGAACGCTCTTTTCGAGCTACTTAATGCGAGAAACACGTTTTCTGGTGTATTCACCACTCCACAGTACGTTTGACATGCAGAACCGAAGATATCTTGGTTTCGGTCGGGTTTCAAGCTGAGACATGCATTTTCTGCGATAATCTTGGTGATTCTTCTGTCAGAAGTATGCAGAAGCATCGAGTACGCTCTTTTCGAGCTGTTTAATGCGAGAAACACGTTATCTGGTGTTTTCACCACTCCACAGTGCGTTTGATATGCAGAACCGGCGACATCTTGGCTTTAGTCGGGGTTCAAACTGAGATATGCATTTTTTGCGATAATATTGGTGAGACTTCAGTCAGAAGTATGCAGAATCATCTAGATCGCTCGTTTCGTGCTAATTAATGCGGCAAACACGTTATCTGGTGCTTTCAGCACTCCACAGTGCGTTTGATATGCAGAACCAGCGATATCTTGGATTTCGTGGGGTTTCAAGCTGAGATATGCATTTTTTACGATAATCTTGGTGAGACTCCTGTCCGAAGTATGCTTAATCATCGAGATCGCTCGTTTCGAGCTATTTAATGCGAGAAACACGTTATCTGGTGTTTTCACCACTCCACAGTGCGTATGATATGCAGAACCGGCGATATCTTGGTTTTCGTGGGGTTTCAATCTGAGATATGCATTTTCTGCGATAATCTTGGTGAGACATCAGTCAGAAGTATGCAGAATCATCGAGATCGCTCTTTTCGAGCTATTTAATGGAGAAACACGTTATCTGGTGTATTGACCACTCCACAGTGCGTTTGATATGCGGAACCGGCGCCATCTTGATTTTCGTGAGGTTTCAAGCTGAGATATGCATTTTCTGCGATAATATTGGTGAAAGTTCAGTCAGAAGTATGCAGGATCATCTAGATCGCTCGTTTCGAGCTATTTAATGCGAGAAACACGTTGTCTGGTTGTTTTCACCACTCCACTGTGCGTTTGATATGCAGAACCAGCGTCATCTTGATTTTCGTGGTGTTTCCAGCTGAGATATGCATTTTCTGCGATAATCTTGGTGAGTCTTCTGTCAGCAGTATGCAGAATCATCGAGATCGCTCTATTCGAGCTATTTAATGCGAGAAACACGTTATCTGGTTGTTTTCACCACTCCACAGTGCGTTTGATATGCAGAACCGGCGACATCTTGATTTTCGTGACGTTTCTAGCTGAGATATGCATTTTCTGCGATAATATTGGTGAGACTTCAGTCAGAAGTATGCAGAATCATCTAGATCGTTCGTTTCGAGCTATTTAATGCGAAAAAACAAGTTTTCTGGTGTTTTGACCACTCCACAGTGCGTTTGATATGTAGAGCCGCCGATAACTTGGTTTTCGTGGGGTTTCCAACTGAAATATGCATTTTCTGCGATAATCTTTGTGTTTCATCAATGAGAAGTATGCAGAATCATCCAGAACGCTCTTTTCGAGCTATTTAATGCGAGAAACACGATATCTGGTGTTTTCACCACTCCACAGTGCGTTTGATATGCAGAACCGGCGACATCCTGGCTGTCGTCGGGCATCAAGCTGAGATATGCATTTTCTGCGATAATCTTTGTGTTTCATCAATGAGAAGTATGCAGAACCATCCAGAATGCACTTTTCGAGCTAGTTAATGCGAGTAACACGTTTTCTGGTGTTTTCACCACTCCAAAGTGCGTCTGATATGCAGAACCGGCGATATCTTGGTTTTCGTGGGGTTTCCAGCTGAGATATGCATTTTCTGCGATAATCGTGGTGAGACTTCACTCAGAAGTATGCAGAATCATCTAGATCGCTCTTGTCGAGCTATTTAAGTCAAAAAAACAAGTTTCCCGGTGTTTTCAACATTCCACAGTGCGTTTGATATGCAGAACTGGCGATATCTTGATTTTCGTGGTGTTTCCAGCTGAGATATGCATTTTCTGCGATAATCTTGGTGAGTCTTCTGTCAGAAGGATGCAGAATCATCTAGATTGCACTTTTCGAGCCATTTAATGCGAGAAACACGTTTTCTGTTGTATTCACCACTCCACAGAGCGTTTGATATGCAGAACCGGCAATATCTTGATATTCGTGGTGTTTCCAGCTGAGATATGCATTTTCTGCGATAATAGTGGTGAGACATCAGTCAGAAGTATGCAGAATCTTCGAGAACGCTCTTTTCGAGCTACTTAATGCCAGAAACACGTTTTCTGGTGTATTCACCACTCCACAGTACGTTTGACATGCAGAACCGAAGATATCTTGGTTTCGGTCGGGTTTCAAGCTGAGACATGCATTTTCTGCGATAATCTTGGTGATTCTTCTGTCAGAAGTATGCAGAAGCATCGAGTACGCTCTTTTCGAGCTGTTTAATGCGAGAAACACGTTATCTGGTGTTTTCGCCACTCCACAGTGCGTTTGACATGCAGAACCGCAGATATCTTGGTTACGTTCGGGATTCAAGCTGAGATATGCATTTTCTGCGATTATCTTGGTGAGACTTCTGTCAGAAGTATGCAGAATCATCGAGATCGCTCGTTTCGTGCTAATTAATGCGACAAACACGTTATCTGGTGCATTCAGCACTCCACAGTGCGTTTGATATGAAGAACCAGCGATATCTTGGATTTCGTGGGGTTTCAAGCTGAGATATGCATTTTTTACGATAATCTTGGTGAGACTTCTGCCCGAAGTATGCTTAATCATCGTGATCGCTCGTTTCTAGCTATTTAATGCGAGAAACACGTTATCTGGTGTTTTCACCACTCCACAGTGCGTTTGATATGCAGAACCGCTGACATCATGGCTGTCGTCGGGCATCAAGCTGAGATATGCATTTTCTGCGATAATCTTGGTGAGACATCAGTCAGAAGATTGCAGAATCATCGATATCGCTCTTTTCGAGCTATTTAATGGAGAAACACGTTATCTGGTGTATTGACCACTCCACAGTGCGTTTGATATGCGGAACCGGCGCCATCTTGATTTTCGTGAGGTTTCAAGCTGAGATATGCATTTTCTGCGATAATATTGGTGAAAGTTCAGTCAGAAGTATGCAGGATCATCTAGATCGCTCGTTTCGAGCTATTTAATGCGAGAAACACGTTGTCTGGTTGTTTTCACCACTCCACTGTGCGTTTGATATGCAGAACCAGCGTCATCTTGATTTTCGTGGTGTTTCCAGCTGAGATATGCATTTTCTGCGATAATCTTGGTGAGTCTTCTGTCAGCAGTATGCAGAATCATCGAGATCGCTCTATTCGAGCTATTTAATGCGAGAAACACGTTATCTGGTTGTTTTCACCACTCCACAGTGCGTTTGATATGCAGAACCGGCGACATCTTGATTTTCGTGACGTTTCTAGCTGAGATATGCATTTTCTGCGATAATATTGGTGAGACTTCAGTCAGAAGTATGCAGAATCATCTAGATCGTTCGTTTCGAGCTATTTAATGCGAAAAAACAAGTTTTCTGGTGTTTTGACCACTCCACAGTGCGTTTGATATGTAGAGCCGCCGATAACTTGGTTTTCGTGGGGTTTCCAACTGAAATATGCATTTTCTGCGATAATCTTTGTGTTTCATCAATGAGAAGTATGCAGAATCATCCAGAACGCTCTTTTCGAGCTATTTAATGCGAGAAACACGATATCTGGTGTTTTCACCACTCCACAGTGCGTTTGATATGCCGAACCGGCGACATCATGGCTGTCGTCGGGCATCAAGCTGAGATATGCATTTTCTGCGATAATCTTTGTGTTTCATCAATGAGAAGTATGCAGAACCATCCAGAATGCACTTTTCGAGCTAGTTAATGCGAGTAACACGTTTTCTGGTGTTTTCACCACTCCAAAGTGCGTCTGATATGCAGAACCGGCGATATCTTGGTTTTCGTAGGGTTTCCAGCTGAGATATGCATTTTCTGCGATAATCGTGGTGAGACTTCACTCAGAAGTATGCAGAATCATCTAGATCGCTCTTGTCGAGCTATTTAAGTCATAAAAACAAGTTTCCCGGTGTTTTCAACATTCCACAGTGCGTTTGATATGCAGAACTGGCGATATCTTGATTTTCGTGGTGTTTCCAGCTGAGATATGCATTTTCTGCGATAATCTTGGTGAGTCTTCTGTCAGAAGGATGCAGAATCATCTAGATTGCACTTTTCGAGCCATTTAATGCGAGAAACACGTTTTCTGTTGTATTCACCACTCCACAGAGCGTTTGATATGCAGAACCGGCAATATCTTGGTATTCGTGGTGTTTCCAGCTGAGATATGCATTTTCTGCGATAATAGTGGTGAGACATCAGTCAGAAGTATGCAGAATCTTCGAGAACGCTCTTTTCGAGCTACTTAATGCCAGAAACACGTTTTCTGGTGTATTCACCACTCCACAGTACGTTTGACATGCAGAACCGAAGATATCTTGGTTTCGGTCGGGTTTCAAGCTGAGACATGCATTTTCTGCGATAATCTTGGTGATTCTTCTGTCAGAAGTATGCAGAAGCATCGAGTACGCTCTTTTCGAGCTGTTTAATGCGAGAAACACGTTATCTGGTGTTTTCGCCACTCCACAGTGCGTTTGACATGCAGAACCGCAGATATCTTGGTTACGTTCGGGATTCAAGCTGAGATATGCATTTTCTGCGATAATCTTGGTGAGACTTCAGTCAGAAGTATGCAGAATCGTCTAGATCGCTGTTGTCGAGCTATTTAACGCGAGAAACACGTAATATGGTGTTTTCACCACTCCACAGTGCGTTTGATATGCAGAACCGGCGACATCTTGGCTTTAGTCGGGGTTCAAACTGAGATATGCATTTCTTGCGATAATATTGGTGAGACTTCAGTCAGAAGTATGCAGAATCATCTAGATCGCTCGTTTCGTGCTAATTAATGCGGCAAACACGTTATCTGGTGCTTTCAGCATTCCACAGTGCGTTTGATATGCAGAACCAGCGATATCTTGGTTTTCGTGGGGTTTCAAGCTGAGATATGCATTTTTTACGATAATCTTGGTGAGACTTCTGCCCGAAGTATGCTTAATCATCGTGATCGCTCGTTTCTAGCTATTTAATGCGAGAAACACGTTATCTGGTGTTTTCACCACTCCACAGTGCGTTTGATATGCAGAACCGGCGACATCATGGCTGTCGTCGGGCATCAAGCTGAGATATGCATTTTCTGCGATAATCTTGGTGACACATCAGTCAGAAGTTTGCAGAATCATCGAGATCGCTCTTTTCGAGCTATTTAATGGAGAAACTCGTTATCTGGTTGTTTTCACCACTCCACAGTGCGTTTGATATGCAGAACCGGCGTCATCTTGATTTTCGTGAGGTTTCAAGGTGAGATATGCATTTTCTGCGATAATGTTGGTGAGACTTCTGTCCGAAGTATGCAGAATCATCTAGATCGCTCTTTTCGAGCTATTTAATGCGAGAAACACGTTGTCTGGTGTTTTCACAACTCCAGAGTTGCATTGATATGCAGAACCGGCGATATCTGGGTTTTCGTGGGGTTTCAAGCTGAGATATGCATTTTTTACGATAATCTTGGAGAGACTTCTGTCCGAAGTATGCTTAATCATCGAGATCGCTCGTTTCGAGCTATTTAATGCGAGAAACACGATATCTGGAGTTTTCACCACTCCACAGTGCGTATGATATGCAGAACCGGCGAAATCTTGGTTTTCGTAGGGTTTCAAGCTGAGATATGCATTTTCTGCGATAATCTTGGTGAGACTTCTGTCCGAAGTATGCTGAATCATCGAGATCGCTCTTTTCGAGCTAGTTAGTGCGAGAAACACGATATCTGTAATTTTCACCACTCCACAGTTGGTTTGATATGCAGATCCGGCGATATCTTGGTTTTCGTGGGGTTTCAAGCTGAGATATGCGTTTTCTACGATAATCTTGGTGAGACTTCTGTCCGAAGTATGCTGAAACATCGAGATCGCTCTTTTCGAGCTAGTTAATGCGAGAAAAACCTTATCCGGTGTTTTCACCACTCCACAGTTCGTTTGATATGCAGAACCAGCGATATCTTGGTTTTCGTGGGGTTTCAAGCTGAGATATGCATTTTTTACGATAATCTTGGTGAGACTTCTGTTCGAAGTATGCTTAATCATCGAGATCGCTCGTTTCGAGCTATTTAATGCGAGAAACACGTTATCTGGTGTTTTCAGCACTCCACAGTGCGTATGATATGCAGAACCGGCGATATCTTGGTTTTCGTGGGGTTTCAAGCTGAGATATACATTTTCTGCGATAATCTTGGTGAGACTTCTGTCCGAAGTATGCTGAAACATCGAGATCGCTCTTTTCGAGCTAGTTAATGCGAGAAAAACCTTATCCGGTGTTTTCACCACTCCACAGTTCGTTTGATATGCAGAACCAGCGATATCTTGGCTTTCGTGGGGTTTCAAGCTGAGATATGCATTTTTTACGATAATCTTGGTGAGACTTCTGTCCGAAGTATGCTGAATCATCGAGATCGCTCTTTTCGAGCTAGTTAGTGCGAGAAACACGTTATCTGGTGTTTTCACCACACCACAGTGCGTTTGATATGCAGAACAGTAGATATCTTGGTTTTCGTGGGGTTTCAAGCCGAAATATGCATTTTCTGCGATAATCTTGTTGAGACTTCCGATCGAAGTATGCAGAATCATCGAGATCGCACTTTTCGAGCTATTTAATGCGAGAAACACGTTATCTGGGGTTTTCACCACTCCACAGTTGGTTTGATATGCAGAACCGGCGATATCTTGGTTTTCGTGGGGTTTCAAGCTGAGATATGCGTTTTCTGCGATAATCTTGGTGAGAATTCTATCAGAAGTAAGCGGAAACATCGAGATCCCTCTTTTCGAGCTCTTTAATGCGAGAAGCACGTTATCTGGTGTTTTCACCTCTCCACAGTGCGTTTGATACGCAGAACCGGCGACATCTTGGCTTTCGTCGGGTATCAACCTGAGATATGCATTTTCTGCGATAATCTTGGTGAGACTTCAGTCAGAAGTATGCAGAATCATCGAGATCGCTCTTTTCGAGCTAGTTAATGCGAGAAAAACCTTATCCGGTGTTTTCACCACTCCACAGTGCGTTTGATATGCAGAACCGGCGACATCTTCATTTTCGTGAGATTTCAACCTGAGATATGCAATTTCGGCGATAATCTTGGTGAGTCTTCTGTCAGTACTATGCAGAATCATCGAGACCCCTCTTTTCGAGCTATTTAATGCGAGAGACACGTTATCTGGTGTTTTCACCACTCCACAGTGCGTTTGATATGCAGAACAGGCGACATCTTAATTTTTGTGAGATTTCAAGCTGCGATATGCATTTTCTACGATAATCTTGGTGAGACTTCTGTCAGAAGTATGCAGAATCATCAGGATCGCTCTTTTCGAGCTATTTAATGCGAGAAACACATTATATGGTTGTTTTCACCACTCCACAGTGCGTTTGATATGCATAACCGGCGATATCTAGATTTTCGTGGTGTTTCCAGCTGAGATATGCATTCTCTGCGATACTCTTGGTGAGACTTCAGTCAGAAGTATGCAGAATCATCGAGATCGCTCGTTTCGAGCTATTTAATGCGAAAAAACAAGTTTTCTGGTGTTGTCAACATTCCACAGTGCGTTTTATATGCAGAACCGGCGATATCTTGATTTTCGTGGTGTTTCCAGCTGAGATATGCATTTTCTGCTATAATATTGGTGAGTCTTCTGTCAGTAGGATGCATAATCATCGAGACCCCTCTTTTCGAGCTATTTAATGCGAGAAACACGTTATCTGGTGTTTTCACCACTCCACAGTGCGTTTGATATGCAGAACAGGCGACATCTTGATTTTCGTGAGATTTCAAGCTGAGGTATGCATTTTTTACGATAATCTTGGTGAGACTTCTGTCAGAAGTATGCAGAATCATCTAGATCGCTCTTTTCGAGCTATTTGATGCGAGAAACACGTTTTCTGGTGTTTTCACCACGCCACTGTGCGTTTGATATGCAGAACCGGCGACGTCTTGGCTTTCGTCGGGTATCAACCTGAGATATGCATTTTCTGCGATAACCTTGGTGAGAATTCATTTAGAAGTATGCAGAATCATCGAGATCGCTCTTTTAGAGCTATATAATGCGAGAAACACGTTATCTGGTGTTTTGACCACTCCACAGTGTGTATGATGTGCAGAACCGACGATATCCTGGTTTTCGTGGGGTTTCAAGCTCAGATATGCATTTTGTGCGATAATATTGGAGAGACTTCAGACAGAAGTATGCAGAATCATCAAGATCGCACTTTTCGAGCTATTTTATGCGAGAAACACGTTAACTGGTGTTTTCACCACTCCACAGTGCGTTTGATATGCAGATCCGGCGACATCTTGGATTTCGTCGGGGTTCAAGCTGAGATTTGCAATTCCTGCGATAATCTTGGTGAGACTTCTGTCCGAAGTATGCTTAATCATCGAGATCCCTCTTTTCGAGCTCTTTAATGCGAGAAACACGTTATCTGGTGTTTTCAGCACTCCA
This sequence comes from Anthophora plumipes, assembly GCA_951804975.1. Taxonomy (NCBI): domain Eukaryota; kingdom Metazoa; phylum Arthropoda; class Insecta; order Hymenoptera; family Apidae; genus Anthophora; species Anthophora plumipes. The sequence goes on along the minus strand of CATORF010000790.1, from coordinate 1,541,487 downwards.
CAGTGCGTTTGATATGCAGAACCGGCGATATCTTGGTTTTTGTGGGGTTTCCAGCTGAGATATGCATTTTCTGCGATAATCTTGGTGAGTCTTCTGTCAGAAGTATGCAGAATCATCTAGATCGCTCTTTTCGAGCTATTTGATGCGAGAAACACGTTTTCTGGTGTTTTCACCACGCCACAGTGCGTTTGATATGCAGAACCGGCGACATCGTGGTTTTCGTCGGGTTTCAAGCTGAGATATGCATTTTCTGCGATCATATTGGTGAGACTTCAGTCAGAAGTATGCAGAATCATCTAGATCGCTCGTTTCGAGCTATTTAAAGCGAGAAACACGTTATCTGGTTGTTTTGACCACTCCACAGTGCGTTTGATATGTAGAGCCGCCGATAACTTGGTTTTCGTGGGGTTTCCAGCTGAAATATGCATTTTCTGCGATAATCTTGGTGTTTCATCTATGAGAAGTATGCAGAATCATCGAGAACGCTCTTTTCGAGCTAGTTAATGCGAGATACACGTTTTCTGATGTTTTCACCACTCCATAGTGCGTCTGATATGCAGAACCGGCGATATCTTGGTTTTCGTGTGGTTTCCAGCTGAGATATGCAATTTCTGTGATAATCTTCGTGAGTCTTCTGTCAGAAGTATGCAGAATCATCGAGATCCCTCTTTTCGAGCTCTTTAATGCGAGAAACACGTTATCTGGTGTTTTCACCACTCCACAGTGCGTTTGATATGCAGAACCGGCGACATCTTGATTTTCGTGAGATTTCAACCTGAGATATGCATTTTCGTCGATAATCTTGGTGAGTCTTCTGTCAGTACTATGCAGAATCATCGAGACCCCTCTTTTCGAGCTATTTAATGCGAGAGACACGTTATCTGGTGTTTTCACCACTCCACAGTGCGTTTGATATGCAGAACAGGCGACATCTTAATTTTCGTGAGATTTCAAGCTGCGATATGCATTTTCTACGATAACCATGGTGAGTCTTCTGTCAGAAGTATGCAGAATCATCTAGATCGCTCTCTTCGAGCTATTTAATGTGAGAAACACGTTTTCTGGTGTATTCACCACCCCACAGTACGTTTGACATGCAGAACCGGATATATCTTGGTTTCGGTCGGGTTTCAAGCTGAGATATGCATTTTCTACGATAATCTTGGTGAGACTTCTGTCAGAAGTATGCAGAATCATCGGGATCGCTCTTTTCGAGCTATTTAATGCGAGAAACACGTTTTCTGGTGTATTCAACACTCCACAGTGCGTTTGATATGCAGAACAGGCGACATCTTGATTTTCGTGAGATTTCAAGCTGAGATATGCATTTTCTACGATAACCATGGTGAGTCTTCTGTCAGGAGTATGCAGAATCATCTAGATCGCTCTTTTCGAGCTATTTAATGCGAGAAACACGTTACATGGTTGTTTTCACCACTCCACAGTGCGTTTGATATGCAGAACCAGCGATATCTTGGTTTTCGTGGGGTTTCAAGCTGAGATATGCATTTTTTACGATAATCTTGGTGAGACTTCTGTTCGAAGTATGCTTAATCATCGAGATCGCTCGTTTCGAGCTATTTAATGCGCGAAACACGTTATCTGGTGTTTTCACCACTCCACAGTGCGTATGATATGCAGAACCGGCGATATCTTGGTTTTCGTGGGGTTTCAAGCTGAGATATACATTTTCTGCGGTAACCTTGGTGAGACTTCTGTCCGAAGTATGCTGAAACATCGAGATCGCTCTTTTCGAGCTAGTTAATGCGAGAAAAACCTTATCCGGTGTTTTCACCACTCCACAATTCGTTTGATATGCAGAACCAGCGATATCTTGGCTTTCGTGGGGTTTCAAGCTTAGATATGCATTTTTTACGATAATCTTGGTGAGACTTCTGTCCGAAGTATGCTGAATCATCGAGATCGCTCTTTTCGAGCTAGTTAGTGCGAGAAACACGTTATCTGGTGTTTTCACCACACCACAGTGCGTTTGATATGCAGAACAGTAGATATCTTGGTTTTCGTGGGGTTTCAAGCCGAAATATGCATTTTCTGCGATAATCTTGTTGAGACTTCCGATCGAAGTATGCAGAATCATCGAGATCGCACTTTTCGAGCTATTTAATGCGAGAAACACGTTATCTGGTGTTTTCACCACACCACAGTGCGTTTGATATGCAGAACAGTAGATATCTTGGTTTTCGTGGGGTTTCAAGCTGAGATATACATTTTCTGCGGTAACCTTGGTGAGACTTCTGTCAGAAGTATGCAGAATCATCGAGATCGCTCTTTTCGAGCTAGTTAATGCGAGAAAAACCTTATCCGGTGTTTTCACCACTCCACAGTGCGTTTGATATGCAGAACCGGCGACATCTTCATTTTCGTGAGATTTCAACCTGAGATATGCATTTTCGGCGATAATCTTGGTGAGTCTTCTGTCAGTACTATGCAGAATCATCGAGACCCCTCTTTTCGAGCTATTTAATGCGAGAGACACGTTTTCTGGTGTATTCACCACCCCACAGTACGTTTGACATGCAGAACCGGATATATCTTGGTTTCGGTCGGGTTTCAAGCTGAGATATGCATTTTCTACGATAATCTTGGTGAGACTTCTGTTAGAAGTATGCAGAATCATCGGGATCGCTCTTTTCGAGCTATTTAATGCGAGAAACACATTATATGGTTGTTTTCACCACTCCACAGTGCGTTTGATATGCATAACCGGCGATATCTAGATTTTCGTGGTGTTTCCAGCTGAGATATGCATTCTCTGCGATACTCTTGGTGAGACTTCAGTCAGAAGTATGCAGAATCATCGAGATCGCTCGTTTCGAGCTATTTAATGCGAAAAAACAAGTTTTCTGGTGTTGTCAACATTCCACAGTGCGTTTTATATGCAGAACCGGCGATATCTTGATTTTCGTGGTGTTTCCAGCTGAGATATGCATTTTCTGCTATAATATTGGTGAGTCTTCTGTCAGTAGGATGCATAATCATCGAGACCCCTCTTTTCGAGCTATTTAATGCGAGAAACACGTTATCTGGTGTTTTCACCACTCCACAGTGCGTTTGATATGCAGAACAGGCGACATCTTGATTTTCGTGAGATTTCAAGCTGAGGTATGCATTTTCTACGATAACCATGGTGAGTCTTCTGTCAGGAGTATGCAGAATCATCTAGATCGCTCTTTTCGAGCTATTTAATGCGAGAAACACGTTATATGGTTGTTTTCACCACTCCACAGTGCGTTTGATATGCAGAACCAGCGATATCTTGGTTTTCGTGGGGTTTCAAGCTGAGATATGCATTTTTTACGATAATCTTGGTGAGACTTCTGTCAGAAGTATGCAGAATCATCTAGATCGCTCTTTTCGAGCTATTTGATGCGAGAAACACGTTTTCTGGTGTTTTCACCACGCCACAGTGCGTTTGATATGCAGAACCGGCGACGTCTTGGCTTTCGTCGGGTATCAACCTGAGATATGCATTTTCTGCGATAACCTTGGTGAGAATTCATTTAGAAGTATGCAGAATCATCGAGATCGCTCTTTTAGAGCTATATAATGCGAGAAACACGTTATCTGGTGTTTTGACCACTCCACAGTGCGTATGATGTGCAGAACCGACGATATCCTGGTTTTCGTGGGGTTTCAAGCTCAGATATGCATTTTGTGCGATAATATTGGAGAGACTTCAGACAGAAGTATGCAGAATCATCAAGATCGCACTTTTCGAGCTATTTTATGCGAGAAACACGTTAACTGGTGTGTTCACCACTCCACAGTGCGTTTGATATGCAGATCCGGCGACATCTTGGATTTCGTCGGGGTTCAAGCTGAGATTTGCAATTCCTGCGATAATCTTGGTGAGACTTCTGTCCGAAGTATGCTTAATCATCGAGATCCCTCTTTTCAAGCTCTTTAATGCGAGAAACACGTTATCTGGTGTTTTCAGCACTCCACAGTGCGTTTGATATGCAGAACCGGCGATATCTTGGTTTTTGTGGGGTTTCCAGCTGAGATATGCATTTTCTGCGATAATCTTGGTGAGTCTTCTGTCAGAAGTATGCAGAATCATCTAGATCGCTATTTTCGAGCTATTTGATGCGAGAAACACGTTTTCTGGTGTTTTCACCACGCCACAGTGCGTTTGATATGCAGAACCGGCGACATCTTGATTTTCGTGAGATTTCAAGCTGAGATATGCATTTTCTACGATAACCATGGTGAGTCTTCTGTCAGGAGTATGCAGAATCATCTAGATCGCTCTTTTCGAGCTTTTTAATGCGAGAAACACGTTATATGGTTGTTTTCACCACTCCACAGTGCGTTTGATATGCAGAACCAGCGATATCTTGGTTTTCGTGGGGTTTCAAGCTGAGATATGCATTTTTTACGATAATCTTGGTGAGACTTCTGTTCGAAGTATGCTTAATCATCGAGATCGCTCGTTTCGAGCTATTTAATGCGAGATACACGTTTTCTGATGTTTTCACCACTCCATAGTGCGTCTGATATGCAGAACCGGCGATATCTTGGTTTTCGTGTGGTTTCCAGCTGAGATATGCAATTTCTGTGATAATCTTCGTGAGTCTTCTGTCAGAAGTATGCAGAATCATCGAGATCCCTCTTTTCGAGCTCTTTAATGCGAGAAACACGTTATCTGGTGTTTTCACCACTCCACAGTGCGTTTGATATGCAGAACCGGCGACATCTTGATTTTCGTGAGATTTCAACCTGAGATATGCATTTTCGTCGATAATCTTGGTGAGTCTTCTGTCAGTACTATGCAGAATCATCGAGACCCCTCTTTTCGAGCTATTTAATGCGAGAGACACGTTATCTGGTGTTTTCACCACTCCACAGTGCGTTTGATATGCAGAACCGGCGACATCTTGATTTTCGTGAGATTTCAAGCTGAGATATGCATTTTCTACGATAACCATGGTGAGTCTTCTGTCAGGAGTATGCAGAATCATCTAGATCGCTCTTTTCGAGCTATTTAATGCGAGAAACACGTTATATGGTTGTTTTCACCACTCCACAGTGCGTTTGATATGCAGAACCAGCGATATCTTGGTTTTCGTGGGGTTTCAAGCTGAGATATGCATTTTTTACGATAATCTTGGTGAGACTTCTGTTCGAAGTATGCTTAATCATCGAGATCGCTCGTTTCGAGCTATTTAATGCGCGAAACACGTTATCTGGTGTTTTCACCACTCCACAGTGCGTATGATATGCAGAACCGGCGATATCTTGGTTTTCGTGGGGTTTCAAGCTGAGATATACATTTTCTGCGGTAATCTTGGTGAGACTTCTGTCCGAAGTATGCTGAAACATCGAGATCGCTCTTTTCGAGCTAGTTAATGCGAGAAAAACCTTATCCGGTGTTTTCACCACTCCACAATTCGTTTGATATGCAGAACCAGCGATTTCTTGGCTTTCGTGGGGTTTCAAGCTGAGATATGCATTTTTTACGATAATCTTGGTGAGACTTCTGTCCGAAGTATGCTGAATCATCGAGATCGCTCTTTTCGAGCTAGTTGGTGCAAGAAACACGTTATCTGGTGTATTCACCACACCACAGTGCGTTTGATATGCAGAACCGGCGACATCTTGATTTTCGTGAGATTTCAACCTGAGATATGCATTTTCGTCGATAATCTTGGTGAGTCTTCTGTCAGTACTATGCAGAATCATCGAGACCCCTCTTTTCGAGCTATTTAATGCGAGAGACACGTTATCTGGTGTTTTCACCACTCCACAGTGCGTTTGATATGCAGAACAGGCGACATCTTAATTTTCGTGAGATTTCAAGCTGCGATATGCATTTTCTACGATAACCATGGTGAGTCTTCTGTCAGAAGTATGCAGAATCATCTAGATCGCTCTCTTCGAGCTATTTAATGTGAGAAACACGTTTTCTGGTGTATTCACCACCCCACAGTACGTTTGACATGCAGAACCGGATATATCTTGGTTTCGGTCGGGTTTCAAGCTGAGATATGCATTTTCTACGATAATCTTGGTGAGACTTCTGTCAGAAGTATGCAGAATCATCGGGATCGCTCTTTTCGAGCTATTTAATGCGAGAAACACATTATATGGTTGTTTTCACCACTCCACAGTGCGTTTGATATGCATAACCGGCGATATCTAGATTTTCGTGGTGTTTCCAGCTGAGATATGCATTCTCTGCGATACTCTTGGTGAGACTTCAGTCAGAAGTATGCAGAATCATCGAGATCGCTCGTTTCGAGCTATTTAATGCGAAAAAACAAGTTTTCTGGTGTTGTCAACATTCCACAGCGCGGTTTATATGCAGAACCGGCGATATCTTGATTTTCGTGGTGTTTCCAGCTGAGATATGCATTTTCTGCGATAATCTTGGTGAGTCTTCTGTCAGAAGTATGTAGAATCATCTAGATCGCTCTTTTCGAGCTATTTAATGCGAGAAACACGTTTTCTGGTGTATTCACCACTCCACAGTACGTTTGACATGCAGAACAGGAGATATCTTGGTTTAGGTCGGGTATCAAGCTGAGATATGCATTTTCAACGATAATCTTGGTGAGACTTCTGTCAGAAGAGTGTAGAATCATCGGGATCGCTCTTTTCGAGCTATTTAATGCGAGAAACACGTTGTCTGGTTGGTTTCACGACTCCACAGTGCGTTTGATATGCAGAACCGGCGACATCTTGATTTTCGTGAGGTTTCAAGATGAGATATGCATTTTCTGCTATAATATTGGTGAGTCTTCTGTCAGTAGGATGCAGAATCATCGAGACCCCTCTTTTCGAGCTATTTAATGCGAGAAACACGTTATCTGGTGTTTTCACCACTCCACAGTGCGTTTGATATGCAGAACAGGCGACATCTTGATTTTCGTGAGATTTCAAGCTGAGATATGCATTTTCTACGATAACCATGGTGAGTCTTCTGTCAGGAGTATGCAGAATCATCTAGATCGCTCTTTTCGAGCTATTTAATGCGAGAAACATGTTATATGGTTGTTTTCACCACTCCACAGTGCGTATGATATGCAGAACCGGCGATATCTTGGTTTTCGTGGGGTTTCAAGCTGAGATATACATTTTCTGCGGTAATCTTGGTGAGACTTCTGTCCGAAGTATGCTGAATCATCGAGATCGCTCTTTTCGAGCTAGTTAGTGCGAGAAACACGTTATCTGGTGTTTTCACCACACCACAGTGCGTTTGATATGCAGAACAGTAGATATCGTGGTTTCCGTGGGGTTTCAAGCTGAAATATGCATTTTCTGCGATAATCTTGTTGAGACTTCTGTTCGAAGTATGCAGAATCATCGAGATCGCACTTTTCGAGCTATTTAATGCGAGAAACACGTTATCTGGGGTTTTCACCACTCCGCAGTTGGTTTGATATGCAGAACCGGCGATATCTTGGTTTTCGTGGGGTTTCAAGCTGAGATATGCATTTTCAACGATAATCTTGGTGAGACTTCTGTCAGAAGAGTGTAGAATCATCGGGATCGCTCTTTTCGAGCTATTTAATGCGAGAAACACGTTGTCTGGTTGGTTTCACGACTCCACAGTGCGTTTGATATGCAGAACCGGCGACATCTTGATTTTCGTGAGGTTTCAAGATGAGATATGCATTTTCTGCTATAATATTGGTGAGTCTTCTGTCAGTAGGATGCAGAATCATCGAGACCCCTCTTTTCGAGCTATTTAATGCGAGAAACACGTTATCTGGTGTTTTCACCACTCCACAGTGCGTTTGATATGCAGAACAGGCGACATCTTGATTTTCGTGAGATTTCAAGCTGAGATATGCATTTTCTACGATAACCATGGTGAGTCTTCTGTCAGGAGTATGCAGAATCATCTAGATCGCTCTTTTCGAGCTATTTAATGCGAGAAACATGTTATATGGTTGTTTTCACCACTCCACAGTGCGTATGATATGCAGAACCGGCGATATCTTGGTTTTCGTGGGGTTTCAAGCTGAGATATACATTTTCTGCGGTAATCTTGGTGAGACTTCTGTCCGAAGTATGCTGAATCATCGAGATCGCTCTTTTCGAGCTAGTTAGTGCGAGAAACACGTTATCTGGTGTTTTCACCACACCACAGTGCGTTTGATATGCAGAACAGTAGATATCGTGGTTTCCGTGGGGTTTCAAGCTGAAATATGCATTTTCTGCGATAATCTTGTTGAGACTTCTGTTCGAAGTATGCAGAATCATCGAGATCGCACTTTTCGAGCTATTTAATGCGAGAAACACGTTATCTGGGGTTTTCACCACTCCGCAGTTGGTTTGATATGCAGAACCGGCGATATCTTGGTTTTCGTGGGGTTTCAAGCTGAGATATGCGTTTTCTGCGATAATCTTGGTGAGACTTCTATCAGAAGTAAGCGGAAACATCGAGATCCCTCTTTTCGAGCTCTTTAATGCGAGAAACACGTTATCTGGTGTTTTCACCTCTCCACCGTGCGTTTGATATGCAGAACCGGCGACGTCTTGGCTTTCGTCGGGTATCAACCTGAGATATGCATTTTCTGCGATAACCTTGGTGAGAATTCATTTAGAAGTATGCAGAATCATCAAGATCGCACTTTTCGAGCTATTTTATGCGAGAAACACGTTAACTGGTGTTTTCACCACTCCAAAGTGCGTTTGATATGCAGATCCGGCGACATCTTGGATTTCGTCGGGGTTCAAGCTGAGATTTGCAATTCCTGCGATAATCTTGGTGAGACTTCTGTCCGAAGTATGCTTAATCATCGAGATCCCTCTTTTCGAGCTCTTTAATGCGAGAAACACGTTATCTGGTGTTTTCAGCACTCCACAGTGCGTTTGATATGCAGAACCGGCGATATCTTGGTTTTCGTGGGGTTTCCAGATGAGATATGCATTTTCTGCGATAATCTTGGTGAGTCTTCTGTCAGAAGTATGCAGAATCATCTAGATCGCTCTTTTCGAGCTATTTGATGCGAGAAACACGTTTTCTGGTGTATTCACCACCCCACAGTACGTTTGACATGCAGAAACGGATATATCTTGGTTTCGGTCGGGTTTCAAGCTGAGATATGCATTTTCTACGATAATCTTGGTGAGACTTCTGTCAGAAGTATGCAGAATCATCGGGATCGCTCTTTTCGAGCTATTTAATGCGAGAAACACGTTTTCTGGTGTATTCACCACTCCACAGTACGTTTGACATGCAGAACAGGAGATATCTTGGTTTAGGTCGGGTATCAAGCTGAGATATGCATTTACAACGATAATCTTGGTGAGACTTCTGTCAGAAGTATGCAGAATCATCGGGATCGCTCTTTTCGAGCTATTTAATGCGAGAAACACGTTGTCTGGTTGGTTTCACGACTCCACAGTGCGTTTGATATGCAGAACCCGCGACATCTTGATTTTCGTGAAGTTTCAAGCTGAGATATGCATTTTCTGCTATAATATTGGTGAGTCTTCTGTCAGTAGGATGCAGAATCATCGAGACCCCTCTTTTCGAGCTATTTAATGCGAGAAACACGTTATCTGGTGTTTTCACCACTCCACAGTGCGTTTGATATGCAGAACAGGCGACATCTTGATTTTCGTGAGATTTCAAGCTGAGATATGCATTTTCTACGATAACCATGGTGAGTCTTCTGTCAGGAGTATGCAGAATCATCTAGATCGCTCTTTCCGAGCTATTTAATGCGAGAAACACGTTATATGGTTGTTTTCACCACTCCACAGTGCGTTTGATATGCAGAACCAGAGATATCTTGGTTTTCGTGGGGTTTCAAGCTGAGATATGCATTTTTTATGATAAGCTTGGTGAGACTTCTGTTCGAAGTATGCTTAATCATCGAGATCGCTCGTTTCGAGCTATTTAATGCGCGAAACACGTTATCTGGTGTTTTCACCACTCCACAGTGCGTATGATATGCAGAACCGGCGATATCTTGGTTTTCGTGGGGTTTCAAGCTGAGATATACATTTTCTGCGGTAATCTTGGTGAGACTTCTGTCCGAAGTATGCTGAAACATCGATATCGCTCTTTTCAAGCTAGTTATTGCGAGAAAATCCTTATCCGGTGTTTTCACCACTCCACAATTCGTTTGATATGCAGAACCAGCGATATCTTGGCTTTCGTGGGGTTTCAAGCTGAGATACGCATTTTTTACGATAATCTTGGTGAGACTTCTGTCCGAAGTATGCTGAATCATCGAGATCGCTCTTTGCGAGCTAGTTAGTGCGAGAAACACGTTATCTGGTGTTTTCACCACACCACAGTGCGTTTGATATGCAGAACAGTAGATATCTTGGTTTTCGTGGGGTTTCAAGCTGAAATATGCATTTTCTGCGATAATCTTGTTGAGACTTCTGTTCGAAGTATGCAGAATCATCGAGATCGCACTTTTCGAGCTATTTAATGCGAGAAACACGTTATCTGGGGTTTTCACCACTCCACAGTTGGTATGATATGCAGAACCGGCGATATCTTGGTTTTCGTGGGGTTTCAAGCTGAGATATGCGTTTTCTGCGATAATCTTGGTGAGACTTCTATCAGAAGTAAGCGGAAACATCGAGATCCCTCTTTTCCAGCTCTTTAATGCGAGAAACACGTTATCTGGTGTTTTCACCACTCCACAGTGCGTTTGATATGCAGAACCGGCGACATCTTGGCTTTCGTCGGGTATCAACTTGAGATATGCATTTTCTGCGATAATCTTGGTGAGAATTCATTTAGAAGTATGCAGAATCATCGAGATCGCTCTTTTAGAGCTATATAATGCGAGAAACACGTTATCTGGTGTTTTGACCACTCCACAGTGCGTATGATGTGCAGAACCGACGATATCCTGGTTTTCGTGGGGTTTCAAGCTCAGATATGCATTTTGTGCGATAATATTGGAGAGACTTCAGACAGAAGTATGCAGAATCATCAAGATCGAACTTTTCGAGCTATTTTATGCGAGAAACACGTTAACTGGTGTTTTCACCACTCCACAGTGCGTTTGATATGCAGATCCGGCGACATCTTGGATTTCGTCAGGGGTTCAAGCTGAGATTTGCAATTCCTGCGATAATCTTGGTGAGACTTCTGTCCGAAGTATGCTTAATCATCGAGAACGCTCTTTTCGAGCTAGTTAATGCGAGAAACACGTTATCTGGTGTTTTCAGCACTCCACAGTGCGTTTGATATGCAGAACCGGCGATATCTTGGTTTTCGTGGGGTTTCCAGCTGAGATATGCATTTTCTGCGATAATCTTGGTGAGTCTTCTGTCAGAAGTATGCAGAATCATCTAGATCGCTCTTTTCGAGCTATTTGATGCGAGAAACACGTTTTCTGGTGTTTTCACCACGTCACAGTGCGTTTGATATGCAGAACCGGCGACATCGTGGTTTTCGTCGGGTTTCAAGCTGAGATATGCATTTTCTGCGATCATATTGGTGAGACTTCAGTCAGAAGTATGCAGAATCATCTAGATCGCTCGTTTCGAGCTATTTAAAGCGAGAAACACGTTATCTGGTTGTTTTGAATACTCCACAGTGCGTTTGATATGTAGAGCCGCCGATAACTTGGTTTTCGTGGGGTTTCCAGCTGAAATATGCATTTTCTGCGATAATTTTGGTGTTTCATCTATGAGAAGTATGCAGAATCATCGAGAACGCTCTTTTCGAGCTAGTTAATGCGAGATACACGTTTTCTGATGCTTTCACCACTCCATAGTGCGTCTGATATGCAGAACCAGCGATATCTTGGTTTTCGTGGGGTTTCAAGCTGAGATATGCATTTTCTGCGATAATCTGGTGAGACTTCTGTCAGAAGTATGCAGAATCATCGAGATCCCTCTTTTCGAGCTCTTTAATGCGAGAAACACGTTATCTGGTGTTTTCACCACTCCACAGTGCGTTTGATATGTAGAACCGCCGATAACGTGGTTTTCGTGGGGTTTCCAGCTGATATATGCATTTTCTGCGATAATCTTGGTGTTTCATCTATGAGAAGTATGCAGAATCATCGAGAACGCTCTTTTCGAGCTACTTAATGCGAGAAACACGTTTTCTGGTTTTTTCACCACTCCACAGTGCGTATGATATGCAGAACCGGCGATATCTTAGTTTTCGTGGGGTTTCAAGCTGAGATATACATTTTCTGCGATAATCTTGGTGAGACTTCTGTCCGAAGTATGCTGAATCATCGAGATCGCTCTTTTCGAGCTAGTTAGTGCGAGAAACACGTTATCTGGTGTTTTCACCACACCACAGTGCGTTTGATATGCAGAACAGTAGATATCTTGGTTTTCGTGGGGTTTCAAGCTGAAATATGCATTTTCTGCGATAATCTTGTTGAGACTTCCGTTCGAAGTATGCAGAATCATCGAGATCGCACTTTTCGAGCTATTTAATGCGAGAAACACGTTATCTGGGGTTTTCACCGCTCCACAGTTGGTTTGATATGCAGAACCGGCGACATCGTGGTTTTCGTCGGGTTTCAAGCTGAGATATGCATTTTCTGCGATCATATTGGTGAGACTTCAGTCAGAAGTATGCAGAATCATCCAGATCGCTCTATTCGAGCTATTTAATGCGAGAAACACGTTATCTGGTTGTTTTCACCACTCCACAGTGCGTTTGATATGCAGATCCGGCGACATCTTGGATTTCGTCGGGGTTCAAGCTGAGATTTGCAATTCCTGCGATAATCTTGGTGAGTCTTCTGTCCGAAGTATGCTTAATCATCGAGAACGCTCTTTTCGAGCTGGTTAATGCGAGAAACACGTTATCTGGTGTTTTCAGCACTCCACAGTGCGTTTGATATGCAGAACCGGCGATATCTTGGTTTTCGTGGGGTTTCCAGCTGAGATATGCATTTTCTGCGATAATCTTGGTGAGTCTTCTGTCAGAAGTATGCAGAAACATCGAGATCGCTCTATTCGAGCTATTTAATGCGAGAAACACGTTATCTGGTTGTTTTCACCACTCCACAGTGCGTTTGATATGCAGAACCGGCGATATCTTGGTTTTCGTGGGGTTTCCAGCTGAGATATGCATTTTCTGCGATAATCTTGGTGAGTCTTCTGTCAGAAGTATGCAGAATCATCGAGATCGCTCTATTCGAGCTATTTAATGCGAGAAACACGTTATCTGGTTGTTTTCACCACTCCACAGTGCGTCTGATATGCAGAAACGGAGATATCTTGGTTTCGGTCGGGTTTCAAGCTGAGATATGCATTATCTGCGATAATCTTGGTGAGTCTTCTGTCAGAAGTATGCAGAATCATCTAGATCGCTCGTTTCGAGCTACTTAATGCGAGAAACATGTTATCTGGTGTTTTCACCACTCCACAGTGCGTTTAACTTGCAGAACCGGCGACATCTTGGATTTCGTCGGGGTTCAAGCTGGGATATGCATTTTCAACGATAATCTTGGTAAGAATTCTGTCAGAAGTATGCAGAATCACCTAGATCGCTCGTTTCGAGCTACTTAATGCGAGAAACACGTTATCTGGTGTTTTCACCACTCCACAGTGCGTTTAACTTGCAGAACCGGCGACATCTTGAATTTCGTCGGGGTTCAAGCTGGGATATGCATTTTCAACGATAATCTTGGTAAGAATTCTGTCAGAAGTATGCAGTATCATCTAGATCGCTCTTTTCGAGCTACTTAATGCGAGAAACACGTTTTCTGGTGTTTTGACCACTCCACAGGGCGTTTGATATGCAGAACCGGCGATATCTTGGTTTTCCTGGGGTTTTCAGCTGAGATATGCATTTTCTGTGATAATCTTGGTGAGTCTTCTGTCAGAAGTATGCAGAATCATCTAGATCGCTCTTTTCGAGCTATTTAATGCGAGAAACAGGTTTTCTGGTGTCTTCACCACGCCACAGTGCGTTTGATATGCAGAACCGGCGATATCTTGGTTTTCGTGGGGTTTCCAGCTGAAATATGCATTTTCTGCGATAATCTTGGTGTTTCATCTATGAGAAGTATGCAGAATCATCGAGAACGCTCTTTTCGAGCTAGTTAATGCGAGATACACGTTTTCTGGTGTTTTCACCACTCCATAGTGCGTCTGATATGCAGAACCGGCGATATCTTGGTTTTCGTGGGGTTTCCAGCTGAGATATGCATTTTCTGCGATAATCTTGGTGAGTCTTCTGTCAGAAGTATGCAGAATCATCTAGATCGCTCGTTTCGAGTTATTTAAAGCGAGAAACACGTTATCTGGTTGTTTTCACCACTCCACAGTGCGTTTGATATGCAGAACCGGCGACATCTTGATTTTCGTGAGGTTTCAAGCTGAGATATGCATTTTCTGCGATAATCTTGGTGAGTCTTCTGTCAGAAGTATGCAGAATCATCTAGATCGCTCTTTTCGAGCTATTTGATGCGAGAAACACGTTTTCTGGTGTTTTCACCACTCCACAGTGCGTTTGATATGCAGAACAGTCGACATCGTGGTTTTCGTCGGGTTTCAAGCTGAGATATGCATTTTCTGCGATCATATTGGTGAGTCTTCTGTCAGAAGTATGCAGAATCATCTAGATCGCTCTTTTCGAGCTACTTGATGCGAGAAACACGTTTTCTGGTGGTTTCACCACTCCACAGTGCGTTTGATATGCAGAACCGGCGACATCTTGATTTTCGTGAGGTTTCAAGCTGAGATATGCATTTTCTGCGATAATCTTGGTGAGTCTTCTGTCAGAAGTATGCAGAATCATCTAGATCGCTCTTTTCGAGCTATTTGATGCGAGAAACACGTTTTCTGGTGTTTTCACCACTCCACAGTTCGTTTGATATGCAGAACCGGCGACATCGTGTTTTTCGTCGGGTTTCAAGCTGAGATATGCATTTTCTGCGATCATATTGGTGAGACTTCAGTCAGAAGTATGCAGAATCACCTAGATCGCTCGTTTCGAGCTATTTAATGCGAGAAACACGTTATCTGGTTGTTTTCACCACTCCACAGTGCGTTTGATATGCAGAACCGGCGACATCTTGATTTTCGTGAGGTTTCAAGCTGAGATATGCATTTTCTGCGATAATCTTGGTGAAACTTCTGTCAGAAGTATGCAGAATCATCGCGATCGCTCTATTCGAGCTATTTAATGCGAGAAACACGTTATCTGGTGTTTTCATCACTCCACAGGGCGTTTGATATGCAGAACCGGCGATATCTTGGTTTTCCTGGGGTTTCCAGCTGAGATATGCATTTTCTGTGATAATCTTGGTGAGTCTTCTGTCAGAAGTATGCAGAATCATCTAGATCGCTCTTTTCGAGCTATTTAATGCGAGAAACAGGTTTTCTGGTGTCTTCACCACGCCACAGTGCGTTTGATATGCAGAACCGGCGATATCTTGGTTTTCGTGGGGTTTCCAGCTGAAATATGCATTTTCTGCGATAATCTTGGTGTTTCATCTATGAGAAGTATGCAGAATCATCGAGAACGCTCTTTTCGAGCTAGTTAATGCGAGATACACGTTTTCTGGTGTTTTCACCACTCCATAGTGCGTCTGATATGCAGAACCGGCGATATCTTGGTTTTCGTGGGGTTTCCAGCTGAGATATGCATTTTCTGCGATAATCTTGGTGAGTCTTCTGTCAGAAGTATGCAGAATCATCTAGATCGCTCTTTTCGAGCTATTTGATGCGAGAAACACGTTTTCTGGTGTTTTCACCACGCCACAGTGCGTTTGATATGCAGAACCGGCGACATCGTGGTTTTCGTCGGGTTTCAAGCTGAGATATGCATTTTCTGCGATCATATTGGTGAGACTTCAGTCAGAAGTATGCAGAATCATCTAGATCGCTCGTTTCGAGCTATTTAAAGTGAGAAACACGTTATCTGGTTGTTTTGACCACTCCACAGTGCGTTTGATATGTAGAGCCGCCGATAACTTGGTTTTCGTGGGGTTTCCAGCTGAGATATGCAATTTCTGTGATAATCTTGGTGAGTCTTCTGTCAGAAGTATGCAGAATCATCGAGATCGCTCTATTCGAGCTATTTAATGCGAGAAACACGTTATCTGGTTGCTTTCACCACTCCACAGTGCGTTTGATATGCAGAACCGGCGATATCTTGGTTTTCGTGGGGTTTCCAGCTGAGATATGCATTTTCTGCGATAATCTTGGTGAGTCTTCTGTCAGAAGTATGCAGAATCATCGAGATCGCTCTATTCGAGCTATTTAATGCGAGAAACACGTTATCTGGTTGTTTTCACCACTCCACAGTGCGTTTGATATGCAGAAACGGAGATATCTTGGTTTCGGTCGGATTTCAAGCTGAGATATGCATTTTCTGCGATAATCTTGGTGAGTCTTCTGTCAGAAGTATGCAGAATCATCGCGATCGCTCTATTCGAGCTATTTAATGCGAGAAACACGTTATCTGGTGTTTTCATCACTCCACAGGGCGTTTGATATGCAGAACCGGCGATATCTTGGTTTTCGTGGGGTTTCCAGCTGAGATATGCATTTTCTGCGACAATCTTGGTGTTTCATCTATGAGAAGTATGCAGAATCATCGATAACGCTCTTTTCGAGCTAGTTAATGCGAGATACACGTTTTCTGGTGTTTTCACCACTCCATAGTGCGTCTGATATGCAGAACCGGCGATATCTTGGTTTTCGTCGGGTTTCCAGCTGAGATATGCATTTTCTGCGATAATCTTGGTGAGACTTTAGTCAGAACTATGCAGAATCATCTAGATCGCTCGTTTCGAGCTATTTAATGCGAAATAAGAAGTTTTCTGGTGTTTTGACCACTCCTCAGTGCGTTTGATATGTAGAGCCGCCGATAACTTGGTTTTCGTGGGGCTTCCAGCTGAAATATGCATTTTCTGCGATAATCTTTGTGTTTCATCTATGAGAAGTATGCAGAATCATCTAGATCGCTCTTTTCGAGCTATTTAAATCGAGAAACACGTTTTCTGGTGTATTCACCACCCCACAGTGCGTTTGATATGCAGAACCGGCGACATCGTGGTTTTGGTCGGGTTTCAAGCTGAGATATGCATTTTCTGCGATAATCTTGGTGAGACTTTAGTCAGAAGTATGCAGAATCATCTAGATCGCTCGTTTCGAGCTACTTAATGCGAGAAACACGTTATCTGGTGTTTTCACCACTCCACAGTGCGTTTAACTTGCAGAACCGGCGACATCTTGGATTTCGTCGGAGTTCAAGCTGGGATACGCATTTTCAACGATAATCTTGGTAAGAATTCTGTCAGAAGTATGCAGTATCATCTAGATCGCTCTTTTCGAGCTACTTAATGCGAGAAACACGTTTTCTGGTGTGTTGACCACTCCACAGTGCGTTTGATATGTAGAACCGCCGATAACTTGGTTTTCGTGGGGATTCCAGCTGAAATATGCATTTTCTGCGATAATATTGGTGAGACTTCAGTCAGAAGTATGCAGAATCATCTAGATCGCTCGTTTCGAGCTATTTAAAGCGCGAAACACGATATCTGGTTGTTTTGACCACTCCACAGTGCGTTTGATATGTAGAGCCGCCGATAACTTGGTTTTCGTGGGGTTTCCAGCTGAAATATGCATTTTCTGCGATAATCTTGGTGAGTCTTCTGTCAGAAGTATGCAGAATCATCTAGATCGCTCTTTTCGAGCTATTTGATGCGAGAAACACGTTTTCTGGTGTTTTCACCACGCCACAGTACGTTTGATATGCAGAACCGGCGACATCGTGGTTTTCGTCGGGTTTCAAGCTGAGATATGCATTTTCTGCGATCATATTCGTGAGACTTCAGTCAGAAGTATGCAGAATCATCTAGATCGCTAGTTTCGAGCTATTTAAAGCGCGAAACACGTTATCTGGTTGTTTTCACCACTCCATAGTGCGTCTGATATGCAGAACCGGCGATATCTTGGTTTTCGTGGGGTTTCCAGCTGAGATATGCATTTTCCGCGATAATCTTGGTGAGTCTTCTGTCAGAAGTATGCAGAATCATCTAGATCGCTCTTTTCGAGCTATTTGATGCGCGAAACACGTTTTCTGGTGTTTTCACCACGCCACAGTGCGTTTGATATGCAGAACCGGCGACATCGTGGTTTTCGTCGGGTTTCAAGCTGAGATATGCATTTTCTGCGATCATATTGGTGAGACTTCAGTCAGAAGTATGCAGAATCATCTAGATCGCTCGTTTCGAGCTATCTGAAGCGCGAAACACGTTATCTGGTTGTTTTGACCACTCCACAGTGCGTTTGATATGTAGAGCCGCCGAAAACTTGGTTTTCGTGGGGTTTCCAGCTGAAATATGCATTTTCTGCGATAATCTTGGTGTTTCATCTATGAGAAGTATGCAGAATCATCGAGAACGCTCTTTTCGAGCTGGTTAATGCGAGATACACGTTTTCTGATGTTTTCACCACTCCATAGTGCGTCTGATATGCAGAACCGGCGATATCTTGGTTTTCGTGGGGTTTCCAGCTGAGATATGCAATTTCTGTGATAATCTTGGTGAGTCTTCTGTCAGAAGTATGCAGAATCATCTAGATCGCTCTTTTCGAGCTATTTAATGCGAGAAACACGTTTTCTAGTGTTTTCACCACGCCACAGTGCGTTTGATATGCAGAACCGGCGACATCGTGGTTTTCGTCGGGTTTCAAGCTGAGATATAGCATTTTCTGCGATAATATTGGTGAGACTTCAGTCAGAACTATGCAGAATCATCTAGATCGCTCTTTTCGAGCTATTTGATGCGAGAAACACGTTTTCTGGTGTTTTCACCACGCCACAGTGCGTTTGATATGCAGAACCGGCGACATCGTGGTTTTCGTCGGGTTTCAAGCTGAGATATGCATTTTCTGCGATCATATTGGTGAGACTTCAGTCAGAAGTATGCAGAATCATCTAGATCGCTCGTTTCGAGCTATTTAAAGCGCGAAACACGTTATCTGGTTGTTTTGACCACTCCACAGTGCGTTTGATATGTAGAGCCGCCGATAACTTGGTTTTCGTGGGGTTTCCAGCTGAAATATGCAATTTCTGTGATAATCTTGGTGAGTCTTCTGTCAGAAGTATGCAGAATCATCGAGATTGCTCTATTCGAGCTATTTAATGCGAGAAACACGTTATCTGGTTGCTTTCACCACTCCACAGTGCGTTTGATATGCAGAACCGGCGATATCTTGGTTTTCGTGGGGTTTCCAGCTGAGATATGCATTTTCTGCGATAATCTTGGTGAGTCTTCTGTCAGAAGTATGCAGAATCATCGAGATCGCTCTATTCGAGCTATTTAATGCGAGAAACACGTTATCTGGTTGTTTTCACCACTCCACAGTGCGTTTGATATGCAGAAACGGAGATATCTTGGTTTCGGTCGGATTTCAAGCTGAGATATGCATTTTCTGCGATAATCTTGGTGAGTCTTCTGTCAGAAGTATGCAGAATCATCGCGATCGCTCTATTCGAGCTATTTAATGCGAGAAACACGTTATCTGGTGTTTTCATCACTCCACAGGGCGTTTGATATGCAGAACCGGCGATATCTTGGTTTTCGTGGGGTTTCCAGCTGAGATATGCATTTTCTGCGACAATCTTGGTGTTTCATCTATGAGAAGTATGCAGAATCATCGATAACGCTCTTTTCGAGCTAGTTAATGCGAGATACACGTTTTCTGGTGTCTTCACCACTCCATAGTGCGTCTGATATGCAGAACCGGCGATATCTTGGTTTTCGTGGGGTTTCCAGCTGAGATATGCATTTTCTGCGATAATCTTGGTGAGACTTTAGTCAGAACTATGCAGAATCATCTAGATCGCTCGTTTCGAGCTATTTAATGCGAAATAACAAGTTTTCTGGTGTTTTGACCACTCCACAGTGCGTTTGATATGCAGAACCGGCGATATCTTGGTTTTCGTGGGGTTTCACAGCTGAGATATGCATTTTCTGCGATAATCTTGGTGTTTCATCTATGAGAAGTATGCAGAATCATCGAGAACGCTCTTTTCGAGCTAGTTAATGCGAGATACACGTTTTCTGGTGTCTTCACCACTCCATAGTGCGTCTGATATGCAGAACCGGCGATATCTTGGTTTTCGTGGGGTTTCCAGCTGAGATATGCATTTTCTGCGATAATCTTGGTAAGTCTTCTGTCACAACTATGCAGAATCATCTAGATCGCTCGTTTCGAGCTATTTAATGCGAAAAAACAAGTTTTCTGGTGTTTTGACCACTCCACAGTGCGTTTGATATGCAGAACCGGCGACATCGTGTTTTTCGTCGGGTTTCAAGCTGAGATATGCATTTTCTGCGATCATATTGGTGAGACTTCAGTCAGAAGTATGCAGAATCACCTAGATCGCTCGTTTCGAGCTACTTAATGCGAGAAACACGTTATCTGGTGTTTTCACCACTCCACAGTGCGTTTAACTTGCAGAACCGGCGACATCTTGAATTTCGTCGGGGTTCAAGCTGGGATATGCATTTTCAACGATAATCTTGGTAAGAATTCTGTCAGAAGTATGCAGTATCATCTAGATCGCTCTTTTCGAGCTACTTAATGCGAGAAACACGTTTTCTGGTGTTTTGACCACTCCACAGTGCGTTTGATATGTAGAACCGCCGATAACTTGGTTTTCGTGGGGATTCCAGCTGAAATATGCATTTTCTGCGATAATATTGGTGAGACTTCAGTCAGAAGTATGCAGAATCATCTAGATCGCTCGTTTCGAGTTATTTAATGCGAGAAACACGTTATCTGGTTGTTTTCACCACTCCACAGTGCGTTTGATATGCAGAACCGGCGACATCTTGATTTTCGTGAGGTTTCAAGCTGAGATATGCATTTTCTGCGATAATCTTGGTGAAACTTCTGTCAGAAGTATGCAGAATCATCGCGATCGCTCTATTCGAGCTATTTAATGCGAGAAACACGTTATCTGGTGTTTTCATCACTCCACAGGGCGTTTGATATGCAGAACCGGCGATATCTTGGTTTTCCTGGGGTTTCCAGCTGAGATATGCATTTTCTGTGATAATCTTGGTGAGTCTTCTGTCAGAAGTATGCAGAATCATCTAGATCGCTCTTTTCGAGCTATTTAATGCGAGAAACAGGTTTTCTGGTGTCTTCACCACGCCACAGTGCGTTTGATATGCAGAACCGGCGATATCTTGGTTTTCGTGGGGTTTCCAGCTGAAATATGCATTTTCTGCGATAATCTTGGTGTTTCATCTATGAGAAGTATGCAGAATCATCGAGAACGCTCTTTTCGAGCTAGTTAATGCGAGATACACGTTTTCTGGTGTTTTCACCACTCCATAGTGCGTCTGATATGCAGAACCGGCGATATCTTGGTTTTCGTGGGGTTTCCAGCTGAGATATGCATTTTCTGCGATAATCTTGGTGAGTCTTCTGTCAGAAGTATGCAGAATCATCTAGATCGCTCTTTTCGAGCTATTTGATGCGAGAAACACGTTTTCTGGTGTTTTCACCACGCCACAGTGCGTTTGATATGCAGAACCGGCGACATCGTGGTTTTCGTCGGGTTTCAAGCTGAGATATGCATTTTCTGCGATCATATTGGTGAGACTTCAGTCAGAAGTATGCAGAATCATCTAGATCGCTCGTTTCGAGCTATTTAAAGTGAGAAACACGTTATCTGGTTGTTTTGACCACTCCACAGTGCGTTTGATATGTAGAGCCGCCGATAACTTGGTTTTCGTGGGGTTTCCAGCTGAGATATGCAATTTCTGTGATAATCTTGGTGAGTCTTCTGTCAGAAGTATGCAGAATCATCGAGATCGCTCTATTCGAGCTATTTAATGCGAGAAACACGTTATCTGGTTGCTTTCACCACTCCACAGTGCGTTTGATATGCAGAACCGGCGATATCTTGGTTTTCGTGGGGTTTCCAGCTGAGATATGCATTTTCTGCGATAATCTTGGTGAGTCTTCTGTCAGAAGTATGCAGAATCATCGAGATCGCTCTATTCGAGCTATTTAATGCGAGAAACACGTTATCTGGTTGTTTTCACCACTCCACAGTGCGTTTGATATGCAGAAACGGAGATATCTTGGTTTCGGTCGGATTTCAAGCTGAGATATGCATTTTCTGCGATAATCTTGGTGAGTCTTCTGTCAGAAGTATGCAGAATCATCGCGATCGCTCTATTCGAGCTATTTAATGCGAGAAACACGTTATCTGGTGTTTTCATCACTCCACAGGGCGTTTGATATGCAGAACCGGCGATATCTTGGTTTTCGTGGGGTTTCCAGCTGAGATATGCATTTTCTGCGACAATCTTGGTGTTTCATCTATGAGAAGTATGCAGAATCATCGATAACGCTCTTTTCGAGCTAGTTAATGCGAGATACACGTTTTCTGGTGTTTTCACCACTCCATAGTGCGTCTGATATGCAGAACCGGCGATATCTTGGTTTTCGTCGGGTTTCCAGCTGAGATATGCATTTTCTGCGATAATCTTGGTGAGACTTTAGTCAGAACTATGCAGAATCATCTAGATCGCTCGTTTCGAGCTATTTAATGCGAAATAAGAAGTTTTCTGGTGTTTTGACCACTCCTCAGTGCGTTTGATATGTAGAGCCGCCGATAACTTGGTTTTCGTGGGGCTTCCAGCTGAAATATGCATTTTCTGCGATAATCTTTGTGTTTCATCTATGAGAAGTATGCAGAATCATCTAGATCGCTCTTTTCGAGCTATTTAAATCGAGAAACACGTTTTCTGGTGTATTCACCACCCCACAGTGCGTTTGATATGCAGAACCGGCGACATCGTGGTTTTGGTCGGGTTTCAAGCTGAGATATGCATTTTCTGCGATAATCTTGGTGAGTCTTCTGTCAGAAGTATGCAGAATCATCTAGATCGCTCTTTTCGAGCTACTTAATGCGAGAAACACGTTTTCTGGTGTGTTGACCACTCCACAGTGCGTTTGATATGTAGAACCGCCGATAACTTGGTTTTCGTGGGGATTCCAGCTGAAATATGCATTTTCTGCGATAATATTGGTGAGACTTCAGTCAGAAGTATGCAGAATCATCTAGATCGCTCGTTTCGAGCTATTTAAAGCGCGAAACACGATATCTGGTTGTTTTGACCACTCCACAGTGCGTTTGATATGTAGAGCCGCCGATAACTTGGTTTTCGTGGGGTTTCCAGCTGAAATATGCATTTTCTGCGATAATCTTGGTGAGTCTTCTGTCAGAAGTATGCAGAATCATCTAGATCGCTCTTTTCGAGCTATTTGATGCGAGAAACACGTTTTCTGGTGTTTTCACCACGCCACAGTACGTTTGATATGCAGAACCGGCGACATCGTGGTTTTCGTCGGGTTTCAAGCTGAGATATGCATTTTCTGCGATCATATTCGTGAGACTTCAGTCAGAAGTATGCAGAATCATCTAGATCGCTAGTTTCGAGCTATTTAAAGCGCGAAACACGTTATCTGGTTGTTTTCACCACTCCATAGTGCGTCTGATATGCAGAACCGGCGATATCTTGGTTTTCGTGGGGTTTCCAGCTGAGATATGCATTTTCCGCGATAATCTTGGTGAGTCTTCTGTCAGAAGTATGCAGAATCATCTAGATCGCTCTTTTCGAGCTATTTGATGCGCGAAACACGTTTTCTGGTGTTTTCACCACGCCACAGTGCGTTTGATATGCAGAACCGGCGACATCGTGGTTTTCGTCGGGTTTCAAGCTGAGATATGCATTTTCTGCGATCATATTGGTGAGACTTCAGTCAGAAGTATGCAGAATCATCTAGATCGCTCGTTTCGAGCTATCTAAAGCGCGAAACACGTTATCTGGTTGTTTTGACCACTCCACAGTGCGTTTGATATGTAGAGCCGCCGAAAACTTGGTTTTCGTGGGGTTTCCAGCTGAAATATGCATTTTCTGCGATAATCTTGGTGTTTCATCTATGAGAAGTATGCAGAATCATCGAGAACGCTCTTTTCGAGCTGGTTAATGCGAGATACACGTTTTCTGATGTTTTCACCACTCCATAGTGCGTCTGATATGCAGAACCGGCGATATCTTGGTTTTCGTGGGGTTTCCAGCTGAGATATGCAATTTCTGTGATAATCTTGGTGAGTCTTCTGTCAGAAGTATGCAGAATCATCTAGATCGCTCTTTTCGAGCTATTTAATGCGAGAAACACGTTTTCTAGTGTTTTCACCACGCCACAGTGCGTTTGATATGCAGAACCGGCGACATCGTGGTTTTCGTCGGGTTTCAAGCTGAGATATAGCATTTTCTGCGATAATATTGGTGAGACTTCAGTCAGAACTATGCAGAATCATCTAGATCGCTCTTTTCGAGCTATTTGATGCGAGAAACACGTTTTCTGGTGTTTTCACCACGCCACAGTGCGTTTGATATGCAGAACCGGCGACATCGTGGTTTTCGTCGGGTTTCAAGCTGAGATATGCATTTTCTGCGATCATATTGGTGAGACTTCAGTCAGAAGTATGCAGAATCATCTAGATCGCTCGTTTCGAGCTATTTAAAGCGCGAAACACGTTATCTGGTTGTTTTGACCACTCCACAGTGCGTTTGATATGTAGAGCCGCCGATAACTTGGTTTTCGTGGGGTTTCCAGCTGAAATATGCAATTTCTGTGATAATCTTGGTGAGTCTTCTGTCAGAAGTATGCAGAATCATCGAGATTGCTCTATTCGAGCTATTTAATGCGAGAAACACGTTATCTGGTTGCTTTCACCACTCCACAGTGCGTTTGATATGCAGAACCGGCGATATCTTGGTTTTCGTGGGGTTTCCAGCTGAGATATGCATTTTCTGCGATAATCTTGGTGAGTCTTCTGTCAGAAGTATGCAGAATCATCGAGATCGCTCTATTCGAGCTATTTAATGCGAGAAACACGTTATCTGGTTGTTTTCACCACTCCACAGTGCGTTTGATATGCAGAAACGGAGATATCTTGGTTTCGGTCGGATTTCAAGCTGAGATATGCATTTTCTGCGATAATCTTGGTGAGTCTTCTGTCAGAAGTATGCAGAATCATCGCGATCGCTCTATTCGAGCTATTTAATGCGAGAAACACGTTATCTGGTGTTTTCATCACTCCACAGGGCGTTTGATATGCAGAACCGGCGATATCTTGGTTTTCGTGGGGTTTCCAGCTGAGATATGCATTTTCTGCGACAATCTTGGTGTTTCATCTATGAGAAGTATGCAGAATCATCGATAACGCTCTTTTCGAGCTAGTTAATGCGAGATACACGTTTTCTGGTGTCTTCACCACTCCATAGTGCGTCTGATATGCAGAACCGGCGATATCTTGGTTTTCGTGGGGTTTCCAGCTGAGATATGCATTTTCTGCGATAATCTTGGTGAGACTTTAGTCAGAACTATGCAGAATCATCTAGATCGCTCGTTTCGAGCTATTTAATGCGAAATAACAAGTTTTCTGGTGTTTTGACCACTCCACAGTGCGTTTGATATGCAGAACCGGCGATATCTTGGTTTTCGTGGGGTTTCACAGCTGAGATATGCATTTTCTGCGATAATCTTGGTGTTTCATCTATGAGAAGTATGCAGAATCATCGAGAACGCTCTTTTCGAGCTAGTTAATGCGAGATACACGTTTTCTGGTGTCTTCACCACTCCATAGTGCGTCTGATATGCAGAACCGGCGATATCTTGGTTTTCGTGGGGTTTCCAGCTGAGATATGCATTTTCTGCGATAATCTTGGTAAGTCTTCTGTCAGAACTATGCAGAATCATCTAGATCGCTCGTTTCGAGCTATTTAATGCGAAAAAACAAGTTTTCTGGTGTTTTGACCACTCCACAGTGCGTTTGATATGCAGAACCGGCGACATCGTGTTTTTCGTCGGGTTTCAAGCTGAGATATGCATTTTCTGCGATCATATTGGTGAGACTTCAGTCAGAAGTATGCAGAATCACCTAGATCGCTCGTTTCGAGCTACTTAATGCGAGAAACACGTTATCTGGTGTTTTCACCACTCCACAGTGCGTTTAACTTGCAGAACCGGCGACATCTTGAATTTCGTCGGGGTTCAAGCTGGGATATGCATTTTCAACGATAATCTTGGTAAGAATTCTGTCAGAAGTATGCAGTATCATCTAGATCGCTCTTTTCGAGCTACTTAATGCGAGAAACACGTTTTCTGGTGTTTTGACCACTCCACAGTGCGTTTGATATGTAGAACCGCCGATAACTTGGTTTTCGTGGGGATTCCAGCTGAAATATGCATTTTCTGCGATAATATTGGTGAGACTTCAGTCAGAAGTATGCAGAATCATCTAGATCGCTCGTTTCGAGTTATTTAATGCGAGAAACACGTTATCTGGTTGTTTTCACCACTCCACAGTGCGTTTGATATGCAGAACCGGCGACATCTTGATTTTCGTGAGGTTTCAAGCTGAGATATGCATTTTCTGCGATAATCTTGGTGAGTCTTCTGTCAGAAGTATGCAGAATCATCTAGATCGCTCTTTTCGAGCTATTTGATGCGAGAAACACGTTTTCTGGTGTTTTCACCACTCCACAGTGCGTTTGATATGCAGAACAGTCGACATCGTGGTTTTCGTCGGGTTTCAAGCTGAGATATGCATTTTCTGCGATCATATTGGTGAGTCTTCTGTCAGAAGTATGCAGAATCATCTAGATCGCTCTTTTCGAGCTACTTGATGCGAGAAACACGTTTTCTGGTGGTTTCACCACTCCACAGTGCGTTTGATATGCAGAACCGGCGACATCTTGATTTTCGTGAGGTTTCAAGCTGAGATATGCATTTTCTGCGATAATCTTGGTGAGTCTTCTGTCAGAAGTATGCAGAATCATCTAGATCGCTCTTTTCGAGCTATTTGATGCGAGAAACACGTTTTCTGGTGTTTTCACCACTCCACAGTTCGTTTGATATGCAGAACCGGCGACATCGTGTTTTTCGTCGGGTTTCAAGCTGAGATATGCATTTTCTGCGATCATATTGGTGAGACTTCAGTCAGAAGTATGCAGAATCACCTAGATCGCTCGTTTCGAGCTATTTAATGCGAGAAACACGTTATCTGGTTGTTTTCACCACTCCACAGTGCGTTTGATATGCAGAACCGGCGACATCTTGATTTTCGTGAGGTTTCAAGCTGAGATATGCATTTTCTGCTATAATCTTGGTGAGACTTCTGTCAGAAGTATGCAGAATCATCGCGATCGCTCTATTCGAGCTATTTAATGCGAGAAACACGTTATCTGGTGTTTTCATCACTCCACAGGGCGTTTGAAATGCAGAACCGGCGATATCTTGGTTTTCCTGGGGTTTCCAGCTGAGATATGCATTTTCTGTGATAATCTTGGTGAGTCTTCTGTCAGAAGTATGCAGAATCATCTAGATCGCTCTTTTCGAGCTATTTAATGGGAGAAACAGGTTTTCTGGTGTCTTCACCACGCCACAGTGCGTTTGATATGCAGAACCGGCGATATCTTGGTTTTCGTGGGGTTTCCAGCTGAAATATGCATTTTCTGCGATAATCTTGGTGTTTCATCTATGAGAAGTATGCAGAATCATCGAGAACGCTCTTTTCGAGCTAGTTAATGCGAGATACACGTTTTCTGGTGTTTTCACCACTCCATAGTGCGTCTGATATGCAGAACCGGCGATATCTTGGTTTTCGTGGGGTTTCCAGCTGAGATATGCATTTTCTGCGATAATCTTGGTGAGTCTTCTGTCAGAAGTATGCAGAATCATCTAGATCGCTCTTTTCGAGCTATTTGATGCGAGAAACACGTTGTCTGGTGTTTTCACCACGCCACAGTGCGTTTGATATGCAGAACCGGCGACATCGTGGTTTTCGTGGGGTTTCCAGCTGAGATATGCATTTTCTGCGATAATCTTGGTGAGTCTTCTGTCAGAAGTATGCAGAATCATCGAGATCGCTCTATTCGAGCTATTTAATGCGAGAAACACGTTATCTGGTTGTTTTCACCACTCCACAGTGCGTTTGATATGCAGAAACGGAGATATCTTGGTTTCGGTCGGATTTCAAGCTGAGATATGCATTTTCTGCGATAATCTTGGTGAGTCTTCTGTCAGAAGTATGCAGAATCATCGCGATCGCTCTATTCGAGCTATTTAATGCGAGAAACACGTTATCTGGTGTTTTCATCACTCCACAGGGCGTTTGATATGCAGAACCGGCGATATCTTGGTTTTCGTGGGGTTTCCAGCTGAGATATGCATTTTCTGCGACAATCTTGGTGTTTCATCTATGAGAAGTATGCAGAATCATCGATAACGCTCTTTTCGAGCTAGTTAATGCGAGATACACGTTTTCTGGTGTTTTCACCACTCCATAGTGCGTCTGATATGCAGAACCGGCGATATCTTGGTTTTCGTGGGGTTTCCAGCTGAGATATGCATTTTCTGCGATAATCTTGGTGAGACTTTAGTCAGAACTATGCAGAATCATCTAGATCGCTCGTTTCGAGCTATTTAATGCGAAATAACAAGTTTTCTGGTGTTTTGACCACTCCACAGTGCGTTTGATTTGTAGAGCCGCCGATAACTTGGTTTTCGTGGGGCTTCCAGCTGAAATATGCATTTTCTGCGATAATCTTTGTGTTTCATCTATGAGAAGTATGCAGAATCATCTAGATCGCTCTTTTCGAGCTATTTAAATCGAGAAACACGTTTTCTGGTGTATTCCCCACCCCACAGTGCGTTTGATATGCAGAACCGGCGACATCGTTGTTTTGGTCGGGTTTCAAGCTGAGATATGCATTTTCTGCGATCATATTGGTGAGACTTCAGTCAGAAGTATGCAGAATCACCTAGATCGCTCGTTTCGAGCTATTTAATGCGAGAAACACGTTATCTGGTGTTTTCACCACTCCACAGTGCGTTTAACTTGCAGAACCGGCGACACCTTGGATTTCGTCGGGGTTCAAGCTGGGATATGCATTTTCAACGATAATCTTGGTAAGAATTCTGTCAGAAGTATGCAGTATCATCTAGATCGCTCTTTTCGAGCTACGTAATGCGAGAAACACGTTTTCTGGTGTTTTGACCACTCCACAGTGCGTTTGATATGTAGAACCGCCGATAACTTGGTTTTCGTGGGGATTCCAGCTGAAATATGCATTTTCTGCGATAATATTGGTGAGACTTCAGTCAGAAGTATGCAGAATCATCGCGATCGCTCTATTCGAGCTATTTAATGCGAGAAACACGTTATCTGGTGTTTTCATCACTCCACAGGGCGTTTGATATGCAGAACCGGCGATATCTTGGTTTTCGTGAGGTTTCAAGCTGGGATATGCATTTTCAACGATAATCTTGGTAAGAATTCTGTCAGAAGTATGCAGTATCATCTAGATCGCTCTTTTCGAGCTACTTAATGCGAGAAACACGTTTTCTGGTGTTTTGACCACTCCACAGTGCGTTTGATATGCAGAACCGGCGACATCTTGATTTTCGTGAGGTTTCAAGCTGAGATATGCATTTTCTGCGATAATCTTGGTGAGTCTTCTATCAGAAGTATGCAGAATCATCTAGATCGCTCTTTTCGAGCTATTTAATGCGAGAAACAGGTTTTCTGGTGTTTTCACCACGCCACAGTGCGGTTGATATGCAGAACCGGCGATATCTTGGTTTTCGTGGGTTTCCAGCTGAAATATGCATTTTCTGCGATAATCTTGGTGTTTCATCTATGAGAAGTATGCAGAATCATCGAGAACGCTCTTTTCGAGCTAGTTAATGCGAGATACACGTTTTCTGGTGTTTTCACCACTCCATAGTGCGTCTGATATGCAGAACCGGCGATATCTTGGTTTTCGTGGGGTTTCCAGCTGAGATATGCATTTTCCGCGATAATCTTGGTGAGTCTTCTGTCAGAAGTATGCAGAATCATCTAGATCGCTCTTTTCGAGCTATTTGATGCGAGAAACACGTTTTCTGGTGTTTTCACCACGCCACAGTGCGTTTGATATGCAGAACCGGCGACATCGTGGTTTTCGTCGGGTTTCAAGCTGAGATATGCATTTTCTGCGATCATATTGGTGAGACTTCAGTCAGAAGTATGCAGAATCATCTAGATCGCTCGTTTCGAGCTATTTAAAGCGCGAAACACGTTATCTGGTTGTTTTGACCACTCCACAGTGCGTTTGATATGTAGAGCCGCCGATAACTTGGTTTTCGTGGGGTTTCCAGCTGAAATATGCATTTTATGCGATAATCTTGGTGTTTCATCTATGAGACGTATGCAGAATCATCGAGAACGCTCTTTTCGAGCTGGTTAATGCGAGATACACGTTTTCTGATGTTTTCACCACTCCATAGTGCGTCTGATATGCAGAACCGGCGATATCTTGGTTTTCGTGGGGTTTCCAGCTGAGATATGCAATTTCTGTGATAATCTTGGTGAGTCTTCTGTCAGAAGTATGCAGAATCATCTAGATCGCTCTTTTCGAGCTATTTAATGCGAGAAACACGTTATCTGGTTGTTTTCACCACTCCACAGTGCGTTTGATATGCAGAACCGGCGATATCTTGGTTTTCGTGGGGCTTCCAGCTGAAATATGCATTTTCTGCGATAATCTTTGTGTTTCATCTATGAGAAGTATGCAGAATCATCTAGATCGCTCTGTTCGAGCTATTTAAATCGAGAAACACGTTTTCTGGTGTATTCACCACCCCACAGTGCGTTTGATATGCAGAACCGGCGACATCGTGGTTTTGGTCGGGTTTCAAGCTGAGATATGCATTTTCTGCGATAATCTTGGTGAGACTTTAGTCAGAAGTATGCAGAATCATCTAGATCGCTCGTTTCGAGCTACTTAATGCGAGAAACACGTTATCTGGTGTTTTCACCACTCCACAGTGCGTTTAACTTGCAGAACCGGCGACATCTTGGATTTCGTCGGAGTTCAAGCTGGGATATGCATTTTCAACGATAATCTTGGTAAGAATTCTGTCAGAAGTATGCAGTATCATCTAGATCGCTCTTTTCGAGCTACTTAATGCGAGAAACACGTTTTCTGGTGTGTTGACCACTCCACAGTGCGTTTGATATGTAGAACCGCCGATAACTTGGTTTTCGTGGGGATTCCAGCTGAAATATGCATTTTCTGCGATAATATTGGTGAGACTTCAGTCAGAAGTATGCAGAATCATCTAGATCGCTCGTTTCGAGCTATTTAAAGCGCGAAACACGATATCTGGTTGTTTTGACCACTCCACAGTGCGTTTGATATGTAGAGCCGCCGATAACTTGGTTTTCGTGGGGTTTCCAGCTGAAATATGCATTTTCTGCGATAATCTTGGTGAGTCTTCTGTCAGAAGTATGCAGAATCATCTAGATCGCTCTTTTCGAGCTATTTGATGCGAGAAACACGTTATCTGGTTGTTTTGACCACTCCACAGTGCGTTTGATATGTAGAGCCGCCGATAACTTGGTTTTCGTGGGGTTTCCAGCTGAAATATGCATTTTATGCGATAATCTTGGTGTTTCATCTATGAGAAGTATGCAGAATCATCGAGAACGCTCTTTTCGAGCTGGTTAATGCGAGATACACGTTTTCTGATGTTTTCACCACTCCATAGTGCGTCTGATATGCAGAACCGGCGATATCTTGGTTTTCGTGGGGTTTCCAGCTGAGATATGCAATTTCTGTGATAATCTTGGTGAGTATTCTGTCAGAAGTATGCAGAATCATCTAGATCGCTCTTTTCAAGCTATTTAATGCGAGAAACACGTTTTCTGGTGTTTTCTCCACGCCACAGTGCGTTTGTTATGCAGAACCGGCGACATCGTGGTTTTCGTCGGGTTTCAAGCTGAGATGTAGCATTTTCTGCGATAATATTGGTGAGACTTCAGTCAGAAGTATGCAGAATCATCTAGATCGCTCGATTCGAGCTATTTAAAGCGAGAAACACGTTTTCTGGTGTATTCACCACCCCACAGTGCGTTTGATATGCAGAACCGGCGACATCGTGGTTTTGGTCGGGTTTCAAGCTGAGATATGCATTTTCTGCGATAATCTTGGTGAGACTTTAGTCAGAAGTATGCAGAATCATCTAGATCGCTCGTTTCGAGCTACTTAATGCGAGAAACACGTTATCTGGTGTTTTCACCACTCCACAGTGCGTTTAACTTGCAGAACCGGCGACATCTTGGATTTCGTCGGAGTTCAAGCTGGGATATGCATTTTCAACGATAATCTTGGTAAGAATTCTGTCAGAAGTATGCAGTATCATCTAGATCGCTCTTTTCGAGCTACTTAATGCGAGAAACACGTTTTCTGGTGTGTTGACCACTCCACAGTGCGTTTGATATGTAGAGCCGCCGATAACTTGGTTTTCGTGGGGTTTCCAGCTGAAATATGCATTTTCTGCGATAATCTTGGTGAGTCTTCTGTCAGAAGTATGCAGAATCATCTAGATCGCTCTTTTCGAGCTATTTGATGCGAGAAACACGTTTTCTGGTGTTTTCACCACGCCACAGTGCGTTTGATATGCAGAACCGGCGACATCGTGGTTTTCGTCGGGTTTCAAGCTGAGATATGCATTTTCTGCGATCATATTGGTGAGACTTCAGTCAGAAGTATGCAGAATCATCTAGATCGCTCGTTTCGAGCTATTTAAAGCGCGAAACACGTTATCTGGTTGTTTTCACCACTCCATAGTGCGTCTGATATGCAGAACCGGCGATATCTTGGTTTTCGTGGGGTTTCCAGCTGAGATATGCATTTTCCGCGATAATCTTGGTGAGTCTTCTGTCAGAAGTATGCAGAATCATCTAGATCGCTCTTTTCGAGCTATTTGATGCGCGAAACACGTTTTCTGGTGTTTTCACCACGCCACAGTGCGTTTGATATGCAGAACTGGCGACATCGTGGTTTTCGTCGGGTTTCAAGCTGAGATATGCATTTTCTGCGATCATATTGGTGAGACTTCAGTCAGAAGTATGCAGCATCATCTAGATCGCTCGTTTCGAGCTATCTAAAGCGCGAAACACGTTATCTGGTTGTTTTGACCACTCCACAGTGCGTTTGATATGTAGAGCCGCCGATAACTTGGTTTTCGTGGGGTTTCCAGCTGAAATATGCATTTTCTGCGATAATCTTGGTGTTTCATCTATGAGAAGTATGCAGAATCATCGAGAACGCTCTTTTCGAGCTGGTTAATGCGAGATACACGTTTTCTGATGTTTTCACCACTCCATAGTGCGTCTGATATGCAGAACCGGCGATATCTTGGTTTTCGTGGGGTTTCCAGCTGAGATATGCAATTTCTGTGATAATCTTGGTGAGTCTTCTGTCAGAAGTATGCAGAATCATCTAGATCGCTCTTTTCGAGCTATTTAATGCGAGAAACACGTTTTCTGGTGTTTTCACCACGCCACAGTGCGTTTGATATGCAGAACCGGCGACATCGTGGTTTTCGTCGGGTTTCAAGCTGAGATATAGCATTTTCTGCGATAATATTGGTGAGACTTCAGTCAGAAGTATGCAGAATCATCTAGATCGCTCGTTTCGAGCTATTTAAAGCGAGAAACACGTTATCTGGTTGTTTTCACCACTCCACAGTGTGTTTGATATGCAGAACCGGCGATATCTTGGTTTTCGTGGGGTTTCCAGCTGAGATATGCATTTTCTGCGATAATCTTGGTGAGACTTTAGTCAGAACTATGCAGAATCATCTAGATCGCTCGTTTCGAGCTATTTAATGCGAAAAAACAAGTTTTCTGGTGTTTTGACCACTCCTCAGTGCGTTTGATATGTAGAGCCGCCGATAACTAGGTTTTCGTGGGGCTTCCAGCTGAAATATGCATTTTCTGCGATAATCTTTGTGTTTCATCTATGAGAAGTATGCAGAATCATCTAGATCGCTCTTTTCGAGCTATTTAAATCGAGAAACACGTTTTCTGGTGTATTCACCACCCCACAGTGCGTTTGATATGCAGAACCGGCGACATCGTGGTTTTGGTCGGGTTTCAAGCTGAGATATGCATTTTCTGCGATAATCTTGGTGAGACTTTAGTCAGAAGTATGCAGAATCATCTAGATAGCTCGTTTCGAGCTACTTAATGCGAGAAACACGTTATCTGGTGTTTTCACCACTCCACAGTGCGTTTAACTTGCAGAACCGGCGACATCTTGGATTTCGTCGGAGTTCAAGCTGGGATATGCATTTTCAACGATAATCTTGGTAAGAATTCTGTCAGAAGTATGCAGTATCATCTAGATCGCTCTTTTCGAGCTACTTAATGCGAGAAACACGTTTTCTGGTGTGTTGACCACTCCACAGTGCGTTTGATATGTAGAACCGCCGATAACTTGGTTTTCGTGGGGATTCCAGCTGAAATATGCATTTTCTGCGATAATATTGGTGAGACTTCAGTCAGAAGTATGCAGAATCATCTAGATCGCTCGTTTCGAGCTATTTAAAGCGCGAAACACGTTATCTGGTTGTTTTGACCACTCCACAGTGCGTTTGATATGTAGAGCCGCCGATAACTTGGTTTTCGTGGGGTTTCCAGCTGAAAGATGCATTTTCTGCGATAATCTTGGTGAGTCTTCTGTCAGAAGTATGCAGAATCATCTAGATCGCTCTTTTCGAGCTATTTGAAGCGAGAAACACGTTTTCTGGTGTTTTCACCACGCCACAGTGCGTTTGATATGCAGAACCGGCGACATCGTGGTTTTCGTCGGGTTTCAAGCTGAGATATGCATTTTCTGCGATCATATTGGTGAGACTTCAGTCAGAAGTATGCAGAATCATCTAGATCGCTCGTTTCGAGCTATTTAAAGCGCGAAACACGTTATCTGGTTGTTTTCACCACTCCATAGTGCGTCTGATATGCACAACCGGCGATATCTTGGTTTTCGTGGGGTTTCCAGCTGAGATATGCATTTTCCGCGATAATCTTGGTGAGTCTTCTGTCAGAAGTATGCAGAATCATCTAGATCGCTCTTTTCGAGCTATTTGATGCGAGAAACACGTTTTCTGGTGTTTTCACCACGCCACAGTGCGTTTGATATGCAGAACCGGCGACATCGTTGTTTTCGTCGGGTTTCAAGCTGAGATATGCATTTTCTGCGATCATATTGGTGAGACTTCAGTCAGAAGTATGCAGAATCATCGAGAACGCTCTTTTCGAGCTGGTTAATGCGAGATACACGTTTTCTGATGTTTTCACCACTCCATAGTGCGTCTGATATGCAGAACCGGCGATATCTTGGTTTTCGTGGGGTTTCCAGCTGAGATATGCATTTTCTGCGATAATCTTGGTGAGACTTTAGTCAGAACTATGCAGAATCATCTAGATCGCTCGTTTCGAGCTATTTAATGCGAAAAAACAAGTTTTCTGGTGTTTTGACCACTCCTCAGTGCGTTTGATATGTAGAGCCGCCGATAACTTGGTTTTCGTGGGGCTTCCAGCTGAAATATGCATTTTCTGCGATAATCTTTGTGTTTCATCTATGAGAAGTATGCAGAATCATCTAGATCGCTCTTTTCGAGCTATTTAAATCGAGAAACACGTTTTCTGGTGTATTCACCACCC
This sequence comes from Anthophora plumipes, assembly GCA_951804975.1. NCBI lineage: Eukaryota > Metazoa > Arthropoda > Insecta > Hymenoptera > Apidae > Anthophora > Anthophora plumipes. The sequence continues at coordinate 1,505,963 of CATORF010000790.1, read as the reverse complement.
CACATTGCGTTTGATATGCAGAACCGGCGACATCGTGGTTTTGGTCGGAGTTCAAGCTGGGATATGCATTTTCAACGATAATCTTGGTAAGAATTCTGTCAGAAGTATGCAGTATCATCTAGATCGCTCTTTTCGAGCTACTTAATGCGAGAAACACGTTTTCTGGTGTTTTGACCACTCCACAGTGCGTTTGATATGTAGAACCGCCGATAACTTGGTTTTCGTGGGGATTCCAGCTGAAATATGCATTTTCTGCGATAATATTGGTGAGACTTCAGTCAGAAGTATGCAGAATCATCTAGATCGCTCTTTTCGAGCTATTTGATGCGAGAAACACGTTTTCTGGTGTTTTCACCACTCCACAGTTCGTTTGATATGCAGAACCGGCGACATCGTGTTTTTCGTCGGGTTTCAAGCTGAGATATGCATTTTCTGCGATCATATTGGTGAGACTTCAGTCAGAAGTATGCAGAATCACCTAGATCGCTCGTTTCGAGCTATTTAATGCGCGAAACACGTTATCTGGTTGTTTTCACCACTCCACAGTGCGTTTGATATGCAGAACCGGCGACATCTTGATTTTCGTGAGGTTTCAAGCTGAGATATGCATTTTCTGCGATAATCTTGGTGAGACTTCTGTCAGAAGTATGCAGAATCATCGCGATCGCTCTATTCGAGCTATTTAATGCGAGAAACACGTTATCTGGTGTTTTCATCACACCACAGGGCGTTTGATATGCAGAACCGGCGATATCTTGGTTCTCCTGGGGTTTCCAGCTCAGATATGCATTTTCTGTGATAATCTTGGTGAGTCTTCTGTCAGAAGTATGCAGAATCATCTAGATCGCTCTTTTCGAGCTGTTTAATGCGAGAAACAGGTTTTCTGGTGTTTTCACCACGTCACAGTGCGTTAGATATGCAGAACCGGCGATATCTTGGTTTTCGTGGGGTTTCCAGCTGAAATATGCATTTTCTGCGATAATCTTGGTGTTTCATCTATGAGAAGTATGCAGAATCATCGAGAACGCTCTTTTCGAGCTAGTTAATGCGAGATACACGTTTTCTGGTGTTTTCACCACTCCATAGTGCGTCTGATATGCAGAACCGGCGATATCTTGGTTTTCGTGGGGTTTCCAGCTGAGATATGCATTTTCCGCGATAATCTTGGTGAGTCTTCTGTCAGAAGTATGCAGAATCATCTAGATCGCTCTTTTCGAGCTATTTGATGCGAGAAACACGTTTTCTGGTGTTTTCACCACGCCACAGTGCGTTTGATATGCAGAACCGGCGACATCGTGGTTTTCGTCGGGTTTCAAGCTGAGATATGCATTTTCTGCGATCATATTGGTGAGACTTCAGTCAGAAGTATGCAGAATCATCTAGATCGCTCGTTTCGAGCTATTTAAAGCGAGAAACACGTTATCTGGTTGTTTTGACCACTCCACAGTGCGTTTGATATGTAGAGCCGCCGATAACTTGGTTTTCGTGGGGTTTCCAGCTGAAATATGCATTTTCTGCGATAATCTTGGTGTTTCATCTATGAGAAGTATGCAGAATCATCGAGAACGCTCTTTTCGAGCTAGTTAATGCGAGATACACGTTTTCTGATGTTTTCACCACTCCATAGTGCGTCTGATATGCAGAACCGGCGATATCTTGGTTTTCGTGGGGTTTCCAGCTGAGATATGCAATTTCTGTGATAATCTTGGTGAGTGTTCTGTCAGAAGTATGCAGAATCATCTAGATCGCTCGTTTCGAGCTATTTAAAGCGCGAAACACGTTATCTGGTTGTTTTCACCACTCCATAGTGCGTCTGATATGCACAACCGGGGATATCTTGGTTTTCGTGGGGTTTCCAGCTGAGATATGCATTTTCCGCGATAATCTTGGTGAGTCTTCTGTCAGAAGTATGCAGAATCATCTAGATCGCTCTTTTCGAGCTATTTGATGCGAGAAACACGTTTTCTGGTGTTTTCACCACGCCACAGTGCGTTTGATATGCAGAACCGGCGACATCGTGGTTTTCGTCGGGTTTCAAGCTGAGATATGCATTTTCTGCGATCATATTGGTGAGACTTCAGTCAGAAGTATGCAGAATCATCTAGATCGCTCGTTTCGAGCTATGTAAAGCGCGAAACACGTTATCTGGTTGTTTTGACCACTCCACAGTGCGTTTGATATGTAGAGCCGCCGATAACTTGGTTTTCGTGGGGTTTCCAGCTGAAATATGCATTTTCTGCGATAATCTTGGTGTTTCATCTATGAGAAGTATGCAGAATCATCGAGAACGCTCTTTTCGAGCTATTTGATGCGAGAAACACGTTTTCTGGTGTTTTCACCACTCCATAGTGCGTCTGATATGCAGAACCGGCGATATCTTGGTTTTCGTGGGGTTTCCAGCTGAGATATGCATTTTCCGCGATAATCTTGGTGAGTCTTCTGTCAGAAGTATGCAGAATCATCTAGATCGCTCTTTTCGAGCTATTTGATGCGAGAAACACGTTTTCTGGTGTTTTCACCACGCCACAGTGCGTTTGATATGCAGAACCGGCGACATCTTGATTTTCGTGAGGTTTCAAGCTGAGATATGCATTTTCTGCGATAATCTTGGTGAGTCTTCTGTCAGAAGTATGCAGAATCATCTAGATCGCTCTTTTCGAGCTATTTGATGCGAGAAACACGTTTTCTGGTGTTTTCACCACTCCACAGTGCGTTTGATATGCAGAACCGGCGACTTCTTGATTTCCGTGAGGTTTCAAGCTGAGATATGCATTTTCTGCGATAATCTTGGTGAGTCTTCTGTCAGAAGTATGCAGAATCATCTAGATCGCTCTTTTCGAGCTATTTGATGCGAGAAACACGTTTTCTGGTGTTTTCACCACGCCACAGTGCGTTTGATATGCAGAACCGGCGACATCGTGGTTTTCGTCGGGTTTCAAGCTGAGATATGCATTTTCTGCGATCATATTGGTGAGACTTCAGTCAGAAGTATGCAGAATCATCTAGATCGCTCGTTTCGAGCTATTTAAAGCGCGAAACACGTTATCTGGTTGTTTTCACCACTCCATAGTGCGTCTGATATGCACAACCGGCGATATCTTGGTTTTCGTGGGGTTTCCAGCTGAGATATGCATTTTCCGCGATAATCTTGGTGAGTCTTCCATCAGAAGTATGCAGAATCATCTAGATCGCTCTTTTCGAGCTATTTGATGCGAGAAACACGTTTTCTGGTGTTTTCACCACTCCACAGTGCGTTTGATATGCAGAACCGGCGACATCTTGATTTTCGTGAGGTTTCAAGCTGAGATATGCATTTTCTGCGATAATCTTGGTGAGACTTCTGTCAGAAGTATGCAGAATCATCTAGATCGCTCTTTTCGAGCTATTTAATGCGAGAAACACGTTATCTGGTGTTTTCATCACTCCACAGGGCGTTTGAAATGCAGAACCGGCGATATCTTGGTTTTCCTGGGGTTTCCAGCTGAGATATGCATTTTCTGTGATAATCTTGGTGAGTCTTCTGTCAGAAGTATGCAGAATCATCTAGATCGCTCTTTTCGAGCTATTTAATGCGAGAAACAGGTTTTCTGGTGTCTTCACCACGCCACAGTGCGTTTGATATGCAGAACCGGCGATATCTTGGTTTTCGTGGGGTTTCCAGCTGAAATATGCATTTTCTGCGATAATCTTGGTGTTTCATCTATGAGAAGTATGCAGAATCATCGAGAACGCTCTTTTCGAGCTAGTTAATGCGAGATACACGTTTTCTGGTGTTTTCACCACTCCATAGTGCGTCTGATATGCAGAACCGGCGATATCTTGGTTTTCGTGGGGTTTCCAGCTGAGATATGCATTTTCTGTGATAATCTTGGTGAGTCTTCTGTCAGAAGTATGCAGAATCATCTAGATCGCTCTTTTCGAGCTATTTAATGCGAGAAACAGGTTTTCTGGTGTCTTCACCACGCCACAGTGCGTTTGATATGTAGAGCCGCCGATAACTTGGTTTTCGTGGGGTTTCCAGCTGAGATATGCATTTTCTGCGACAATCTTGGTGTTTCATCTATGAGAAGTATGCAGAATCATCGATAACGCTCTTTTCGAGCTAGTTAATGCGAGATACACGTTTTCTGGTGTTTTCACCACTCCATAGTGCGTCTGATATGCAGAACCGGCGATATCTTGGTTTTCGTGGGGTTTCCAGCTGAGATATGCATTTTCTGCGATAATCTTGGTGAGACTTTAGTCAGAACTATGCAGAATCATCTAGATCGCTCGTTTCGAGCTATTTAATGCGAAATAACAAGTTTTCTGGTGTTTTGACCACTCCACAGTGCGTTTGATATGTTGAGCCGCCGATAACTTGGTTTTCGTGGGGCTTCCAGCTGAAATATGCATTTTCTGCGATAATCTTGGTGAGACTTCTGTCAGAAGTATGCAGAATCATCGCGATCGCTCTATTCGAGCTATTTAATGCGAGAAACACGTTATCTGGTGTTTTCATCACACCACAGGGCGTTTGATATGCAGAACCGGCGATATCTTGGTTTTCCTGGGGTTTCCAGCTGAGATATTCATTTTCTGTGATAATCTTGGTGAGTCTTCTGTCAGAAGTATGCAGAATCATCTAGATCGCTCTTTTCGAGCTGTTTAATGCGAGAAACAGGTTTTCTGGTGTTTTCACCACGTCACAGTGCGTTAGATATGCAGTACCGGCGATATCTTGGTTTTCGTGGGGTTTCCAGCTGAAATATGCATTTTCTGCGATAATCTTGGTGTTTCATCTATGAGAAGTATGCAGAATCATCGAGAACGCTCTTTTCGAGCTAGTTAATGCGAGATACACGTTTTCTGGTGTTTTCACCACTCCATAGTGCGTCTGATATGCAGAACCGGCGATATCTTGGTTTTCGTGGGGTTTCCAGCTGAGATATGCATTTTCCGCGATAATCTTGGTGAGTCTTCTGTCAGAAGTATGCAGAATCATCTAGATCGCTCTTTTCGAGCTATTTGATGCGAGAAACACGTTTTCTGGTGTTTTCACCACGCCACAGTGCGTTTGGTATGCAGAACTGGCGACATCGTGGTTTTCGTCGGGTTTCAAGCTGAGATATGCATTTTCTGCGATCATATTGGTGAGACTTCAGTCAGAAGTATGCAGAATCATCTAGATCGCTCGTTTCGAGCTATTTAAAGCGAGAAACACGTTATCTGGTTGTTTTGACCACTCCACAGTGCGTTTGATATGTAGAGCCGCCGATAACTTGGTTTTCGTGGGGTTTCCAGCTGAAATATGCATTTTCTGCGATAATCTTGGTGTTTCATCTATGAGAAGTATGCAGAATCATCGAGAACGCTCTTTTCGAGCTAGTTAATGCGAGATACACGTTTTCTGATGTTTTCACCACTCCATAGTGCGTCTGATATGCAGAACCGGCGATATCGTGGTTTTCGTGGGGTTTCCAGCTGAGATATGCAATTTCTGTGATAATCTTGGTGAGTGTTCTGTCAGAAGTATGCAGAATCATCTAGATCGCTCTTTTCGAGCTATTTAATGCGAGAAACACGTTTTCTGGTGTTTTCACCACGCCACAGTGCGTTTGATATGCAGAACCGGCGACATCGTGGTTTTCGTCGGGTTTCAAGCTGAGATATAGCATTTTCTGCGATAATATTGGTGAGACTTCAGTCAGAAGTATGCAGAATCATCTAGATCGCTCGTTTCGAGCTATTTAAAGCGAGAAACACGTTATCTGGTTGTTTTCACCACTCCACAGTGCGTTTGATATGCAGAACCGGCGATATCTTGGTTTTCGTGGGGTTTCCAGCTGAGATATGCATTTTCTGCTATAATCTTGGTGAGTCTTCAGTCAGAAGTATGCAGAATCATCGAGATCGCTCTATTCGAGCTATTTAATGCGAGAAACACGTTATCTGGTTGTTTTCACCACTCCACAGTGCGTTTGATATGCAGAACCGGCGATATCTTGGTTTTCGTGGGGTTTCCAGCTGAGATATGCATTTTCTGCGATAATCTTGGTGAGACTTCAGTCAGAAGTATGCAGAATCATCTAGATCGCTCGTTTCGAGCTATTTAAAGCGAGAAACACGTTATCTGGTTGTTTTGACCACTCCACAGTGCGTTTGATATGTAGAGCCGCCGATAACTTGGTTTTCGTGGGGCTTCCAGCTGAAATATGCATTTTCTGCGATAATCTTTGTGTTTCATCTATGAGAAGTATGCAGAATCATCTAGATCGCTCTTTTCGAGCTATTTAATTCGAGAAACACGTTTTCTGGTGTATTCACCACCCCACTGTGCGTTTGATATGCAGAACCGGCGACATCGTGGTTTTGGTCGGGTTTCAAGCTGAGATATGCATTTTCTGCGATAATCTTGGTGAGACTTTAGTCAGAAGTATGCAGAATCATCTAGATCGCTCGTTTCGAGCTACTTAATGCGAGAAACACGTTATCTGGTGTTTTCACCACTCCACAGTGCGTTTAACTTGCAGAACCGTCGACATCTTGGATTTCGTCGGGGTTCAAGCTGGGATATGCATTTTCAACGATAATCTTGGTAAGAATTCTGTCAGAAGTATGCAGAATCATCGAGATCGCTCTATTCGAGCTATTTAATGCGAGAAACACGTTATCTGGTTGTTTTCGCCACCCCACAGTGCGTTTGATATGCAGAAACGGAGATATCTTGGTTTCGGTCGGGTTTCAAGCTGAGATATGCATTTTCTGCGATAATCTTGGTGAGTCTTCTGTCAGAAGTATGCAGAATCATCGCGATCGCTCTATTCGAGCTATCTAATGCGAGAAACACGTTATCTGGTGTTTTCATCACTCCACAGGGCGTTTGATATGCAGAACCGGCGATATCTTGGTTTTCGTGGGGTTTCCAGCTGAGATATGCATTTTCTGCGATAATCTTGGTGAGACTTTAGTCAGAACTATGCAGAATCATCTAGATCGCTCGTTTCGAGCTATTTAATGCGAAAAAACAAGTTTTCTGGTGTTTTGACCACTCCACAGTGCGTTTGATATGTAGAGCCGCCGATAACTTGGTTTTCGTGGGGCTTCCAGCTGAAATATGCATTTTCTGCGATAATCTTTGTGTTTCATCTATGAGAAGTATCCAGAATCATCTAGATCGCTCTTTTCGAGCTATTTAAATCGAGAAACACGTTTTCTGGTGTATTCACCACCCCACAGTGCGTTTGATATGCAGAACCGGCGACATCGTGGTTTTGGTCGGGTTTCAAGCTGAGATATGCATTTTCTGCGATAATCTTGGTGAGACTTTAGTCAGAAGTATGCAGAATCATCTAGATCGCTCGTTTCGAACTACTTAATGCGAGAAACACGTTATCTGGTGTTTTCACCACTCCACAGTGCGTTTAACTTGCAGAACCGGCGACATCTTGGATTTCGTCGGAGTTCAAGCTGGGATATGCATTTTCAACGATAATCTTGGTAAGAATTCTGTCAGAAGTATGCAGTATCATCTAGATCGCTCTTTTCGAGCTACTTAATGCGAGAAACACGTTTTCTGGTGTTTTGACCACTCCACAGTGCGTTTGATATGTAGAACCGCCGATAACTTGGTTTTCGTGGGGATTCCAGCTGAAATATGCATTTTCTGCGATAATATTGGTGAGACTTCAGTCAGAAGTATTCAGAATCATCTAGATCGCTCGTTTCGAGTTATTTAATGCGAGAAACACGTTATCTGGTTGTTTTCACCACTCCACAGTGCGTTTGATATGCAGAACCGGCGACATCTTGATTTTCGTGAGGTTTCAAGCTGAGATATGCATTTTCTGCGATAATCTTGGTGAGTCTTCTGTCAGAAGTATGCAGAATCATCTAGATCGCTCTTTTCGAGCTATTTGATGCGAGAAACAAGTTTTCTGGTGTTTTCACCACTCCACAGTTCGTTTGATATGCAGAACCGGCGACATCGTGTTTTTCGTCGGGTTTCAAGCTGAGATATGCATTTTCTGCGATCATATTGGTGAGACTTCAGTCAGAAGTATGCAGAATCACCTAGATCGCTCTATTCGAGCTATTTAATGCGAGAAACACGTTATCTGGTTGTTTTCACCACTCCACAGTGCGTTTGATATGCAGAACCGGCGACATCTTGGTTTTCGTGGGGTTTCCAGCTGAAATATTCATTTTCTGCGATAATATTGGTGAGACTTCAGTCAGAAGTATGCAGAATCATCTAGATCGCTCTTTTCGAGCTACTTAATGCACGAAACACGTTTCTGGTGTTTTCACCACTCCACAGTGCGTTTGATATGCAGAACCGGCGACATCTTGATTTTCGTGAGGTTTCTAGCTGAGATATGCATTTTCTGCGATAATATTGGTGAGACTTCAGTCAGAAGTATGCAGAATCATCCAGAACGCTCTTATCGAGCTAGTTAATGCGAGTAACACGTTTTCTGGTGTTTTCACCACTCAACGGAGCGTCTGATACGCAGAACCGGCGACATCTTGGTTTTCGTCGGGTTTCAAGCTGAGATATGCATTTTCGGCGATAATCTTGGTGAGTCTTCTGTCAGAAGTATGCAGAAACATCTAGATCGCTCTTTTCGAGCTATTTAATGCGAGAAACACGTTTGCTGGTGTTTTCACCACTCCACAGTGCGTCTGATATGCAGAACTGGCGACACCTTGGTTTTCGTGGGGTTTCTAGCTGGGATATGCATTTTCTGCGATAATCTTGTTGAGACTTCTGTCCGAAGTATGCAGAATCATCGAGATCGCTCGTTTCGAGCTATTTAATGCGAGAAACACTTTATCTGGTGTTTTCACCACTCCACAGTTCTTTGGATATGCAGAACAGGAGATATCTTGGTTTGCGTGGGGTTTCAAGCAGAGATATGCATTTTCTGCGATAATCTTGGTAAGAATTCTGTCAGAAGTATGCAGTATCATCTAGATCGCTCTTTTCGAGCTACTTAATGCGAGAAACACGTTTTCTGGTGTTTTGACCACTCCACAGTGCGTTTGATATGTAGAACCGCCGATAGCTTGGTTTTCGTGGGGATTCCAGCTGAAATATGCATTTTCTGCGATAATATTGGTGAGACTTCAGTCAGAAGTATGCAGAATCATCTAGATCGCTCGTTTCGAGTTATTTAATGCGAGAAACACGTTATCTGGTTGTTTTCACCACTCCACAGTGCGTTTGATATGCAGAACCGGCGACATCTTGATTTTCGTGAGGTTTCAAGCTGAGATATGCATTTTCTGCGATAATCTTGGTGAGTCTTCTGTCAGAAGTATGCAGAATCATCTAGATCGCTCTTTTCGAGCTATTTGATGCGAGAAACACGTTTTCTGGTGTTTTCACCACTCCACAGTGCGTTTGATATGCAGAACCGGCGACATCGTGTTTTTCGTCGGGTTTCGAGCTGAGATATGCATTTTCTGCGATCATATTGGTGAGACTTCAGTCAGAAGTATGCAGAATCACCTAGATCGCTTGTTTCGAGCTATTTAATGCGAGAAACACGTTATCTGGTTGTTTTCACCACTCCACAGTGCGTTTGATATGCAGAACCGGCGACATCTTGATTTTCGTAAGGTTTCAAGCTGAGATATGCATTTTCTGCGATAATCTTGGTGAGTCTTCTGTCAGAAGTATGCAGAATCATCTAGATCGCTTTTTTCGAGCTATTTGATGCGAGAAACACGTTTTCTGGTGTTTTCACCACTCCACAGTGCGTTTGATATGCAGAACAGTCGACATCGTGGTTTTCGTCGGGTTTCAAGCTGAGATATGCATTTTCTGCGATCATATTGGTGAGACTTCAGTCAGAAGTATGCAGAATCACCTAGATCGCTCGTTTCGAGCTATTTAATGCGAGAAACACGTTATCTGGTGTTTTCACCACTCCACAGTGCGTTTGATATGCAGAACCGGCGACATCTTGATTTTCGTGAGGTTTCAAGCTGAGATATGCATTTTCTGCGATAATCTTGGTGAGTCTTCTGTCAGAAGTATGCAGAATCATCTAGATCGCTCTTTTCGAGCTATTTGTTGCGAGAAACACGTTTTCTGGTGTTTACACCACTCCACAGTGCGTTTGATATGCAGAACCGGCGACATCGTGGTTATCGTCGGGTTTCAAGCTGAGATATGCATTTTCTGCGATCATATTGGTGAGACTTCAGTCAGAAGTATGCAGAATCACCTAGATCGCTCTATTCGAGCTATTTAATGCGAGAAACACGTTATCTGGTTGTTTTCACCACTCCACAGTGCGTTTGATATGCAGAACCGGCGACATCTTGATTTTCGTGAGGTTTCAAGCTGAGATATGCATTTTCTGCGATAATCTTGGTGAGTCTTCTGTCAGAAGTATGCAGAATCGTCTAGATCGCTCTTTTCGAGCTATTTGATGCGAGAAACACGTTTTCTGGTGTTTACACCACTCCACAGTGCGTTTGATATGCAGAACCGGCGACATCTTGGTTTTCGTGGGGTTTCCAGCTGAAATATTCATTTTCTGCGATAATATTCGTGAGACTTCAGTCAGAAGTATGCAGAATCATCTAGATCGCTCTTTTCGAGCTACTTAATGCACGAAACACGTTTCTGGTGTTTTCACCACTCCACAGTGCGTTTGATATGCAGAACCGGCGACATCTTGATTTTCGTGAGGTTTCTAGCTGAGATATGCATTTTCTGCGATAATATTGGTGAGACTTCAGTCAGAAGTATGCGGAATCATCCAGAACGCTCTTATCGAGCTAGTTAATGCGAGTAACACGTTTGCTGGTGTTTTCACCACTCAACGGAGCGTCTGATACGCAGAACCGGCGACATCTTGGTTTTCGTCGGGTTTCAAGCTGAGATATGCATTTTCGGCGATAATCTTGGTGAGTCTTCTGTCAGAAGTATGCAGAAACATCTAGATCGCTCTTTTCGAGCTATTTAATGCGAGAAACACGTTTGCTGGTGTTTTCACCACTCCACAGTGCGTCTGATATGCAGAACTGGCGACACCTTGGTTTTCGTGGGGTTTCTAGCTGGGATATGCATTTTCTGCGATAATCTTGTTGAGACTTCTGTCCGAAGTATGCAGAATCATCGAGATCGCTCGTTTCGAGCTATTTAATGCGAGAAACACGTTATCTGGTGTTTTCACCACTCCACAGTTCTTTGGATATGCAGAACAGGAGATATCTTGGTTTGCGTGGGGTTTCAAGCAGAGATATGCATTTTCTGCGATAATCTTGGTAAGAATTCTGTCAGAAGTATGCAGTATCATCTAGATCGCTCTTTTCGAGCTACTTAATGCGAGAAACACGTTTTCTGGTGTTTTGACCACTCCACAGTGCGTTTGATATGTAGAACCGCCGATAGCTTGGTTTTCGTGGGGATTCCAGCTGAAATATGCATTTTCTGCGATAATATTGGTGAGACTTCAGTCAGAAGTATGCAGAATCATCTAGATCGCTCGTTTCGAGTTATTTAATGCGAGAAACACGTTATCTGGTTGTTTTCACCACTCCACAGTGCGTTTGATATGCAGAACCGGCGACATCTTGATTTTCGTGAGGTTTCAAGCTGAGATATGCATTTTCTGCGATAATCTTGGTGAGTCTTCTGTCAGAAGTATGCAGAATCATCTAGATCGCTTTTTTCGAGCTATTTGTTGCGAGAAACACGTTTTCTGGTGTTTACACCACTCCACAGTGCGTTTGATATGCAGAACCGGCGACATCTTGGTTTTCGTGGGGTTTCCAGCTGAAATATTCATTTTCTGCGATAATATTGGTGAGACTTCAGTCAGAAGTATGCAGAATCATCTAGATCGCTCTTTTCGAGCTACTTAATGCACGAAACACGTTTCTGGTGTTTTCACCACTCCACAGTGCGTTTGATATGCAGAACCGGCGACATCTTGATTTTCGTGAGGTTTCTAGCTGAGATATGCATTTTCTGCGATAATATTGGTGAGACTTCAGTCAGAAGTATGCAGAATCATCCAGAACGCTCTTATCGAGCTAGTTAATGCGAGTAACACGTTTGCTGGTGTTTTCACCACTCAACGGAGCGTCTGATACGCAGAACCGGCGACATCTTGGTTTTCGTCGGGTTTCAAGCTGAGATATGCATTTTCGGCGATAATCTTGGTGAGTCTTCTGTCAGAAGTATGCAGAAACATCTAGATCGTTTTTTTCGAGCTATTTAATGCGAGAAACACGTTTGCTGGTGTTTTCACCACTCCACAGTGCGTCTGATATGCAGAACTGGCGACACCTTGGTTTTCGTGGGGTTTCTAGCTGGGATATGCATTTTCTGCGATAATCTTGTTGAGACTTCTGTCCGAAGTATGCAGAATCATCGAGATCGCTCGTTTCGAGCTATTTAATGCGAGAAACACGTTATCTGGTGTTTTCACCACTCCACAGTTCTTTGGATATGCAGAACAGGAGATATCTTGGTTTGCGTGGGGTTTCAAGCAGAGATATGCATTTTCTGCGATAATCTTGGTAAGAATTCTGTCAGAAGTATGCAGTATCATCTAGATCGCTCTTTTCGAGCTACTTAATGCGAGAAACACGTTTTCTGGTGTTTTGACCACTCCACAGTGCGTTTGATATGTAGAACCGCCGATAGCTTGGTTTTCGTGGGGATTCCAGCTGAAATATGCATTTTCTGCGATAATATTGGTGAGACTTCAGTCAGAAGTATACAGAATCATCTAGATCGCTCGTTTCGAGTTATTTAATGCGAGAAACACGTTATCTGGTTGTTTTCACCACTCCACAGTGCGTTTGATATGCAGAACCGGCGACATCTTGATTTTCGTGAGGTTTCAAGCTGAGATATGCATTTTCTGCGATAATCTTGGTGAGTCTTCTGTCAGAAGTATGCAGAATCATCTAGATCGCTCTTTTCGAGCTATTTGATGCGAGAAACACGTTTTCTGGTGTTTTCACCACTCCACAGTGCGTTTGATATGCAGAACCGGCGACATCGTGTTTTTCGTCGGGTTTCGAGCTGAGATATGCATTTTCTGCGATCATATTGGTGAGACTTCAGTCAGAAGTATGCAGAATCACCTAGATCGCTTGTTTCGAGCTATTTAATGCGAGAAACACGTTATCTGGTTGTTTTCACCACTCCACAGTGCGTTTGATATGCAGAACCGGCGACATCTTGATTTTCGTAAGGTTTCAAGCTGAGATATGCATTTTCTGCGATAATCTTGGTGAGTCTTCTGTCAGAAGTATGCAGAATCATCTAGATCGCTTTTTCGAGCTATTTGTTGCGAGAAACACGTTTTCTGGTGTTTACACCACTCCACAGTGCGTTTGATATGCAGAACCGGCGACATCGTGGTTATCGTCGGGTTTCAAGCTGAGATATGCATTTTCTGCGATCATATTGGTGAGACTTCAGTCAGAAGTATGCAGAATCACCTAGATCGCTCTATTCGAGCTATTTAATGCGAGAAACACGTTATCTGGTTGTTTTCACCACTCCACAGTGCGTTTGATATGCAGAACCGGCGACATCTTGATTTTCGTGAGGTTTCAAGCTGAGATATGCATTTTCTGCGATAATCTTGGTGAGTCTTCTGTCAGAAGTATGCAGAATCATCTAGATCGCTCTTTTCGAGCTATTTGATGCGAGAAACACGTTTTCTGGTGTTTACACCACTCCACAGTGCGTTTGATATGCAGAACCGGCGACATCTTGGTTTTCGTGGGGTTTCCAGCTGAAATATTCATTTTCTGCGATAATATTGGTGAGACTTCAGTCAGAAGTATGCAGAATCATCTAGATCGCTCTTTTCGAGCTACTTAATGCACGAAACACGTTTTCTGGTGTTTTCACCACTCCACAGTGCGTTTGATATGCAGAACCGGCGACATCTTGATTTTCGTGAGGTTTCTAGCTGAGATATGCATTTTCTGCGATAATATTGGTGAGACTTCAGTCAGAAGTATGCAGAATCATCCAGAACGCTCTTTTCGAGCTAGTTAATGCGAGTAACACGTTTTCTGGTGTTTTCACCACTCAACGGTGCGTCTGATACGCAGAACCGGCGACATCGTGGTTTTCGTCGGGTTTCAAGCTGAGATATGCATTTTCTACGATCATATCGGTGAGACTTCAGTCAGAAGTATGCAGAATCACCTAGATCGTTCTATTTGAGCTATTTAATGCGAGAAACACGTTATCTGGTTGTTTTCACAACTCCACAGTGCGTTTGATATGCAGAACCGGCGACATCTTGGTTTTCGTGGGGTTTCCAGCTGAAATATTCATTTTCTGCGATAATATTGGTGAGACTTCAGTCAGAAGTATGCAGAATCATCTAGATCGCTCGTTTCGAGCTATTTAATGCGAGAAACACGTTATCTGGTGTTTTCACCACTCCACAGTGCGTTTGATATGCAGAACCGGCTACATCTTGATTTTCGTGAGGTTTCAAGCTGAGATATGCATTTTCTGCGATAATCTTGGTGAGTCTTCTGTCAGAAGTATGCAGAATCATCTAGATCGCTCTTTTCGAGCTATTTGAGGCGAGAAACACGTTTTCTGGTGTTTACACCACTCCACAGTGCGTTTGATATGCAGAACCGGCGACATCGTGGATTTCGTCGGGTTTCAAGCTGAGATATGCATTTTCTGCGATTATATTGGTGAGTCTTCTGTCAGAAGTATGCAGAATCATCTAGATCGCTCTTTTCGAGCTAGTTAATGCGAGAAACACGTTTTCTGGTGTTTTCACCATTCCACAGTGCGTCTGATATGCAGAACTGGCGACACCTTGGTTTTCGTGGGGTTTCCAGCTGGGATATGCATTTTCTGCGATAATCTTGTTGAGACTTCTGTCCGAAGTATGCAGAATCATCGAGATCGCTCGTTTCGAGCTATTTAATGCGAGAAACACGTTATCTGGTTGTTTTCACCACTCCACAGTGCGTTTGATATGCAGAACCGGCGACATCTTGGTTTTCGTGGGGTTTCCAGCTGAAATATTCATTTTCTGCGATAATATTGGTGAGACTTCAGTCAGAAGTATGCAGAATCATCTAGATCGCTCTTTTCGAGCTACTTAATGCACGAAACACGTTTTCGGGTGTTTTCACCACTCCACAGTGCGTTTGATATGCAGAACCGGCGACATCTTGATTTTCGTGAGGTTTCTAGCTGAGATATGCATTTTCTGCGATAATCTTGGTGAGACTTTAGTCAGAACTATGCAGAATCATCTAGATCGCTCGTTTCGAGCTATTTAATGCGAAAAAACAAGTTTTCTGGTGTTTTGACCACTCCTCAGTGCGTTTGATATGTAGAGCCGCCGATAACTTGGTTTTCGTGGGGCTTCCAGGTGAAATATGCATTTTCTGCGATAATCTTTGTGTTTCATCTATGAGAAGTATGCAGAATCATCTAGATCGCTCTTTTCGAGCTATTTAAATCGAGAAACACGTTTTCTGGTGTATTCACCACCCCACAGTGCGTTTGATATGCAGAACCGGCGACATCGTGGTTTTGGTCGGGTTTCAAGCTGAGATATGCATTTTCTGCGATAATCTTGGTGAGACTTTAGTCAGAAGTATGCAGAATCATCTAGATCGCTCGTTTCGAGCTACTTAATGCGAGAAACACGTTATCTGGTGTTTTCACCACTCCACAGTGCGTTTAACTTGCAGAACCTGCGACATCTTGGATTTCGTCGGAGTTCAAGCTGGGATATGCATTTTCAACGATAATCTTGGTAAGAATTCTGTCAGAAGTATGCAGTATCATCTAGATCGCTCTTTTCGAGCTACTTAATGCGAGAAACACGTTTTCTGGTGTGTTGACCACTCCACAGTGCGTTTGATATGTAGAACCGCCGATAACTTGGTTTTCGTGGGGATTCCAGCTGAAATATGCATTTTCTGCGATAATATTGGTGAGACTTCAGTCAGAAGTATGCAGAATCATCTAGATCGCTCGTTTCGACCTATTTAAAGCGCGAAACACGTTATCTGGTTGTTTTGACCACTCCACAGTGCGTTTGATATGTAGAGCCGCCGATAACTTGGTTTTCGTGGGGTTTCCAGCTGAAAGATGCATTTTCTGCGATAATCTTGGTGAGTCTTCTGTCAGAAGTATGCAGAATCATCTAGATCGCTCTTTTCGAGCTATTTAATGCGAGAAACACGTTTGCTGGTGTTTTCACCACTCCACAGTGCGTCTGATATGCAGAACTGGCGACACCTTGGTTTTCGTGGGGTTTCTAGCTGGGATATGCATTTTCTGCGATAATCTTGTTGAGACTTCTGTCCGAAGTATGCAGAATCATCGAGATCGCTCGTTTCGAGCTATTTAATGCGAGAAACACGTTATCTGGTGTTTTCACCACTCCACAGTTCTTTGGATATGCAGAACAGGAGATATCTTGGTTTGCGTGGGGTTTCAAGCAGAGATATGCATTTTCTGCGATAATCTTGGTAAGAATTCTGTCAGAAGTATGCAGTATCATCTAGATCGCTCTTTTCGAGCTACTTAATGCGAGAAACACGTTTTCTGGTGTTTTGACCACTCCACAGTGCGTTTGATATGTAGAACCGCCGATAGCTTGGTTTTCGTGGGGATTCCAGCTGAAATATGCATTTTCTGCGATAATATTGGTGAGACTTCAGTCAGAAGTATGCAGAATCATCTAGATCGCTCGTTTCGAGTTATTTAATGCGAGAAACACGTTATCTGGTTGTTTTCACCACTCCACAGTGCGTTTGATATGCAGAACCGGCGACATCTTGATTTTCGTGAGGTTTCAAGCTGAGATATGCATTTTCTGCGATAATCTTGGTGAGTCTTCTGTCAGAAGTATGCAGAATCATCTAGATCGCTCTTTTCGAGCTATTTGATGCGAGAAACACGTTTTCTGGTGTTTTCACCACTCCACAGTGCGTTTGATATGCAGAACCGGCGACATCGTGTTTTTCGTCGGGTTTCGAGCTGAGATATGCATTTTCTGCGATCATATTGGTGAGACTTCAGTCAGAAGTATGCAGAATCACCTAGATCGCTTGTTTCGAGCTATTTAATGCGAGAAACACGTTATCTGGTTGTTTTCACCACTCCACAGTGCGTTTGATATGCAGAACCGGCGACATCTTGATTTTCGTAAGGTTTCAAGCTGAGATATGCATTTTCTGCGATAATCTTGGTGAGTCTTCTGTCAGAAGTATGCAGAATCATCTAGATCGCTTTTTTCGAGCTATTTGATGCGAGAAACACGTTTTCTGGTGTTTTCACCACTCCACAGTGCGTTTGATATGCAGAACAGTCGACATCGTGGTTTTCGTCGGGTTTCAAGCTGAGATATGCATTTTCTGCGATCATATTGGTGAGACTTCAGTCAGAAGTATGCAGAATCACCTAGATCGCTCGTTTCGAGCTATTTAATGCGAGAAACACGTTATCTGGTGTTTTCACCACTCCACAGTGCGTTTGATATGCAGAACCGGCGACATCTTGATTTTCGTGAGGTTTCAAGCTGAGATATGCATTTTCTGCGATAATCTTGGTGAGTCTTCTGTCAGAAGTATGCAGAATCATCTAGATCGCTCTTTTCGAGCTATTTGTTGCGAGAAACACGTTTTCTGGTGTTTACACCACTCCACAGTGCGTTTGATATGCAGAACCGGCGACATCGTGGTTATCGTCGGGTTTCAAGCTGAGATATGCATTTTCTGCGATCATATTGGTGAGACTTCAGTCAGAAGTATGCAGAATCATCTAGATCGCTCTTTTCGAGCTACTTAATGCACGAAACACGTTTTCTGGTGTTTTCACCACTCCACAGTGCGTTTGATATGCATAACCGGCGACATCTTGATTTTCGTGAGGTTTCTAGCTGAGATATGCATTTTCTGCGATAATATTGGTGAGACTTCAGTCAGAAGTATGCAGAATCATCCAGGACGCTCTTTTCGAGCTAGTTAATGCGAGTAACACGTTTTCTGGTGTTTTCACCACTCAACGGAGCGTCTGATACGCAGAACCGGCGACATCGTGGTTTTCGTCGGGTTTCAAGCTGAGATATGCATTTTCTGCGATCATATCGGTGAGACTTCAGTCAGAAGTATGCAGAATCACCTAGATCGTTCTATTCGAGCTATTTAATGCGAGAAACACGTTATCTGGTTGTTTTCACCACTCCACAGTGCGTTTGATATGCAGAACCGGCGACATCTTGGTTTTCGTGGGGTTTCCAGCTGAAATATTCATTTTCTGCGATAATATTGGTGAGACTTCAGTCAGAAGTATGCAGAATCATCTAGATCGCTCGTTTCGAGCTATTTAATGCGAGAAACACGTTATCTGGTGTTTTCACCACTCCACAGTGCGTTTGATATGCAGAACCGGCGACATCTTGATTTTCGTGAGGTTTCAAGCTGAGATATGCATTTTCTGCGATAATCTTGGTGAGTCTTCTGTCAGAAGTATGCAGAATCATCTAGATCGCTCTTTTCGAGCTATTTGAGGCGAGAAACACGTTTTCTGGTGTTTACACCACTCCACAGTGCATTTGATATGCAGAACCGGCGACATCGTGGTTTTCGTCGGGTTTCAAGCTGAGATATGCATTTTCTGCGATCATATTGGTGAGTCTTCTGTCAGAAGTATGCAGAATCATCTAGATCGCTCTAGTCGAGCTAGTTAATGCGAGAAACACGTTTTCTGGTGTTTTCACCATTCCACAGTGCGTCTGATATGCAGAACTGGCGACACCTTGGTTTTCGTGGGGTTTCCAGCTGGGATATGCATTTTCTGCGATAATCTTGGTGAGTCTTCTGTCAGAAGTATGCAGGATCATCTAGATCGCTCTTTTCGAGCTATTTGAGGCGAGAAACACGTTTTCTGGTGTTTACACCACTCCACAGTGCATTTGATATGCAGAACCGGCGACATCTTGATTTTCGTGAGGTTTCTAGCTGAGATATGCATTTTCTGCGATAATCTTGGTGAGACTTTAGTCAGAACTATGCAGAATCATCTAGATCGCTCGTTTCGAGCTATTTAATGCGAAAAAACAAGTTTTCTGGTGTTTTGACCACTCCTCAGTGCGTTTGATATGTAGAGCCGCCGATAACTTGGTTTTCGTGGGGCTTCCAGCTGAAATATGCATTTTCTGCGATAATCTTTGTGTTTCATCTATGAGAAGTATGCAGAATCATCTAGATCGCTCTTTTCGAGCTATTTAAATCGAGAAACACGTTTTCTGGTGTATTCACCACCCCACAGTGCGTTTGATATGCAGAACCGGCGACATCGTGGTTTTGGTCGGGTTTCAAGCTGAGATATGCATTTTCTGCGATAATCTTGGTGAGACTTTAGTCAGAAGTATGCAGAATCATCTAGATCGCTCGTTTCGAGCTACTTAATGCGAGAAACACGTTATCTGGTGTTTTCACCACTCCACAGTGCGTTTAACTTGCAGAACCGGCGACATCTTGGATTTCGTCGGAGTTCAAGCTGGGATATGCATTTTCAACGATAATCTTGGTAAGAAATCTGTCAGAAGTATGCAGTATCATCTAGATCGCTCTTTTCGAGCTACTTAATGCGAGAAACACGTTTTCTGGTGTGTTGACCACTCCACAGTGCGTTTGATATGTAGAACCGCCGATAACTTGGTTTTCGTGGGGATTCCAGCTGAAATATGCATTTTCTGCGATAATATTGGTGAGACTTCAGTCAGAAGTATGCAGAATCATCTAGATCGCTCGTTTCGAGCTTTTTGAAGCGCGAAACACGTTATCTGGTTGTTTTGACCACTCCACAGTGCGTTTGATATGTAGAGCCGCCGATAACTTGGTTTTCGTGGGGTTTCCAGCTGAAAGATGCATTTTCTGCGATAATCTTGGTGAGTGTTCTGTCAGAAGTATGCAGAATCATCTAGATCGCTCTTTTCGAGCTATTTCATGCGAGAAACACGTTTTCTGGTGTTTTCACCACGCCACAGTGCGTTTGATATGCAGAACCGGCGACATCGTGGTTTTCGTCGGGTTTCAAGCTGAGATATGCATTTTCTGCGATCATATTGGTGAGACTTCAGTCAGAAGTATGCAGAATCATCTAGATCGCTCGTTTCGAGCTATTTAAAGCGCGAAACACGTTATCTGGTTGTTTTCACCACTCCATAGTGCGTCTGATATGCAGAACCGGCGATATCTTGGTTTTCGTGGGGTTTCCAGCTGAGATATGCATTTTCCGCGATAATCTTGGTGAGTCTTCTGTCAGAAGTATGCAGAATCATCTAGATCGCTCTTTTCGAGCTATTTGATGCGAGAAACACGTTTTCTGGTGTTTTCACCACGCCACAGTGCGTTTGATATGCAGAACCGGCGACATCGTGGTTTTCGTCGGGTTTCAAGCTGAGATGTGCATTTTCTGCGATCATATTGGTGAGACTTCAGTCAGAAGTATGCAGAATCATCTAGATCGCTCGTTTCGAGCTATGTAAAGCGCGAAACACGTTATCTGGTTGCTTTGACCACTCCACAGTGCTTTTGATATGTAGAGCCGCCGATAACTTGGTTTTCGTGGGGTTTCCAGCTGAAATATGCATTTTCTGCGATAATCTTGGTGTTTCATCTGTGAGAAGTATGCAGAATCATCGAGAACGCTCTTTTCGAGCTGGTTAATGCGAGATACACGTTTTCTGATGTTTTCACCACTCCATAGTGCGTCTGATATGCAGAACCGGCGATATCTTGGTTTTCGTGGGGTTTCCAGCTGAGATATGCCATTTCTGTGATAATCTTGGTGAGTCTTCTGTCAGAAGTATGCAGAATCATCTAGATCGCTCTTTTCGAGCTATTTAATGCGAGAAACACGTTTTCTGGTGTTTTCACCACGCCACAGTGCGTTTGATATGCAGAACCGGCGACATCGTGGTTTTCGTCGGGTTTCAAGCTGAGATATAGCATTTTCTGCGATAATATTGGTGAGACTTCAGTCAGAAGTATGCAGAATCATCTAGATCGCTCGTTTCGAGCTATTTAAAGCGAGAAACACGTTATCTGGTTGTTTTCACCACTCCACAGTGCGTTTGATATGCAGAACCGGCGATATCTTGGTTTTCGTGGGGTTTCCAGCTGAGATATGCATTTTCTGCGATAATCTTGGTGAGACTTTAGTCAGAACTATGCAGAATCATCTAGATCGCTCGTTTCGAGCTATTTAATGCGAAAAAACAAGTTTTCTGGTGTTTTGACCACTCCTCAGTGCGTTTGATATGTAGAGCCGCCGATAACTTGGTTTTCGTGGGGCTTCCAGCTGAAATATGCATTTTCTGCGATAATCTTTGTGTTTCATCTATGAGAAGTATGCAGAATCATCTAGATCGCTCTTTTCGAGCTATTTAAATCGAGAAACACGTTTTCTGGTGTATTCACCACCCCACAGTGCGTTTGATATGCACAACCGGCGACATCGTGGTTTTGGTCGGGTTTCAAGCTGAGATATGCATTTTCTGCGATAATCTTGGTGAGACTTTAGTCAGAAGTATGCAGAATCATCTAGATAGCTCGTTTCGAGCTACTTAATGCGAGAAACACGTTATCTGGTGTTTTCACCACTCCACAGTGCGTTTAACTTGCAGAACCGGCGACATTTTGGATTTCGTCGGAGTTCAAGCTGGGATATGCATTTTCAACGATAATCTTGGTAAGAATTCTGTCAGAAGTATGCAGTATCATCTAGATCGCTCTTTTCGAGCTACTTAATGCGAGAAACACGTTTTCTGGTGTGTTGACCACTCCACAGTGCGTTTGATATGTAGAACCGCCGATAACTTGGTTTTCGTGGGGATTCCAGCTGAAATATGCATTTTCTGCGATAATATTGGTGAGACTTCAGTCAGAAGTATGCAGAATCATCTAGATCGCTCGTTTCGAGCTATTTAAAGCGCGAAACACGTTATCTGGTTGTTTTGACCACTCCACAGTGCGTTTGATATGTAGAGCCGCCGATAACTTGGTTTTCGTGGGGTTTCCAGCTGAAAGATGCATTTTCTGCGATAATCTTGGTGAGTCTTCTGTCAGAAGTATGCAGAATCATCTAGATCGCTCTTTTCGAGCTATTTAATGCGAGAAACACGTTTTCTGGTGTTTTCACCACGCCACAGTGCGTTTGATATGCAGAACCGGCGACATCGTGGTTTTCGTCGGGTTTCAAGCTGAGATATAGCATTTTCTGCGATAATATTGGTGAGACTTCAGTCAGAAGTATGCAGAATCATCTAGATCGCTCGTTTCGAGCTATTTAAAGCGAGAAACACGTTATCTGGTTGTTTTCACCACTCCACAGTGCGTTTGATATGCAGAACCGGCGATATCTTGGTTTTCGTGGGGTTTCCAGCTGAGATATGCATTTTCTGCGATAATCTTGGTGAGACTTTAGTCAGAACTATGCAGAATCATCTAGATCGCTCGTTTCGAGCTATTTAATGCGAAAAAACAAGTTTTCTGGTGTTTTGACCACTCCTCAGTGCGTTTGATATGTAGAGCCGCCGATAACTTGGTTTTCGTGGGGCTTCCAGCTGAAATATGCATTTTCTGCGATAATCTTTGTGTTTCATCTATGAGAAGTATGCAGAATCATCTAGATCGCTCTTTTCGAGCTATTTAAATCGAGAAACACGTTTTCTGGTGTATTCACCACCCCACAGTGCGTTTGATATGCAGAACCGGCGACATCGTGGTTTTGGTCGGAGTTCAAGCTGGGATATGCATTTTCAACGATAATCTTGGTAAGAATTCTGTCAGAAGTATGCAGTATCATCTAGATCGCTCTTTTCGAGCTACTTAATGCGAGAAACACGTTTTCTGGTGTTTTGACCACTCCACAGTGCGTTTGATATGTAGAACCGCCGATAACTTGGTTTTCGTGGGGATTCCAGCTGAAATATGCATTTTCTGCGATAATATTGGTGAGACTTCAGTCAGAAGTATGCAGAATCATCTAGATCGCTCGTTTCGCGTTATTTAATGCGAGAAACACGTTATCTGGTTGTTTTCACCACTCCACAGTGCGTTTGATATGCAGAACCGGCGACATCTTGATTTTCGTGAGGTTTCAAGCTGAGATATGCATTTTCTGCGATAATCATGGTGAGTCTTCTGTCAGAAGTATGCAGAATCATCTAGATCGCTCTTTTCGAGCTATTTGATGCGAGAAACACGTTTTCTGGTGTTTTCACCACTCCACAGTGCGTTTGATATGCAGAACAGTCGACATCGTGGTTTTCGTCGGGTTTCAAGCTGAGATATGCATTTTCTGCGATCATATTGGTGAGTCTTCTGTCAGAAGTATGCAGAATCATCTAGATCGCTCTTTTCGAGCTATTTGATGCGAGAAACACGTTTTCTGGTGTTTTCACCACTCCACAGTGCGTTTGATATGCAGAACCGGCGACTTCTTGATTTCCGTGAGGTATCAAGCTGAGATATGCATTTTCTGCGATAATCTTGGTGAGTCTTCTGTCAGAAGTATGCAGAATCATCTAGATCGCTCTTTTCGAGCTATTTGATGCGAGAAACACGTTTTCTGGTGTTTTCACCACTCCACAGTTCGTTTGATATGCAGAACCGGCGACATCGTGTTTTTCGTCGGGTTTCAAGCTGAGATATGCATTTTCTGCGATCATATTGGTGAGACTTCAGTCAGAAGTATGCAGAATCACCTAGATCGCTCGTTTCGAGCTATTTAATGCGCGAAACACGTTATCTGGTTGTTTTCACCACTCCACAGTGCGTTTGATATGCAGAACCGGCGACATCTTGATTTTCGTGAGGTTTCAAGCTGAGATATGCATTTTCTGCGATAATCTTGGTGAGACTTCTGTCAGAAGTATGCAGAATCATCGCGATCGCTCTATTCGAGCTATTTAATGCGAGAAACACGTTATCTGGTGTTTTCATCACTCCACAGGGCGTTTGATATGCAGAACCGGCGATATCTTGGTTTTCCTGGGGTTTCCAGCTGAGATATGCATTTTCTGTGATAATCTTGGTGAGTCTTCTGTCAGAAGTATGCAGAATCATCTAGATCGCTCTTTTCGAGCTGTTTAATGCGAGAAACAGGTTTTCTGGTGTTTTCACCACGTCACAGTGCGTTTGATATGCAGAACCGGCGATATCTTGGTTTTCGTGGGGTTTCCAGCTGAAATATGCATTTTCTGCGATAATCTTGGTGTTTCATCTATGAGAAGTATGCAGAATCATCGAGAACGCTCTTTTCGAGCTAGTTAATGCGAGATACACGTTTTCTGGTGTTTTCACCACTCCACAGTGCGTCTGATATGCAGAACCGGCGATATCTTGGTTTTCGTGGGGTTTCCAGCTGAGATATGCATTTTCCGCGATAATCTTGGTGAGTCTTCTGTCAGAAGGATGCAGAATCATCTAGATCGCTCTTTTCGAGCTATTTGATGCGAGAAACACGTTTTCTGGTGTTTTCACCACGCCACAGTGCGTTTGATATGCAGAACCGGCGACATCGTGGTTTTCGTCGGGTTTCAAGCTGAGATATGCTTTTTCTGCGATCATATTGGTGAGACTTCAGTCAGAAGTATGCAGAATCATCTAGATCGCTCGTTTCGAGCTATTTAAAGCGAGAAACACGTTATCTGGTTGTTTTGACCACTCCACAGTGCGTTTGATATGTAGAGCCGCCGATAACTTGGTTTTCGTGGGGTTTCCAGCTGAAATATGCATTTTCTGCGATAATCTTGGTGTTTCATCTATGAGAAGTATGCAGAATCATCGAGAACGCTCTTTTCGAGCTAGTTAATGCGAGATACACGTTTTCTGATGTTTTCACCACTCCATAGTGCGTCTGATATGCAGAACCGGCGATATCTTGGTTTTCGTGAGGTTTCCAGCTGAGATATGCAATTTCTGTGATAATCTTGGTGAGTGTTCTGTCAGAAGTATGCAGAATCATCTAGATCGCTCTTTTCGAGCTATTTAATGCGAGAAACACGTTTTCTGGTGTTTTCACCACGCCACAGTGCGTTTGATATGCAGAACCGGCGACATCGTGGTTTTCGTCGGGTTTCAAGCTGAGATATAGCATTTTCTGCGATAATATTGGTGAGACTTCAGTCAGAAGTATGCAGAATCATCTAGATCGCTCGTTTCGAGCTATTTAATGCGAAAAAACAAGTCTTCTGGTGTTTTCACCACTCCACAGTGCGTTTGATATGTAGAGCCGCCGATAACTTGGTTTTCGTGGGGCTTCCATCTGAAATATGCATTTTCTGCGATAATCTTTGTGTTTCATCTATGAGAAGTATGCAGAATCATCTAGATCGCTCTTTTCGAGCTATTTAAATCGAGAAACACGTTTTCTGGTGTATTCACCACCCCACAGTGCGTTTGATATGCAGAACCGGCGACATCGTGGTTTTGGTCGGGTTTCAAGCTGAGATATGCATTTTCTGCGATAATCTTGGTGAGACTTTAGTCAGAAGTATGCAGAATCATCTAGATCGCTCGTTTCGAACTACTTAATGCGAGAAACACGTTATCTGGTGTTTTCACCACTCCACAGTGCGTTTAACTTGCAGAACCGGCGACATCTTGGATTTCGTCGGAGTTCAAGCTGGGATATGCATTTTCAACGATAATCTTGGTAAGAATTCTGTCAGAAGTATGCAGTATCATCTAGATCGCTCTTTTCGAGCTACTTAATGCGAGAAACACGTTTTCTGGTGTTTTGACCACTTCACAGTGCGTTTGATATGTAGAACCGCCGATAACTTGGTTTTCGTGGGGATTCCAGCTGAAATATGCATTTTCTGCGATAATATTGGTGAGACTTCAGTCAGAAGTATGCAGAATCATCTAGATCGCTCGTTTCGAGTTATTTAATGCGAGAAACACGTTATCTGGTTGTTTTCACCACTCCACAGTGCGTTTGATATGCAGAACCGGCGACATCTTGATTTTCGTGAGGTTTCAAGCTGAGATATGCATTTTCTGCGATAATCTTGGTGAGTCTTCTGTCAGAAGTATGCAGAATCATCTAGATCGCTCTTTTCGAGCTATTTGATGCGAGAAACACGTTTTCTGGTGTTTTCACCACTCCACAGTTCGTTTGATATGCAGAACCGGCGACATCGTGTTTTTCGTCGGGTTTCAAGCTGAGATATGCATTTTCTGCGATCATATTGGTGAGACTTCAGTCAGAAGTATGCAGAATCACCTAGATCGCTCTATTCGAGCTATTTAATGCGAGAAACACGTTATCTGGTTGTTTTCACCACTCCACAGTGCGTTTGATATGCAGAACCGGCAACATCTTGGTTTTCGTGGGGTTTCCAGCTGAAATATTCATTTTCTGCGATAATATTGGTGAGACTTCAGTCAGAAGTATGCAGAATCATCTAGATCGCTCTTTTCGAGCTACTTAATGCACGAAACACGTTTCTGGTGTTTTCACCACTCCACAGTGCGTTTGAGATGCAGAACCGGCGACATCTTGATTTTCGTGAGGTTTCTAGCTGAGATATGCATTTTCTGCGATAATATTGGTGAGACTTCAGTCAGAAGTATGCAGAATCATCCAGAACGCTCTTATCGAGCTAGTTAATGCGAGTAACACGTTTTCTGGTGTTTTCACCACTCAACGGAGCGTCTGATACGCAGAACCGGCGACATCTTGGTTTTCGTCGGGTTTCAAGCTGAGATATGCATTTTCGGCGATAATCTTGGTGAGTCTTCTGTCAGAAGTATGCAGAAGCATCTAGATCGCTCTTTTCGAGCTATTTAATGCGAGAAACACGTTTGCTGGTGTTTTCACCACTCCACAGTGCGTCTGATATGCAGAACTGGCGACACCTTGGTTTTCGTGGGGTTTCTAGCTGGGATATGCATTTTCTGCGATAATCTTGTTGAGACTTCTGTCCGAAGTATGCAGAATCATCGAGATCGCTCGTTTCGAGCTATTTAATGCGAGAAACACGTTATCTGGTGTTTTCACCACTCCACAGTTCTTTGGATATGCAGAACAGGAGATATCTTGGTTTGCGTGGGGTTTCAAGCAGAGATATGCATTTTCTGCGATAATCTTGGTAAGAATTCTGTCAGAAGTATGCAGTATCATCTAGATCGCTCTTTTCGAGCTACTAAATGCGAGAAACACGTTTTCTGGTGTTTTGACCACTCCACAGTGCGTTTGATATGTAGAACCGCCGATAGCTTGGTTTTCGTGGGGATTCCAGCTGAAATATGCATTTTCTGCGATAATATTGGTGAGACTTCAGTCAGAAGTATGCAGAATCATCTAGATCGCTCGTTTCGAGTTATTTAATGCGAGAAACACGTTATCTGGTTGTTTTCACCACTCCACAGTGCGTTTGATATGCAGAACCGGCGACATCTTGATTTTCGTGAGGTTTCAAGCTGAGATATGCATTTTCTGCGATAATCTTGGTGAGTCTTCTGTCAGAAGTATGCAGAATCATCTAGATCGCTCTTTTCGAGCTATTTGATGCGAGAAACACGTTTTCTGGTGTTTTCACCACTCCACAGTGCGTTTGATATGCAGAACCGGCGACATCGTGTTTTTCGTCGGGTTTCGAGCTGAGATATGCATTTTCTGCGATCATATTGGTGAGACTTCAGTCAGAAGTATGCAGAATCACCTAGATCGCTTGTTTCGAGCTATTTAATGCGAGAAACACGTTATCTGGTTGTTTTCACCACTCCACAGTGCGTTTGATATGCAGAACCGGCGACATCTTGATTTTCGTAAGGTTTCAAGCTGAGATATGCATTTTCTGCGATAATCTTGTTGAGTCTTCTGTCAGCAGTATGCAGAATATTCTAGATCGCTTTTTTCGAGCTATTTGATGCGAGAAACACGTTTTCTGGTGTTTTCACCACTCCACAGTGCGTTTGATATGCAGAACAGTCGACATCGTGGTTTTCGTCGGGTTTCAAGCTGAGATATGCATTTTCTGCGATCATATTGGTGAGACTTCAGTCAGAAGTATGCAGAATCACCTAGATCGCTCGTTTCGAGCTATTTAATGCGAGAAACACGTTATCTGGTGTTTTCACCACTCCACAGTGCGTTTGATATGCAGAACCGGCGACATCTTGATTTTCGTGAGGTTTCAAGCTGAGATATGCATTTTCTGCGATAATCTTGGTGAGTCTTCTGTCAGAAGTATGCAGAATCATCTAGATCGCTCTTTTCGAGCTATTTGTTGCGAGAAACACGTTTTCTGGTGTTTACACCACTCCACAGTGCGTTTGATATGCAGAACCGGCGACATCGTGGTTATCGTCGGGTTTCAAGCTGAGATATGCATTTTCTGCGATCATATTGGTGAGACTTCAGTCAGAAGTATGCAGAATCACCTAGATCGCTCTTTTCGAGCTACTTAATGCACGAAACACGTTTTCTGGTGTTTTCACCACTCCACAGTGCGTTTGATATGCAGAACCGGCGACATCTTGGTTTTCGTGGGGTTTCCAGCTGAAATATTCATTTTCTGCGATAATATTGGTGAGACTTCAGTCAGAAGTATGCAGAATCATCCAGAACGCTCTTTTCGAGCTAGTTAATGCGAGTAACACGTTTTCTGGTGTTTTCACCACTCAACGGAGCGTCTGATACGCAGAACCGGCGACATCGTGGTTTTCGTCGGGTTTCAATCTGAGATATGCATTTTCTGCGATCATATCGGTGAGACTTCAGTCAGAAGTATGCAGAATCACCTAGATCGTTCTATTCGAGCTATTTAATGCGAGAAACACGTTATCTGGTTGTTTTCACCACTCCACAGTGCGTTTGATATGCAGAACCGGCGACATCTTGATTTTCGTGAGGTTTCAAGCTGAGATATGCATTTTCTGCGATAATCTTGGTGAGACTTCAGTCAGAAGTATGCAGAATCATCTAGATCGCTCGTTTCGAGTTATTTAATGCGAGAAACACGTTATCTGGTTGTTTTCACCACTCCACAGTGCGTTTGATATGCAGAACCGGCGACATCTTGATTTTCGTGAGGTTTCAAGCTGAGATATGCATTTTCTGCGATAATCTTGGTGAGTCTTCTGTCAGAAGTATGCAGAATCATCTAGATCGCTCTTTTCGAGCTATTTGATGCGAGAAACACGTTTTCTGGTGTTTTCACCACTCCACAGTTCGTTTGATATGCAGAACCGGCGACATCGTGTTTTTCGTCGGGTTTCAAGCTGAGATATGCATTTTCTGCGATCATATTGGTGAGACTTCAGTCAGAAGTATGCAGAATCACCTAGATCGCTCTATTCGAGCTATTTAATGCGAGAAACACGTTATCTGGTTGTTTTCACCACTCCACAGTGCGTTTGATATGCAGAACCGGCGACATCTTGGTTTTCGTGGGGTTTCCAGCTGAAATATTCATTTTCTGCGATAATATTGGTGAGACTTCAGTCAGAAGTATGCAGAATCATCTAGATCGCTCTTTTCGAGCTACTTAATGCACGAAACACGTTTCTGGTGTTTTCACCACTCCACAGTGCGTTTGATATGCAGAACCGGCGACATCTTGATTTTCGTGAGGTTTCTAGCTGAGATATGCATTTTCTGCGATAATATTGGTGAGACTTCAGTCAGAAGTATGCAGAATCATCCAGAACGCTCTTATCGAGCTAGTTAATGCGAGTAACACGTTTTCTGGTGTTTTCACCACTCAACGGAGCGTCTGATACGCAGAACCGGCGACATCTTGGTTTTCGTCGGGTTTCAAGCTGAGATATGCATTTTCGGCAATAATCTTGGTGAGTCTTCTGTCAGAAGTATGCAGAAGCATCTAGATCGCTCTTTTCGAGCTATTTAATGCGAGAAACACGTTTGCTGGTGTTTTCACCACTCCACAGTGCGTCTGATATGCAGAACTGGCGACACCTTGGTTTTCGTGGGGTTTCTAGCTGGGATATGCATTTTCTGCGATAATCTTGTTGAGACTTCTGTCCGAAGTATGCAGAATCATCGAGATCGCTCGTTTCGAGCTATTTAATGCGAGAAACACGTTATCTGGTGTTTTCACCACTCCACAGTTCTTTGGATATGCAGAACAGGAGATATCTTGGTTTGCGTGGGGTTTCAAGCAGAGATATGCATTTTCTGCGATAATCTTGGTAAGAATTCTGTCAGAAGTATGCAGTATCATCTAGATCGCTCTTTTCGAGCTACTTAATGCGAGAAACACGTTTTCTGGTGTTTTGACCACTCCACAGTGCGTTTGATATGTAGAACCGCCGATAGCTTGGTTTTCGTGGGGATTCCAGCTGAAATATGCATTTTCTGCGATAATATTGGTGAGACTTCAGTCAGAAGTATGCAGAATCATCTAGATCGCTCGTTTCGAGTTATTTAATGCGAGAAACACGTTATCTGGTTGTTTTCACCACTCCACAGTGCGTTTGATATGCAGAACCGGCGACATCTTGATTTTCGTGAGGTTTCAAGCTGAGATATGCATTTTCTGCGATAATCTTGGTGAGTCTTCTGTCAGAAGTATGCAGAATCATCTAGATCGCTCTTTTCGAGCTATTTGATGCGAGAAACACGTTTTCTGGTGTTTTCACCACTCCACAGTGCGTTTGATATGCAGAACCGGCGACATCGTGTTTTTCGTCGGGTTTCGAGCTGAGATATGCATTTTCTGCGATCATATTGGTGAGACTTCAGTCAGAAGTATGCAGAATCACCTAGATCGCTTGTTTCGAGCTATTTAATGCGAGAAACACGTTATCTGGTTGTTTTCACCACTCCACAGTGCGTTTGATATGCAGAACCGGCGACATCTTGATTTTCGTAAGGTTTCAAGCTGAGATATGCATTTTCTGCGATAATCTTGTTGAGTCTTCTGTCAGCAGTATGCAGAATATTCTAGATCGCTTTTTTCGAGCTATTTGATGCGAGAAACACGTTTTCTGGTGTTTTCACCACTCCACAGTGCGTTTGATATGCAGAACAGTCGACATCGTGGTTTTCGTCGGGTTTCAAGCTGAGATATGCATTTTCTGCGATCATATTGGTGAGACTTCAGTCAGAAGTATGCAGAATCACCTAGATCGCTCGTTTCGAGCTATTTAATGCGAGAAACACGTTATCTGGTGTTTTCACCACTCCACAGTGCGTTTGATATGCAGAACCGGCGACATCTTGATTTTCGTGAGGTTTCAAGCTGAGATATGCATTTTCTGCGATAATCTTGGTGAGTCTTCTGTCAGAAGTATGCAGAATCATCTAGATCGCTCTTTTCGAGCTATTTGTTGCGAGAAACACGTTTTCTGGTGTTTACACCACTCCACAGTGCGTTTGATATGCAGAACCGGCGACATCGTGGTTATCGTCGGGTTTCAAGCTGAGATATGCATTTTCTGCGATCATATTGGTGAGACTTCAGTCAGAAGTATGCAGAATCACCTAGATCGCTCTATTCGAGCTATTTAATGCGAGAAACACGTTATCTGGTTGTTTTCACCACTCCACAGTGCGTTTGATATGCAGAACCGGCGACATCTTGATTTTCGTGAGGTTTCAAGCTGAGATATGCATTTTCTGCGATAATCTTGGTGAGTCTTCTGTCAGAAGTATGCAGAATCATCTAGATCGCTCTTTTCGAGCTATTTGATGCGAGAAACACGTTTTCTGGTGTTTACACCACTCCACAGTGCGTTTGATATGCAGAACCGGCGACATCTTGGTTTTCGTGGGGTTTCCAGCTGAAATATTCATTTTCTGCGATAATATTGGTGAGACTTCAGTCAGAAGTATGCAGAATCATCTAGATCGCTCTTTTCGAGCTACATAATGCACGAAACACGTTTTCTGGTGTTTTCACCACTCCACAGTGCGTTTGATATGCAGAACCGGCGACATCTTGATTTTCGTGAGGTTTCTAGCTGAGATATGCATTTTCTGCGATAATATTGGTGAGACTTCAGTCAGAAGTATGCAGAATCATCCAGAACGCTCTTTTCGAGCTAGTTAATGCGAGTAACACGTTTTCTGGTGTTTTCACCACTCAACGGAGCGTCTGATACGCAGAACCGGCGACATCGTGGTTTTCGTCGGGTTTCAAGCTGAGATATGCATTTTCTGCGATCATATCGGTGAGACTTCAGTCAGAAGTATGCAGAATCACCTAGATCGTTCTATTCGAGCTATTTAATGCGAGAAACACGTTATCTGGTTGTTTTCACCACTCCACAGTGCGTTTGATATGCAGAACCGGCGACATCTTGATTTTCGTGAGGTTTCAAGCTGAGATATGCATTTTCTGCGATAATCTTGGTGAGTCTTCTGTCAGAAGTATGCAGAATCATCTAGATCGCTCTTTTCGAGCTATTTGATGCGAGAAACACGTTTTCTGGTGTTTACACCACTCCACAGTGCGGTTGATATGCAGAACCGGCGACATCTTGGTTTTCGTGGGGTTTCCAGCTGAAATATTCATTTTCTGCGATAATATTGGTGAGACTTCAGTCAGAAGTATGCAGAATCATCTAGATCGCTCGTTTCGAGCTATTTAATGCGAGAAACACGTTATCTGGTGTTTTCACCACTCCACAGTGCGTTTGATATGCAGAACCGGCGACATCTTGATTTTCGTGAGGTTTCAAGCTGAGATATGCATTTTCTGCGATAATCTTGGTGAGTCTTCTGTCAGAAGTATGCAGAATCATCTAGATCGCTCTTTTCGAGCTATTTGAGGCGAGAAACACGTTTTCTGGTGTTTACACCACTCCACAGTGCGTTTGATATGCAGAACCGGCGACATCGTGGTTTTCGTCGGGTTTCAAGCTGAGATATGCATTTTCTGCGATCATATTGGTGAGTCTTCTGTCAGAAGTATGCAGAATCATCTAGATCGCTCTTTTCGAGCTAGTTAATGCGAGAAACACGTTTTCTGGTGTTTTCACCATTCCACATTGCGTCTGATATGCAGAACTGGCGACACCTTGGTTTTCGTGGGGTTTCCAGCTGGGATATGCATTTTCTGCGATAATCTTGTTGAGACTTCTGTCCGAAGTATGCAGAATCATCGAGATCGCTCGTTTCGAGCTATTTAATGCGAGAAACACGTTATCTGGTTGTTTTCACCACTCCACAGTGCGTTTGATATGCAGAACCGGCGACATCTTGGTTTTCGTGGGGTTTCCAGCTGAAATATTCATTTTCTGCGATAATATTGGTGAGACTTCAGTCAGAAGTATGCAGAATCATCTAGATCGCTCTTTTCGAGCTACTTAATGCACGAAACACGTTTTCTGGTGTTTTCACCACTCCACAGTGCGTTTGATATGCAGAAACGGCGACATCTTGATTTTCGTGAGGTTTCTAGCTGAGATATGCATTTTCTGCGATAATCTTGGTGAGACTTTAGTCAGAACTATGCAGAATCATCTAGATCGCTCGTTTCGAGCTATTTAATGCGAAAAAACAAGTTTTCTGGTGTTTTGACCACTCCTCAGTGCGTTTGATATGTAGAGCCGCCGATAACTTGGTTTTCGTGGGGCTTCCAGCTGAAATATGCATTTTCTGCGATAATCTTTGTGTTTCATCTATGAGAAGTATGCAGAATCATCTAGATCGCTCTTTTCGAGCTATTTAAATCGAGAAACACGTTTTCTGGTGTATTCACCACCCCACAGTGCGTTTGATATGCAGAACCGGCGACATCGTGGTTTTGGTCTGGTTTCAAGCTGAGATATGCATTTTCTGCGATAATCTTGGTGAGACTTTAGTCAGAAGTATGCAGAATCATCTAGATCGCTCGTTTCGAGCTACTTAATGCGAGAAACACGTTATCTGGTGTTTTCACCACTCCACAGTGCGTTTAACTTGCAGAACCGGCGACATCTTGGATTTCGTCGGAGTTCAAGCTGGGATATGCATTTTCAACGATAATCTTGGTAAGAATTCTGTCAGAAGTATGCAGTATCATCTAGATCGCTCTTTTCGAGCAACTTAATGCGAGAAACACGTTTTCTGGTGTGTTGACCACTCCACAGTGCGTTTGATATGTAGAACCGCCGATAACTAGGTTTTCGTGGGGATTCCAGCTGAAATATGCATTTTCTGCGATAATATTGGTGAGACTTCAGTCAGAAGTATGCAGAATCATCTAGATCGCTCGTTTCGAGCTATTTAAAGCGCGAAACACGTTATCTGGTTGTTTTGACCACTCCACAGTGCGTTTGATATGTAGAGCCGCCGATAACTTGGTTTTCGTGGGGTTTCCAGCTGAAAGATGCATTTTCTGCGATAATCTTGGTGAGTCTTCTGTCAGAAGTATGCAGAATCATCTAGATCGCTCTTTTCGAGCTATTTGATGCGAGAAACACGTTTTCTGGTGTTTTCACCACGCCACAGTGCGTTTGATATGCAGAACCGGCGACATCGTGGTTTTCGTCGGGTTTCAAGCTGAGATATGCATTTTCTGCGATCATATTGGTGAGACTTCAGTCAGAAGTATGCAGAATCATCTAGATCGCTCGTTTCGAGCTATTTAAAGCGCGAAACACGTTATCTGGTTGTTTTCACCACTCCATAGTGCGTCTGATATGCAGAACCGCCGATATCTTGGTTTTCGTGGGGTTTCCAGCTGAGATATGCATTTTCCGCGATAATCTTGGTGAGTCTTCTGTCAGAAGTATGCAGAATCATCTAGATCGCTCTTTTCGAGCTATTTGATGCGAGAAACACGTTATCTGGTGTTTTCACCACTCCACAGTGCGTTTAACTTGCAGAACCGGCGACATCTTGGATTTCGTCGGAGTTCAAGCTGGGATATGCATTTTCAACGATAATCTTGGTAAGAATTCTGTCAGAAGTATGCAGTATCATCTAGATCGCTCTTTTCGAGCTACTTAATGCGAGAAACACGTTTTCTGGTGTGTTGACCACTCCACAGTGCGTTTGATATGTAGAGCCGCCGATAACTTGGTTTTCGTGGGGTTTCCAGCTGAAATATGCATTTTCTGCGATAATCTTGGTGTTTCATCTATGAGAAGTATGCAGAATCATCGAGAACGCTCTTTTCGAGCTGGTTAATGCGAGATACACGTTTTCTGATGTTTTCACCACTCCATAGTGCGTCTGATATGCAGAACCGGCGATATCTTGGTTTTCGTGGGGTTTCCAGCTGAGATATGCCATTTCTGTGATAATCTTGGTGAGTCTTCTGTCAGAAGTATGCAGAATCATCTAGATCGCTCTTTTCGAGCTATTTAATGCGAGAAACACGTTTTCTGGTGTTTTCACCACGCCACAGTGCGTTTGATATGCAGAACCGGCGACATCGTGGTTTTCGTCGGGTTTCAAGCTGAGATATAGCATTTTCTGCGATAATATTGGTGAGACTTCAGTCAGAAGTATGCAGAATCATCTAGATCGCTCGTTTCGAGCTATTTAAAGCGAGAAACACGTTATCTGGTTGTTTTCACCACTCCACAGTGCGTTTGATATGCAGAACCGGCGATATCTTGGTTTTCGTGGGGTTTCCAGCTGAGATATGCATTTTCTGCGATAATCTTGGTGAGACATTAGTCAGAACTATGCAGAATCATCTAGATCGCTCGTTTCGAGCTATTTAATGCGAAAAAACAAGTTTTCTGGTGTTTTGACCACTCCTCAGTGCGTTTGATATGTAGAGCCGCCGATAACTTGGTTTTCGTGGGGCTTCCAGCTGAAATATGCATTTTCTGCGATAATCTTTGTGTTTCATCTATGAGAAGTATGCAGAATCATCTAGATCGCTCTTTTCGAGCTATTTAAATCGAGAAACACGTTTTCTGGTGTATTCACCACCCCACAGTGCGTTTGATATGCAGAACCGGCGACATCGTGGTTTTGGTCGGAGTTCAAGCTGGGATATGCATTTTCAACGATAATCTTGGTAAGAATTCTGTCAGAAGTATGCAGTATCATCTAGATCGCTCTTTTCGAGCTACTTAATGCGAGAAACACGTTTTCTGGTGTTTTGACCACTCCACAGTGCGTTTGATATGTAGAACCGCCGATAACTTGGTTTTCGTGGGGATTCCAGCTGAA
Source organism: Anthophora plumipes (assembly GCA_951804975.1). Taxonomy (NCBI): domain Eukaryota; kingdom Metazoa; phylum Arthropoda; class Insecta; order Hymenoptera; family Apidae; genus Anthophora; species Anthophora plumipes. The sequence goes on along the minus strand of CATORF010000790.1, from coordinate 1,469,845 downwards.
ATATGCATTTTCTGCGATAATATTGGTGAGACTTCAGTCAGAAGTATGCAGAATCATCTAGATCGCTCGTTTCGAGTTATTTAATGCGAGAAACACGTTATCTGGTTGTTTTCACCACTCCACAGTGCGTTTGATATGCAGAACCGGCGACATATTGATTTTCGTGAGGTTTCAAGCTGAGATATGCATTTTCTGCGATAATCTTGGTGAGTCTTCTGTCAGAAGTATGCAGAATCATCTAGATCGCTCTTTTCGAGCTATTTGATGCGAGAAACACGTTTTCTGGTGTTTTCACCACTCCACAGTGCGTTTGATATGCAGAACAGTCGACATCGTGGTTTTCGTCGGGTTTCAAGCTGAGATATGCATTTTCTGCGATCATATTTTTGAGTCTTCAGTCAGAAGTATGCAGAATCATCTAGATCGCTCTTTTCGAGCTATTTGATGCGAGAAACACGTTTTCTGGTGTTTTCACCACTCCACAGTGCGTTTGATATGCAGAACCGGCGACATCTTGATTTCCGTGAGGTTTCAAGCTGAGATATGCATTTTCTGCGATAATCTTGGTGAGTCTTCTGTCAGAAGTATGCAGAATCATCTAGATCGCTCTTTTCGAGCTATTTGATGCGAGAAACACGTTTTCTGGTGTTTTCACCACTCCACAGTTCGTTTGATATGCAGAACCGGCGACATCGTGTTTTTCGTCGGGTTTCAAGCTGAGATATGCATTTTCTGCGATCATATTGGTGAGACTTCAGTCAGAAGTATGCAGAATCATCTAGATCGCTCTTTTCGAGCTATTTGACGCGAGAAACACGTTTTCTGGTGTTTTCACCACTCCACAGTGCGTTTGATATGCAGAACAGTCGACATCGTGGTTTTCGTCGGGTTTCAAGCTGAGATATGCATTTTCTGCGATCATATTTTTGAGTCTTCTGTCAGAAGTATGCAGAATCATCTAGATCGCTCTTTTCGAGCTATTTGATGCGAGAAACACGTTTTCTGGTGTTTTCACCACTCCACAGTGCGTTTGATATGCAGAACCGGCGACATCTTGATTTCCGTGAGGTTTCAAGCTGAGATATGCATTTTCTGCGATAATCTTGGTGAGTCTTCTGTCAGAAGTATGCAGAATCATCTAGATCGCTCTTTTCGAGCTATTTGATGCGAGAAACACGTTTTCTGGTGTTTTCACCACTCCACAGTGCGTTTGATATGCAGAACCGGCGACATCTTGATTTCCGTGTGGTTTCAAGCTGAGATATGCATTTTCTGCGATAATCTTGGTGAGTCTTCTGTCAGAAGTATGCAGAATCATCTAGATCGCTCGTTTCGAGTTATTTAAAGCGCGAAACACGTTATCTGGTAGTTTTCACCACTCCATAGTGCGTCTGATATGCAGAACCGGCGATATCTTGGTTTTCGTGGGGTTTCCAGCTGAGATATGCATTTTCCGCGATAATCTTGGTGAGTCTTCAGTCAGAAGTATGCAGAATCATCTAGATCGCTCTTTTCGAGCTATTTGATGCGAGAAACACGTTTTCTGGTGTTTTCACCACGCCACAGTGCGTTTGATATGCAGAACCGGCGACATCGTGGTTTTCGTCGGGTTTCAAGCTGAGATATGCATTTTCTGCGATCATATTGGTGAGACTTCAGTCAGAAGTATGCAGAACCATCTAGATCGCTCGTTTCGAGCTATCTAAAGCGCGAAACACGTTATCTGGTTGTTTTGACCACTCCACAGTGCGTTTGATATGTAGAGCCGCCGATAACTTGGTTTTCGTGGGGTTTCCAGCTGAAATATGCATTTTCTGCGATAATCTTGGTGTTTCATCTATGAGAAGTATGCAGAATCATCGAGAACGCTCTTTTCGAGCTGGTTAATGCGAGATACACGTTTTCTGATGTTTTCACCACTCCATAGTGCGTCTGATATGCAGAACCGGCGATATCTTGGTTTTCGTGGGGTTTCCAGCTGAGATATGCAATTTCTGTGATAATCTTGGTGAGTCTTCTGTCAGAAGTATGCAGAATCATCTAGATCGCTCTTTTCGAGCTATTTAATGCGAGAAACACGTTTTCTGGTGTTTTCACCACGCCACAGTGCGTTTGATATGCAGAACCGGCGACATCGTGGTTTTCGTCGGGTTTCAAGCTGAGATATAGCATTTTCTGCGATAATATTGGTGAGACTTCAGTCAGAAGTATGCAGAATCATCTAGATCGCTCGTTTCGAGCTATTTAAAGCGAGAAACACGTTATCTGGTTGTTTTCACCACTCCACAGTGCGTTTGATATGCAGAACCGGCGACATCGTGGTTTTGGTCGGAGTTCAAGCTGGGATATGCATTTTCAACGATAATCTTGGTGAGACTTCAGTCAGAAGTATGCAGAATCATCGCGATCGCTCTATTCGAGCTATTTAATGCGAGAAACACGTTATCTGGTGTTTTCATCACTCCACAGGGCGTTTGATATGCAGAACCGGCGATATCTTGGTTTTCCTGGGGTTTCCAGCTGAGATATGCATTTTCTGTGATAATCTTGGTGAGTCTTCTGTCAGAAGTATGCAGAATCATCTAGATCGCTCTTTTCGAGCTGTTTAATGCGAGAAACAGGTTTTCTGGTGTTTTCACCACGCCACAGTGCGTTTGATATGCAGAACCGGCGATATCTTGGTTTTCGTGGGGTTTCCAGCTGAAATATGCATTTTCTGCGATAATCTTGGTGTTTCATCTATGAGAAGTATGCAGAATCATCGAGAACGCTCTTTTCGAGCTAGTAAATGCGAGATACACGTTTTCTTGTGTTTTCACCACTCCATAGTGCGTCTGATATGCAGAACCGGCGATATCTTGGTTTTCGTGGGGTTTCCAGCTGAGATATGCATTTTCTGCGATAATCTTGGTGAGTCTTCTGTCAGAAGTATGCAGAATCATCTAGATCGCTCTTTTCGAGCTATTTGATGCGAGAAACACGTTTTCTGGTGTTTTCACCACTCCACAGTGCGTTTGATATGCAGAACCGGCGACATCTTGATTTCCGTGTGGTTTCAAGCTGAGATATGCATTTTCTGCGATAATCTTGGTGAGTCTTCTGTCAGAAGTATGCAGAATCATCTAGATCGCTCGTTTCGAGCTATTTAAAGCGCGAAACACGTTATCTGGTAGTTTTCACCACTCCATAGTGCGTCTGATATGCAGAACCGGCGATATCTTGGTTTTCGTGGGGTTTCCAGCTGAAATATGCATTTTCCGCGATAATCTTGGTGAGTCTTCTGTCAGAAGTATGCAGAATCATCTAGATCGCTCTTTTCGAGCTATTTGATGCGAGAAACACGTTTTCTGGTGTTTTCACCACGCCACAGTGCGTTTGATATGCAGAACCGGCGACATCGTGGTTTTCGTCGGGTTTCAAGCTGAGATATGCATTTTCTGCGATCATATTGGTGAGACTTCAGTCAGAAGTATGCAGAACCATCTAGATCGCTCGTTTCGAGCTATCTAAAGCGCGAAACACGTTATCTGGTTGTTTTGACCACTCCACAGTGCGTTTGATATGTAGAGCCGCCGATAACTTGGTTTTCGTGGGGTTTCCAGCTGAAATATGCATTTTCTGCGATAATCTTGGTGTTTCATCTATGAGAAGTATGCAGAATCATCGAGAACGCTCTTTTCGAGCTGGTTAATGCGAGATACACGTTTTCTGATGTTTTCACCACTCCATAGTGCGTCTGATATGCAGAACCGGCGATATCTTGGTTTTCGTGGGGTTTCCAGCTGAGATATGCAATTTCTGTGATAATCTTGGTGAGTCTTCTGTCAGAAGTATGCAGAATCATCTAGATCGCTCTTTTCGAGCTATTTAATGCGAGAAACACGTTTTCTGGTGTTTTCACCACGCCACAGTGCGTTTGATATGCAGAACCGGCGACATCGTGGTTTTCGTCGGGTTTCAAGCTGAGATATAGCATTTTCTGCGATAATATTGGTGAGACTTCAGTCAGAAGTATGCAGAATCATCTAGATCGCTCGTTTCGAGCTATTTAAAGCGAGAAACACGTTATCTGGTTGTTTTCACCACTCCACAGTGCGTTTGATATGCAGAACCGGCGACATCGTGGTTTTGGTCGGAGTTCAAGCTGGGATATGCATTTTCAACGATAATCTTGGTGAGACTTCAGTCAGAAGTATGCAGAATCATCGCGATCGCTCTATTCGAGCTATTTAATGCGAGAAACACGTTATCTGGTGTTTTCATCACTCCACAGGGCGTTTGATATGCAGAACCGGCGATATCTTGGTTTTCCTGGGGTTTCCAGCTGAGATATGCATTTTCTGTGATAATCTTGGTGAGTCTTCTGTCAGAAGTATGCAGAATCATCTAGATCGCTCTTTTCGAGCTGTTTAATGCGAGAAACAGGTTTTCTGGTGTTTTCACCACGCCACAGTGCGTTTGATATGCAGAACCGGCGATATCTTGGTTTTCGTGGGGTTTCCAGCTGAAATATGCATTTTCTGCGATAATCTTGGTGTTTCATCTATGAGAAGTATGCAGAATCATCGAGAACGCTCTTTTCGAGCTAGTTAATGCGAGATACACGTTTTCTGGTGTTTTCACCACTCCATAGTGCGTCTGATATGCAGAACCGGCGATATCTTGGTTTTCGTGGGGTTTCCAGCTGAGATATGCATTTTCCGCGATAATCTTGGTGAGTCTTCTGTCAGAAGTATGCAGAATCATCTAGATCGCTCTTTTCGAGCTATTTGATGCGAGAAACACGTTTTCTGGTGTTTTCACCACGCCACAGTGCGTTTGATATGCAGAACCGGCGACATCGTGGTTTTCGTCGGGTTTCAAGCTGAGATATAGCATTTTCTGCGATAATATTGGTGAGACTTCAGTCAGAAGTATGCAGAATCATCTAGATCGCTCGTTTCGAGCTATTTAAAGCGAGAAACACGTTATCTGGTTGTTTTCACCACTCCACAGTGCGTTTGATATGCAGAACCGGCGATATCTTGGTTTTCCTGGGGTTTCCAGCTGAGATATGCATTTTCTGTGATAATCTTGGTGAGTCTTCTGTCAGAAGTATGCAGAATCATCTAGATCGCTCTTTTTGAGCTGTTTAATGCGAGAAACAGGTTTTCTGGTGTTTTCACCACGCCACAGTGCGTTTGATATGCAGAACCGGCGATATCTTGGTTTTCGTGGGGTTTCCAGCTGAAATATGCATTTTCTGCGATAATCTTTGTGTTTCATCTATGAGAAGTATGCAGAATCATCTAGATCGCTCTTTTCGAGCTATTTAATTCGAGAAACACGTTTTCTGGTGTATTCACCACCCCACTGTGCGTTTGATATGCAGAACCGGCGACATCGTGGTTTTGGTCGGGTTTCAAGCTGAGATATGCATTTTCTGCGATAATCTTGGTGAGACTTTAGTCAGAAGTATGCAGAATCATCTAGATCGCTCGTTTCGAGCTACTTAATGCGAGAAACACGTTATCTGGTGTTTTCACCACTCCACAGTGCGTTTAACTTGCAGAACCGTCGACATCTTGGATTTCGTCGGGGTTCAAGCTGGGATATGCATTTTCAACGATAATCTTGGTAAGAATTCTGTCAGAAGTATGCGGAATCATCGAGATCGCTCTATTCGAGCTATTTAATGCGAGAAACACGTTATCTGGTTGTTTTCGCCACTCCACAGTGCGTTTAACTTGCAGAACCGTCGACATCTTGGATTTCGTCGGGGTTCAAGCTGGGATATGCATTTTCAACAATAATCTTGGTAAGAATTCTGTCAGAAGTATGCAGAATCATCGCGATCGCCCTATTCGAGCTATTTAATGCGAGAAACACGTTATCTGGTGTTTTCATCACTCCACAGGGCGTTTGATATGCAGAACCGGCGATATCTTGGTTTTCCTGGGGTTTCCAGCTGAGATATGCATTTTCTGTGATAATCTTGGTGAGTCTTCTGTCAGAAGTATGCAGAATCATCTAGATCGCTCTTTTCGAGCTGTTTAATGCGAGAAACAGGTTTTCTGGTGTTTTCACCACGCCACAGTGCGTTTGATATGCAGAACCGGCGATATCTTGGTTTTCGTGGGGTTTCCAGCTGAAATATGCATTTTCTGCGATAATCTTGGTGTTTCATCTATGAGAAGTATGCAGAATCATCGAGAACGCTCTTTTCGAGCTAGTTAATGCGAGATACACGTTTTCTGGTGTTTTCACCACTCCATAGTGCGTCTGATATGCAGAACCGGCGATATCTTGGTTTTCGTGGGGTTTCCAGCTGAGATATGCATTTTCCGCGATAATCTTGGTGAGTCTTCTGTCAGAAGTATGCAGAATCATCTAGATCGCTCTTTTCGAGCTATTTGATGCGAGAAACACGTTTTCTGGTGTTTTCACCACGCCACAGTGCGTTTGATATGCAGAACCGGCGACATCGTGGTTTTCGTCGGGTTTCAAGCTGAGATATGCATTTTCTGCGATCATATTGGTGAGACTTCAGTCAGAAGTATGCAGAATCATCTAGATCGCTCGTTTCGAGCTATTTAAAGCGAGAAACACGTTATCTGGTTGTTTTGACCACTCCACAGTGCGTTTGATATGTAGAGCCGCCGATAACTTGGTTTTCGTGGGGTTTCCAGCTGAAATATGCATTTTCTGCGATAATCTTGGTGTTTCATCTATGAGAAGTATGCAGAATCATCGAGAACGCTCTTTTCGAGCTAGTTAATGCGAGATACACGTTTTCTGATGTTTTCACCACTCCATAGTGCGTCTGATATGCAGAACCGGCGATATCTTGGTTTTCGTGGGGTTTCCAGCTGAGATATGCAATTTCTGTGATAATCTTGGTGAGTCTTCTGTCAGAAGTATGCAGAATCATCTAGATCGCTCTTTTCGAGCTATTTAATGCGAGAAACACGTTTTCTGGTGTTTTCACCACGCCACAGTGCGTTTGATATGCAGAACCGGCGACATCGTGGTTTTCGTCGGGTTTCAAGCTGAGATATAGCATTTTCTGCGATAATATTGGTGAGACTTCAGTCAGAAGTATGCAGAATCATCTAGATCGCTCGTTTCGAGCTATTTAAAGCGAGAAACACGTTATCTGGTTGTTTTCACCACTCCACAGTGCGTTTGATATGCAGAACCGGCGATATCTTGGTTTTCGTGGGGTTTCCAGCTGAGATATGCATTTTCTGCTATAATCTTGGTGAGTCTTCTGTCAGAAGTATGCAGAATCATCGAGATCGCTCTATTCGAGCTATTTAATGCGAGAAACACGTTATCTGGTTGTTTTCACCACTCCACAGTGCGTTTGATATGCAGAACCGGCGATATCTTGGTTTTCGTGGGGTTTCCAGCTGAGATATGCATTTTCTGCGATAATCTTGGTGAGACTTCAGTCAGAAGTATGCAGAATCATCTAGATCGCTCGTTTCGAGCTATTTAAAGCGAGAAACACGTTATCTGGTTGTTTTGACCACTCCACAGTGCGTTTGATATGTAGAGCCGCCGATAACTTGGTTTTCGTGGGGCTTCCAGCTGAAATATGCATTTTCTGCGATAATCTTTGTGTTTCATCTATGAGAAGTATGCAGAATCATCTAGGTCGCTCTTTTCGAGCTATTTAATTCGAGAAACACGTTTTCTGGTGTATTCACCACCCCACTGTGCGTTTGATATGCAGAACCGGCGACATCGTGGTTTTGGTCGGGTTTCAAGCTGAGATATGCATTTTCTGCGATAATCTTGGTGAGACTTTAGTCAGAAGTATGCAGAATCATCTAGATCGCTCGTTTCGAGCTACTTAATGCGAGAAACACGTTATCTGGTGTTTTCACCACTCCACAGTGCGTTTAACTTGCAGAACCGTCGACATCTTGGATTTCGTCGGGGTTCAAGCTGGGATATGCATTTTCAACGATAATCTTGGTAAGAATTCTGTCAGAAGTATGCAGAATCATCGAGATCGCTCTATTCGAGCTATTTAATGCGAGAAACACGTTATCTGGTTGTTTTCGCCACTCCACAGTGCGTTTGATATGCAGAAACGGAGATATCTTGGTTTCGGTCGGGTTTCAAGCTGAGATATGCATTTTCTGCGATAATCTTGGTGAGTCTTCTGTCAGAAGTATGCAGAATCATCGCGATCGCTCTATTCGAGCTATCTAATGCGAGAAACACGTTATCTGGTGTTTTCATCACTCCACAGGGCGTTTGATATGCAGAACCGGCGATATCTTGGTTTTCGTGGGGTTTCCAGCTGAGATATGCATTTTCTGCGATAATCTTGGTGAGACTTTAGTCAGAACTATGCAGAATCATCTAGATCGCTCGTTTCGAGCTATTTGATGCGAGAAACACGTTTTCTGGTGTATTCACCACTCCACAGTTCGTTTGATATGCAGAACCGGCGACATCGTGTTTTTCGTCGGGTTTCAAGCTGAGATATGCATTTTCTGCGATCATATTGGTGAGACTTCAGTCAGAAGTATGCAGAATCACCTAGATCGCTCGTTTCGAGCTATTTAATGCGCGAAACACGTTATCTGGTTGTTTTCACCACTCCACAGTGCGTTTGATATGCAGAACCGGCGACATCTTGATTTTCGTGAGGTTTCAAGCTGAGATATGCATTTTCTTCGATAATCTTGGTGAGACTTCTGTCAGAAGTATGCAGAATCATCGCGATCGCTCTATTCGAGCTATTTAATGCGAGAAACACGTTATCTGGTGTTTTCATCACTCCACAGGGCGTTTGATATGCAGAACCGGCGATATCTTGGTTTTCCTGGGGTTTCCAGCTGAGATATGCATTTTCTGTGATAATCTTGGTGAGTCTTCTGTCAGAAGTATGCAGAATCATCTAGATCGCTCTTTTTGAGCTGTTTAATGCGAGAAACAGGTTTTCTGGTGTTTTCACCACGCCACAGTGCGTTTGATATGCAGAACCGGCGATATCTTGGTTTTCGTCGGGTTTCAAGCTGAGATATGCATTTTCTGCGATCATATTGGTGAGACTTCAGTCAGAAGTATGCAGAATCATCTAGATCGCTCGTTTCGAGCTATTTAAAGCGAGAAACACGTTTTCTGGTGTATTCACCACCCCACTGTGCGTTTGATATGCAGAACCGGCGACATCGTGGTTTTGGTCGGGTTTCAAGCTGAGATATGCATTTTCTGCGATAATCTTGGTGAGACTTTAGTCAGAAGTATGCAGAATCATCTAGATCGCTCGTTTCGAGCTACTTAATGCGAGAAACACGTTATCTGGTGTTTTCACCACTCCACAGTGCGTTTAACTTGCAGAACCGTCGACATCTTGGATTTCGTCGGGGTTCAAGCTGGGATATGCATTTTCAACGATAATCTTGGTAAGAATTCTGTCAGAAGTATGCAGAATCATCGAGATCGCTCTATTCGAGCTATTTAATGCGAGAAACACGTTATCTGGTTGTTTTCGCCACTCCACAGTGCGTTTGATATGCAGAAACGGAGATATCTTGGTTTCGGTCGGGTTTCAAGCTGAGATATGCATTTTCTGCGATAATCTTGGAGAGTCTTCTGTCAGAAGTATGCAGAATCATCGCGATCGCTCTATTCGAGCTATCTAATGCGAGAAACACGTTATCTGGTGTTTTCATCACTCCACAGGGCGTTTGATATGCAGAACCGGCGATATCTTGGTTTTCGTGGGGTTTCCAGCTGAGATATGCATTTTCTGCGATAATCTTGGTGAGACTTTAGTCAGAACTATGCAGAATCATCTAGATCGCTCGTTTCGAGCTATTTAATGCGAAAAAACAAGTTTTCTGGTGTTTTGACCACTCCACAGTGCGTTTGATATGTAGAGCCGCCGATAACTTGGTTTTCGTGGGGCTTCCAGCTGAAATATGCATTTTCTGCGATAATCTTTGTGTTTCATCTATGAGAAGTATGCAGAATCATCTAGATCGCTCTTTTCGAGCTATTTAAATCGAGAAACACGTTTTCTGGTGTATTCACCACCCCACAGTGCGTTTGATATGCAGAACCGGCGACATCGTGGTTTTGGTCGGGTTTCAAGCTGAGATATGCATTTTCTGCGATAATCTTGGTGAGACTTTAGTCAGAAGTATGCAGAATCATCTAGATCGCTCGTTTCGAACTACTTAATGCGAGAAACACGTTATCTGGTGTTTTCACCACTCCACAGTGCGTTTAACTTGCAGAACCAGCGACATCTTGGATTTCGTCGGAGTTCAAGCTGGGATATGCATTTTCAACGATAATCTTGGTAAGAATTCTGTCAGAAGTATGCAGTATCATCTAGATCGCTCTTTTCGAGCTACTTGATGCGAGAAACACGTTTTCTGGTGTTTTGACCACTCCACAGTGCGTTTGATATGTAGAACCGCCGATAACTTGGTTTTCGTGGGGATTCCAGCTGAAATATGCATTTTCTGCGATAATATTGGTGAGACTTCAGTCAGAAGTATGCAGAATCATCTAGATCGCTCGTTTCGAGTTATTTAATGCGAGAAACACGTTATCTGGTTGTTTTCACCACTCCACAGTGCGTTTGATATGCAGAACCGGCGACATCTTGATTTTCGTGAGGTTTCAAGCTGAGATATGCATTTTCTGCGATAATCTTGGTGAGTCTTCTGTCAGAAGTATGCAGAATAATCTAGATCGCTCTTTTCGAGCTATTTGATGCGAGAAACACGTTTTCTGGTGTTTTCACCACTCCACAGTTCGTTTGATATGCAGAACCGGCGACATCGTGTTTTTCGTCGGGTTTCAAGCTGAGATATGCATTTTCTGCGATCATATTGGTGAGACTTCAGTCAGAAGTATGCAGAATCACCTAGATCGCTCTATTCGAGCTATTTAATGCGAGAAACACGTTATCTGGTTGTTTTCACCACTCCACAGTGCGTTTGATATGCAGAACCGGCGACATCTTGGTTTTCGTGGGGTTTCCAGCTGAAATATTCATTTTCTGCGATAATATTGGTGAGACTTCAGTCAGAAGTATGCAGAATCATCTAGATCGCTCTTTTCGAGCTACTTAATGCACGAAACACGTTTCTGGTGTTTTCACCACTCCACAGTGCGTTTGATATGCAGAACCGGCGACATCTTGATTTTCGTGAGGTTTCTAGCTGAGATATGCATTTTCTGCGATAATATTGGTGAGACTTCAGTCAGAAGTATGCAGAATCATCCAGAACGCTCTTATCGAGCTAGTTAATGCGAGTAACACGTTTTCTGGTGTTTTCACCACTCAACGGAGCGTCTGATACGCAGAACCGGCGACATCTTGGTTTTCGGCGGGTTTCAAGCTGAGATATGCATTTTCGGCGATAATCTTGGTGAGTCTTCTGTCAGAAGTATGCAGAAGCATCTAGATCGCTCTTTTCGAGCTATTTAATGCGAGAAACACGTTTGCTGGTGTTTTCACCACTCCACAGTGCGTCTGATATGCAGAACTGGCGACACCTTGGTTTTCGTGGGGTTTCTAGCTGGGATATGCATTTTCTGCGATAATCTTGTTGAGACTTCTGTCCGAAGTATGCAGAATCATCGAGATCGCTCGTTTCGAGCTACTTAATGCGAGAAACACGTTATCTGGTGTTTTCACCACTCCACAGTGCGTTTGATATGCAGAACCGGCGATATCTCGGTTTTTGTGGGGTTTCAAGCTGAGATATGCATTTTCTGCGATAATCTTGGTGAGACTTCTGTTAGAAGGATGCAGAAGCATCGAGATCGCTCGTTTCGAGCTAGTTATTGCGAGAAAAACATTATGCGGTGTTTTCACCACTCCACAGTGCGTTTGATATGCAGAACCAGCGATATCTTGGTTTTCGTGGGGTTTCAAGCTGAGATATGCATTTTTTACGATAATTTTGGTGAGACTTCTGTCCGAAGTATGCAGAAGCATCGAGATCGCTCGTTTCGAGCTATTTAATGCGAGAAACACGTTATCTGGTGTTTTCACCACTCCCCAGTGCGTTTGATATGCAAAACCGGCGTCATCTTGGTTTTCGTGTGGTTTCAAGCTGAGATATGCATTTTCTGCGATAATCTTCGTGAGACTTCTGTTAGAAGTATGCAGAATCATCGAGATCGCACTTTTCGAGCTATTTAATGCGAGAAACACGTTATCTGGTGTTTTCACCACTCCACAGTGCGTTTGATATGCAGAACCGGCGACATCTTGGTTTTCGTGTGGTTTCAAGCTGAGATATGCATTTTCTGCGATAATCTTGGTGAGACTTCTGTCCGAAGTATGCTGAATCATCGAGATCGCTCTTATCGAGCTAGTTAGTGCGGGAAACACGTTTTGTGGGGTTTTCTCCACTCCACAGTTCGTTGGATATGCAGAACAGTAGATATCTTGGTTTTCGTGGGGTTTCAAGCAGAGATATGCATTTTCTGCGATAATCTTGGTGAGACTTCTGTTAGAAGTATGCAGCATCATCGAGATCGCACTTTTCGAGCTATTTAATGCGAGAAACACGTTATCTGGTGTTTTCACCACTCCACAGTGCGTTTGATATGCAGAACAGGCGATATCTTGATTTTCGTGGTGTTTCCAGCTGAGATATGCATTTTGTGCGATAATCTTGGTGGGTCTTTTGTCAGAAGTATGCAGAATCATCTAGATCGCTCTTTTCGAGCTACTTAATGCACGAAACACGTTTTCTGGAGTTTTCACCACTCCACAGTACGTTTGATATGCAGAACCGGCGACATCTTGATTTTCGTGAGATTTCAACCTGAGATATGCATTTTCTGCGATAATCTTGGTGAGACTTCTGTCAGAAGTATGCAGAATCATCGGGATCGCTCTTTTCGAGCTATTTAATACGAGAAACACGTTGTCTGGTTGTTTTCACGACTCCACAGTGCGTTTGATATGCAGAACCGGCGACATCTTAATTTTCGTGATGTTTCAAGCTGAGATATGGATTTTCTGCGATAATCTTGGTGACACTTCAGTCAGAAGTATGCAGAATCATCTAGATCGCTCTTTTCAAGCTATTTAATGCGAAAAATCAAGTTTTCTAGTGTTTTCACGACACCACAGTGCGTTTGATATCCAGAACCGGCTACATCTAGATTTTCGTGAGATTTCAACCTGAGATATGCATTTTCGTCGATAATCTAGGTGAGTCTTCTGTCAGTAGTATGCAGAATCATCGGGACCCCTCTTTTCGAGCTATTTAATGCGAGAAACACGTTATCTGTTGTTTTCACCACTCCGCAGTGCGTTTGATATGCAGAACCGGCGACATCTTGATTTTCGTGAGATTTCAACCTGAGATATGCATTTTCTACGATAATCTTGGTGAGACTTCCGCCAGAAGTATGCAGAATCTTCGAGATCGCTCTTTTCGAGGTATTTAATGCGAGAAACACGTTATCTGGTGTTTTCACGGCACCACAGTGCGTTTGATATCCAGAACAGGCGACATCTTGAATTTCGTGAGATTTCAACCAGAGATATGCATTTTCGTCGATAATCTTGGTGAGACTTCTGTCAGAAGTATGCAGAATCTTCGAGAACGCTCTTTTCGAGCTACATAATGCGAGAAACACGTTTTCTGGTGTTTTCACCACTCCACAGTACGTTTGATGTGCAGAACCGGAGATAACTTGGTTTTCGTGAGGTTTCAAGCTGAGATATGCATTTTCTGCGATTATCTTGGTGAGACTTCTGTCAGAAGTATGCATAATCATCGGGATCGCACTTCTCGAGCTATTTAATGCGAGAAACACGTTATCTGGTTGTTTTCACCACTCCACAGTGCGTTTGATTTGCAGAACCGGCGACATCTTGATTTTCGTGAGGTTTCAAGCTGAGATATGCATTTTCTGCGATAATCTTGGTGAGACTTCTGTCAGAAGTATGCAGAATCATCGGGATCGCTCTTTTCGAGCTATTTAATGCGAGAAACACGTTGTCTGTTGTTTTCACCACTCCGCAGTGCGTTTGATATGCAGAACCGGCGACATCTTGATTTTCGTGAGATTTCAACCTGAGATATGCATTTTCTACGATAATCTTGGTGAGACTTCAGTCAGAAGTATGCAGAATCTTCGAGATCGCTCTTTTCGAGCTATTTAATGCGAGAAACACGTTATCTGGTGTTTTCACGGCACCACAGTGAGTTTGATATCCAGAACAGGCGACATCTTGAATTTCGTGAGATTTCAACCTGAGATATGCATTTTCGTCGATAATCTTGGTGAGACTTCAGTCAGAAGTATGCAGAATCACCTAGATCGCTCGTTTCGAGCTATTTAATGCGCGAAACACGTTATCTGGTTGTTTTCACCACTCCACAGTGCGTTTGATATGCAGAACCGGCGACATCTTGATTTTCGTGAGGTTTCAAGCTGAGATATGCATTTTCTTCGATAATCTTGGTGAGACTTCTGTCAGAAGTATGCAGAATCATCGCGATCGCTCTATTCGAGCTATTTAATGCGAGAAACACGTTATCTGGTGCTTTCATCACTCCACAGGGCGTTTGATATGCAGAACCGGCGATATCTTGGTTTTCCTGGGGTTTCCAGCTGAGATATGCATTTTCTGTGATAATCTTGGTGAGTCTTCTGTCAGAAGTATGCAGAATCATCTAGATCGCTCTTTTCGAGCTGTTTAATGCGAGAAACAGGTTTTCTGGTGTTTTCACCACGCCACAGTGCGTTTGATATGCAGAACCGGCGATATCTTGGTTTTCGTGGGGTTTCCAGCTGAAATATGCATTTTCTGCGATAATCTTGGTGTTTCATCTATGAGAAGTATGCAGAATCATCGAGAACGCTCTTTTCGAGCTAGTTAATGCGAGATACACGTTTTCTGGTGTTTTCACCACTCCATAGTGCGTCTGATATGCAGAACCGGCGATATCTTGGTTTTCGTGGGGTTTCCAGCTGAGATATGCATTTTCCGCGATAATCTTGGTGAGGCTTCTGTCAGAAGTATGCAGAATCATCTAGATCGCTCTTTTCGAGCTATTTGATGCGAGAAACACGTTTTCTGGTGTTTTCACCACGCCACAGTGCGTTTGATATGCAGAACCGGCGACATCGTGGTTTTCGTCGGGTTTCAAGCTGAGATATGCATTTTCTGCGATCATATTGGTGAGACTTCAGTCAGAAGTATGCAGAATCATCTAGATCGCTCGTTTCGAGCTATTTAAAGCGAGAAACACGTTTTCTGGTGTATTCACCACCCCACTGTGCGTTTGATATGCAGAACCGGCGACATCGTGGTTTTGGTCGGGTTTCAAGCTGAGATATGCATTTTCTGCGATAATCTTGGTGAGACTTTAGTCAGAAGTATGCAGAATCATCTAGATCGCTCGTTTCGAGCTACTTAATGCGAGAAACACGTTATCTGGTGTTTTCACCACTCCACAGTGCGTTTAACTTGCAGAACCGTCGACATCTTGGATTTCGTCGGGGTTCAAGCTGGGATATGCATTTTCAACGATAATCTTGGTAAGAATTCTGTCAGAAGTATGCAGAATCATCGAGATCGCTCTATTCGAGCTATTTAATGCGAGAAACACGTTATCTGGTTGTTTTCGCCACTCCACAGTGCGTTTGATATGCAGAAACGGAGATATCTTGGTTTCGGTCGGGTTTCAAGCTGAGATATGCATTTTCTGCGATAATCTTGGAGAGTCTTCTGTCAGAAGTATGCAGAATCATCGCGATCGCTCTATTCGAGCTATCTAATGCGAGAAACACGTTATCTGGTGTTTTCATCACTCCACAGGGCGTTTGATATGCAGAACCGGCGATATCTTGGTTTTCGTGGGGTTTCCAGCTGAGATATGCATTTTCTGCGATAATCTTGGTGAGACTTTAGTCAGAACTATGCAGAATCATCTAGATCGCTCGTTTCGAGCTATTTAATGCGAAAAAACAAGTTTTCTGGTGTTTTGACCACTCCACAGTGCGTTTGATATGTAGAGCCGCCGATAACTTGGTTTTCGTGGGGCTTCCAGCTGAAATATGCATTTTCTGCGATAATCTTTGTGTTTCATTTATGAGAAGTATGCAGAATCATCTAGATCGCTCTTTTCGAGCTATTTAAATCGAGAAACACGTTTTCTGGTGTATTCACCACCCCACAGTGCGTTTGATATGCAGAACCGGCGACATCGTGGTTTTGGTCGGGTTTCAAGCTGAGATATGCATTTTCTGCGATAATCTTGGTGAGACTTTAGTCAGAAGTATGCAGAATCATCTAGATCGCTCGTTTCGAACTACTTAATGCGAGAAACACGTTATCTGGTGTTTTCACCACTCCACAGTGCGTTTAACTTGCAGAACCAGCGACATCTTGGATTTCGTCGGAGTTCAAGCTGGGATATGCATTTTCAACGATAATCTTGGTAAGAATTCTGTCAGAAGTATGCAGTATCATCTAGATCGCTCTTTTCGAGCTACTTGATGCGAGAAACACGTTTTCTGGTATTTTGACCACTCCACAGTGCGTTTGATATGTAGAACCGCCGATAACTTGGTTTTCGTGGGGATTCCAGCTGAAATATGCATTTTCTGCGATAATATTGGTGAGACTTCAGTCAGAAGTATGCAGAATCATCTAGATCGCTCGTTTCGAGTTATTTAATGCGAGAAACACGTTATCTGGTTGTTTTCACCACTCCACAGTGCGTTTGATATGCAGAACCGGCGACATCTAGATTTTCGTGAGGTTTCAAGCTGAGATATGCATTTTCTGCGATAATCTTGGTGAGTCTTCTGTCAGAAGTATGCAGAATAATCTAGATCGCTCTTTTCGAGCTATTTGATGCGAGAAACACGTTTTCTGGTGTTTTCACCACTCCACAGTTCGTTTGATATGCAGAACCGGCGACATCGTGTTTTTCGTCGGGTTTCAAGCTGAGATATGCATTTTCTGCGATCATATTGGTGAGACTTCAGTCAGAAGTATGCAGAATCACCTAGATCGCTCTATTCGAGCTATTTAATGCGAGAAACACGTTATCTGGTTGTTTTCACCACTCCACAGTGCGTTTGATATGCAGAACCGGCGACATCTTGGTTTTCGTGGGGTTTCCAGCTGAAATATTCATTTTCTGCGATAATATTGGTGAGACTTCAGTCAGAAGTATGCAGAATCATCTAGATCGCTCTTTTCGAGCTACTTAATGCACGAAACACGTTTCTGGTGTTTTCACCACTCCACAGTGCGTTTGATATGCAGAACCGGCGACATCTTGATTTTCGTGAGGTTTCTAGCTGAGATATGCATTTTCTGCGATAATATTGGTGAGACTTCAGTCAGAAGTATGCAGAATCATCCAGAACGCTCTTATCGAGCTAGTTAATGCGAGTAACACGTTTTCTGGTGTTTTCACCACTCAACGGAGCGTCTGATACGCAGAACCGGCGACATCTTGGTTTTCGGCGGGTTTCAAGCTGAGATATGCATTTTCGGCGATAATCTTGGTGAGTCTTCTGTCAGAAGTATGCAGAAGCATCTAGATCGCTCTTTTCGAGCTATTTAATGCGAGAAACACGTTTGCTGGTGTTTTCACCACTCCACAGTGCGTCTGATATGCAGAACTGGCGACACCTTGGTTTTCGTGGGGTTTCTAGCTGGGATATGCATTTTCTGCGATAATCTTGTTGAGACTTCTGTCCGAAGTATGCAGAATCATCGAGATCGCTCGTTTCGAGCTACTTAATGCGAGAAACACGTTATCTGGTGTTTTCACCACTCCACAGTGCGTTTGATATGCAGAACCGGCGATATCTCGGTTTTTGTGGGGTTTCAAGCTGAGATATGCATTTTCTGCGATAATCTTGGTGAGACTTCTGTTAGAAGGATGCAGAAGCATCGAGATCGCTCGTTTCGAGCTAGTTATTGCGAGAAAAACATTATGCGGTGTTTTCACCACTCCACAGTGCGTTTGATATGCAGAACCAGCGATATCTTGGTTTTCGTGGGGTTTCAAGCTGAGATATGCATTTTCTGCGATAATCTTGGTGAGATTTCTGTCAGAAGTATGCTGAATCATCGAGATCGCTCTTATCGAGCTAGTTAGTGCGGGAAACACGTTTTGTGGGGTTTTCTCCACTCCACAGTTCGTTGGATATGCAGAACAGTAGATATCTTGGTTTTCGTGGGGTTTCAAGCAGAGATATGCATTTTCTGCGATAATCTTGGTGAGACTTCTGTTAGAAGTATGCAGCATCATCGAGATCGCACTTTTCGAGCTATTTAATGCGAGAAACACGTTATCTGGTGTTTTCACCACTCCACAGTGCGTTTGATATGCAGAACAGGCGATATCTTGATTTTCGTGGTGTTTCCAGCTGAGATATGCATTTTGTGCGATAATCTTGGTGGGTCTTTTGTCAGAAGTATGCAGAATCATCTAGATCGCTCTTTTCGAGCTACTTAATGCACGAAACACGTTTTCTGGAGTTTTCACCACTCCACAGTACGTTTGACATGCAGAACCGGAGATATCTTGGTTTCGGTCGGGTTTCAAGCTGAGATATGCATTTTCTGCGATAATCTTGGTGAGACTTCTGTCCGAAGTATGCTGAATCATCGATATCGCTCTTTTCGAGCTAGTTAGTGCGAGAAACACGTTATCTGGTGTTTGCACCACTCCACAGTGCGTTTGATTTGCAGTACCGGCGACATCTTGATTTTCGTGAGGTTTCAAGCTGAGATATGCATTTTCTGCGATAATCTTGGTGAGACTTCTGTCAGAAGTATGCAGAATCATCGGGATCGCTCTTTTCGAGCTATTTAATACGAGAAACACGTTGTCTGGTTGTTTTCACGACTCCACAGTGCGTTTGATATGCAGAACCGGCGACATCTTAATTTTCGTGATGTTTCAAGCTGAGATATGGATTTTCTGCGATAATCTTGGTGACACTTCAGTCAGAAGTATGCAGAATCATCTAGATCGCTCTTTTCAAGCAATTTAATGCGAAAAATCAAGATTTCTAGTGTTTTCACGACACCACAGTGCGTTTGATATCCAGAACCGGCTACATCTAGATTTTCGTGAGATTTCAACCTGAGATATGCATTTTCGTCGATAATCTAGGTGAGTCTTCTGTCAGTAGTATGCAGAATCATCGGGACCCCTCTTTTCGAGCTATTTAATGCGAGAAACACGTTATCTGTTGTTTTCACCACTCCGCAGTGCGTTTGATATGCAGAACCGGCGACATCTTGATTTTCGTGAGATTTCAACCTGAGATATGCATTTTCTACGATAATCTTGGTGAGACTTCCGTCAGAAGTATGCAGAATCTTCGAGATCGCTCTTTTCGAGCTATTTAATGCGAGAAACACGTTATCTGGTGTTTTCACGGCACCACAGTGCGTTTGATATCCAGAACAGGCGACATCTTGAATTTCGTGAGATTTCAACCAGAGATATGCATTTTCGTCGATAATCTTGGTGAGACTTCTGTCAGAAGTATGCAGAATCTTCGAGAACGCTCTTTTCGAGCTACATAATGCGAGAAACACGTTTTCTGGTGTTTTCACCACTCCACAGTACGTTTGATGTGCAGAACCGGAGATAACTTGGTTTTCGTGAGGTTTCAAGCTGAGATATGCATTTTCTGCGATTATCTTGTTGAGACTTCTGTCAGAAGTATGCATAATCATCGGGATCGCACTTCTCGAGCTATTTAATGCGAGAAACACGTTATCTGGTTGTTTTCACCACTCCACAGTGCGTTTGAATTGCAGAACCGGCGACATCTTGATTTTCGTGAGGTTTCAAGCTGAGATATGCATTTTCTGCGATAATCTTGGTGAGATTTCTGTCAGAAGTATGCAGAATCTTCGAGATCGCTCTTTTCGAGCTACTTAATGCGAGAAACACGATATCTGGTGTTTTCACCACTCCACAGTGCGTTTGATATGCAGAACCGGCGATATCTTGATTTTCGTGGTGTTTCCAGCTGAGATATGCATTTTCTGCGATAATCTTGGTGAGTCTTCTGTCAGTAGTATGCAGAATCATCGGGACCCCTCTTTTCGAGCTATTTAATGCGAGAAACACGTTATCTGTTGTTTTCACCACTCCGCAGTGCGTTTGATATGCAGAACCGGCGTCATCTTGATTTTCGTGAGATTTCAAGCTGAGATATGCATTTTCTACGATAATCTTGGTGAGACTTCCGTCAGAAGTATGCAGAATCTTCGAGATCGCTCTTTCCGAGCTATTTAATGCGAGAAACACGTTATCTGGTGTTTTCACGACACCACAGTGCGTTTGATATCCAGAACAGGCGACATCTTGAATTTCGTGAGATTTCAACCTGAGATATGCATTTTCGTCGATAATCTTGATGAGACTTCTGTCAGAAGTATGCAGAATCTTCGAGAACGCTCTTTTCGAGCTACATAATGCGAGAAACACGTTATCTGGTGTTTTCACCACTCCACAGTGCGTTTGATATGCAGAACCGGCGACATCTTGATTTTCGTGAGGTTTCAAGCTGAGATATGCATTTTCTGCGATAATCTTGGTGAGACTTCTGTCAGAAGTATGCAGAATCATCGGGATCGCTCTTTTCGAGCTATTTAATGCGAGAAACACGTTGTCTGTTGTTTTCACCACTCCGCAGTGCGTTTGATATGCAGAACCGGCGTCATCTTGATTTTCGTGAGATTTCAACCTGAGATATGCATTTTCTACGATAATCTTGGTGAGACTTCCGTCAGAAGTATGCAGAATCTTCGAGATCGCTCTTTTCGAGCTATTTAATGCGAGAAACACGTTGTCTGGTTGTTTTCACGACTCCACAGTGCGTTTGATATGCAGAACCGGCGACATCTTAATTTTCGTGGGGTTTCAAGCAGAGATATGGATTTTCTGCGATAACCTTAGTGAGACTTCTGTTAGAAGGATGCAGAAGCATCGAGATCGCTCGTTTCGAGCTAGTTATTGCGAGAAAAACATTATGCGGTGTTTTCACCACTCCACAGTGCGTTTGATATGCAGAACCAGCGATATCTTGGTTTTCGTGGGGTTTCAAGCTGAGATATGCATTTTTTACGATAATTTTGGTGAGACTTCTGTCCGAAGTATGCAGAAGCATCGAGATCGCTCGTTTCGAGCTATTTAATGCGAGAAACACGTTATCTGGTGTTTTCACCACTCCACAGTGCGTTTGATATGCAAAACCGGCGACATCTTGGTTTTCGTGTGGTTTCAAGCTGAGATATGCATTTTCTGCGATAATCTTCGTGAGACTTCTGTTAGAAGTATGCAGAATCATCGAAATCGCACTTTTCGAGCTATTTAATGCGAGAAACACGTTATCTGGTGTTTTCACCACTCCACAGTGCGTTTGATATGCAGAACCGTCGACATCTTGGTTTTCGTGTGGTTTCAAGCTGAGATATGCATTTTCTGCGATAATCTTGGTGAGACTTCTGTCCGAAGTATGCTGAATCATCGAGATCGCTCTTATCGAGCTAGTTAGTGCGGGAAACACGTTTTGTGGGGTTTTCTCCACTCCACAGTTCGTTGGATATGCAGAACAGTAGATATCTTGGTTTTCGTGGGGTTTCAAGCAGAGATATGCATTTTCTGCGATAATCTTGGTGAGACTTCTGTTAGAAGTATGCAGCATCATCGAGATCGCACTTTTCGAGCTATTTAATGCGAGAAACACGTTATCTGGTGTTTTTACCACTCCACAGTGCGTTTGATATGCAGAACAGGCGATATCTTGATTTTCGTGGTGTTTCCAGCTGAGATATGCATTTTGTGCGATAATCTTGGTGGGTCTTTTGTCAGAAGTATGCAGAATCATCTAGATCGCTCTTTTCGAGCTACTTAATGCACGAAACACGTTTTCTGGAGTTTTCACCACTCCACAGTACGTTTGACATGCAGAACCGGAGATATCTTGGTTTCGGTCGGGTTTCAAGCTGAGATATGCATTTTCTGCGATAATCTTGGTGAGACTTCTGTCCGAAGTATGCTGAATCATCGATATCGCTCTTTTCGAGCTTGTTAGTGCGAGAAACACGTTATCTGGTGTTTGCACCACTCCACAGTGCGTTTGATTTGCAGTACCGGCGACATCTTGATTTTCGTGAGGTTTCAAGCTGAGATATGCATTTTCTGCGATAATCTTGGTGAGACTTCTGTCAGAAGTATGCAGAATCATCGGGATCGCTCTTTTCGAGCTATTTAATACGAGAAACACGTTGTCTGGTTGTTTTCACGACTCCACAGTGCGTTTGATATGCAGAACCGGCGACATCTTAATTTTCGTGATGTTTCAAGCTGAGATATGGATTTTCTGCGATAATCTTGGTGACACTTCAGTCAGAAGTATGCAGAATCATCTAGATCGCTCTTTTCAAGCTATTTAATGCGAAAAATCAAGTTTTCTAGTGTTTTCACGACACCACAGTGCGTTTGATATCCAGAACCGGCTACATCTAGATTTTCGTGAGATTTCAACCTGAGATATGCATTTTCGTCGATAATCTAGGTGAGTCTTCTGTCAGTAGTATGCAGAATCATCGGGACCCCTCTTTTCGAGCTATTTAATGCGAGAAACACGTTATCTGTTGTTTTCACCACTCCGCAGTGCGTTTGATATGCAGAACCGGCGACATCTTGATTTTCGTGAGATTTCAACCTGAGATATGCATTTTCTACGATAATCTTGGTGAGACTTCCGTCAGAAGTATGCAGAATCTTCGAGATCGCTCTTTTCGAGCTATTTAATGCGAGAAACACGTTATCTGGTGTTTTCACGGCACCACAGTGCGTTTGATATCCAGAACAGGCGACATCTTGATTTTCGTGAGGTTTCAAGCTGAGATATGCATTTTCTGCGATAATCTTGGTGAGACTTCTGTCAGAAGTATGCAGAATCATCGGGATCGCTCTTTTCGAGCTATTTAATGCGAGAAACACGTTATCTGTTGTTTTCACCACTCCGCAGTGCGTTTGATATGCAGAACCGGCGACATCTTGATTCTCGTGAGATTTCAACCAGAGATATGCATTTTCGTCGATAATCTTGGTGAGACTTCTGTCAGAAGTATGCAGAATCTTCGAGAACGCTCTTTTCGAGCTACATAATGCGAGAAACACGTTTTCTGGTGTTTTCACCACTCCACAGTACGTTTGATGTGCAGAACCGGAGATAACTTGGTTTTCGTGAGGTTTCAAGCTGAGATATGCATTTTCTGCGATTATCTTGGTGAGACTTCTGTCAGAAGTATGCATAATCATCGGGATCGCACTTCTCGAGCTATTTAATGCGAGAAACACGTTATCTGGTTGTTTTCACCACTCCACAGTGCGTTTGATTTGCAGAACCGGCGACATCTTGATTTTCGTGAGGTTTCAAGCTGAGATATGCATTTTCTGCGATAATCTTGGTGAGACTTCTGTCAGAAGTATGCAGAATCATCGGGATCGCTCTTTTCGAGCTATTTAATGCGAGAAATACGTTGTCTGTTGTTTTCACCACTCCGCAGTGCGTTTGATATGCAGAACCGGCGTCATCTTGATTTTCGTTAGATTTCAACCTGAGATATGCATTTTCTACGATAATCTTGGTGAGACTTCCGTCAGAAGTATGCAGAATCTTCGAGATCGCTCTTTTCGAGCTATTTAATGCGAGAAACACGTTGTCTGGTTGTTTTCACGACTCCACAGTGCGTTTGATATGCAGAACCGGCGACATCTTAATTTTCGTGATGTTTCAAGCTGAGATATGGATTTTCTGCGATAACCTTGGTGAGACTTCAGTCAGAGGTATGCAGAATCATCTAGATCGCTCTTTTCAAGCTATTTAATGCGAAAAAACAAGTTTTCTAGTGTTTTCAACATTCCACAGTGCGTTTGATATGCAGAACCGGCGACATCTTGGATTTCGTCGGGTTTTAAGCTGAGATATGCATTTTCTACGATAATCTTGGTGAGATTTCTGTCAGAAGTATGCAGAATCTTCGAGATCGCTCTTTTCGAGCTACTTAATGCGAGAAACACGATATCTGGTGTTTTCACCACTCCACAGTGCGTTTGATATGCAGAACCGGCGATATCTTGATTTTCGTGGTGTTTCCAGCTGAGATATGCATTTTCTGCGATAATCTTGGTGAGTCTTCTGTCAGTAGTATGCAGAATCATCGGGACCCCTCTTTTCGAGCTATTTAATGCGAGAAACACGTTATCTGTTGTTTTCACCACTCCGCAGTGCGTTTGATATGCAGAACCGGCGTCATCTTGATTTTCGTGAGATTTCAACCTGAGATATGCATATTCTACGATAATCTTGGTGAGACTTCCGTCAGAAGTATGCAGAATCTTCGAGATCGCTCTTTCCGAGCTATTTAATGCGAGAAACACGTTATCTGGTGTTTTCACGACACCACAGTGCGTTTGATATCCAGAACAGGCGACATCTTGAATTTCGTGAGATTTCAACCTGAGATATGCATTTTCGTCGATAATCTTGGTGAGACTTCTGTCAGAAGTATGCAGAATCTTCGAGAACGCTCTTTTCGAGCTACATAATGCGAGAAACACGTTATCTGGTGTTTTCACCACTCCACAGTGCGTTTGATATGCAGAACCGGCGACATCTTGATTTTCGTGAGGTTTCAAGCTGAGATATGCATTTTCTGCGATAATCTTGGTGAGACTTCTGTCAGAAGTATGCAGAATCATCGGGATCGCTCTTTTCGAGCTATTTAATGCGAGAAACACGTTGTCTGTTGTTTTCACCACTCCGCAGTGCGTTTGATATGCAGAACCGGCGTCATCTTGATTTTCGTGAGATTTCAACCTGAGATATGCATTTTCTACGATAATCTTGGTGAGACTTCCGTCAGAAGTATGCAGAATCTTCGAGATCGCTCTTTTCGAGCTATTTAATGCGAGAAACACGTTGTCTGGTTGTTTTCACGACTCCACAGTGCGTTTGATATGCAGAACCGGCGACATCTTAATTTTCGTGATGTTTCAAGCTGAGATATGGATTTTCTGCGATAACCTTGGTGAGACTTCAGTCAGAGGTATGCAGAATCATCTAGATCGCTCTTTTCAAGCTATTTAATGCGAAAAAACAAGTTTTCTAGTGTTTTCAACATTCCACAGTGCGTTTGATATGCAGAACCGGCGACATCTTGGATTTCGTCGGGTTTTAAGCTGAGATATGCATTTTCTACGATAATCTTGGTGAGATTTCTGTCAGAAGTATGCAGAATCTTCGAGATCGCTCTTTTCGAGCTACTTAATGCGAGAAACACGATATCTGGTGTTTTCACCACTCCACAGTGCGTTTGATATGCAGAACCGGCGATATCTTGATTTTCGTGGTGTTTCCAGCTGAGATATGCATTTTCTGCGATAATCTTGGTGAGTCTTCTGTCAGTAGTATGCAGAATCATCGGGACCCCTCTTTTCGAGCTATTTAATGCGAGAAACACGTTATCTGTAGTTTTCACCACTCCGCAGTGCGTTTGATATGCAGAACCGGCGTCATCTTGATTTTCGTGAGATTTCAACCTGAGATATGCATTTTCTACGATAATCTTGGTGAGATTTCAATCAGAAGTATACAGAATTTTCTAGATCGCTCTTTTCGAGCTATTTAATGCGAGAAACACCTTATGTGGTGATTTCACCACTCCACAGTGCGTTTGATATGCAGAACCGACGACATCTAGACTTTCGTCGGGTATCAAGCTGAGATATGCATTTTCTGCGATAATCTTGGTGTTTCATCTATGAGAAGTATGCAGAATCATCGTGAACGCTCTTTTCCAGCTAGTTAATGCGAGAAACACGTTTTCTGGTGTTTTCACCACTCCACAGTGCGTCTGATATGCAGAACCGGAGATAACTTGGTTTTCGTGAGGTTTCAAGCTGAGATATGCATTTTCTGCGATTATCTTGGTGAGACTTCTGTCAGAAGTATGCAGAATCTTGGAGATTGCTCTTTTCGAGCTATTTAATGCGAGAAACATGTTATCTGGTGTTTTCATCACTCCACAGGGCGTTTGATATGCAGAACCGGCGATATCTTGGTTTTCGTGGGGTTTCCAGCTGAGATATGCATTTTCTACGATAATCTTGGTGAGACTTTAGTCAGAAGTATGCAGAATCATCTAGATCGCTCGTTTCGAGCTATTTAATGCGAAAAAACAAGTTTTCTGGTGTTTTGACCACTCCACAGTGCGTTTGATATGTAGAGCCGCCGATAACTTGGTTTTCGTGGGGTTTCCAGCTGAAATATGCATTTTCTGCGATAATATTGGTAAGACTTCAGTCAGAAGTATGCGGAAACATCGATATCGCTCTTTTCGATCTATTTAATGCGAAAAAACAAGTTATCTGTTGTTTTCACCATCCACATTGCGCCTGATATGCAGAACCGGCGACATCTTGGTTTTCGTGGGGTTTCCAGCTTAAATATGCATTTTCTGCGATAATCTTGGTGAGTCTTCTGACAGAAGTATGCAGAATCATGTAGATCGTTCGTTTCGAGTTATTTAATGCGAAAAAACAAGTTTTCTGGTGTTTTGACCACTCCACAGTGCGTTTGATATGCAGAACCGGCGACACCTTGGATTTCGTCGGGTTTCAAGTTGAGATACGCATTTTCTGCGATAATCTTGGTGAGTCTTCTGTCAGCAGTATGCAGAATCATCTAGATCGCTCTTTTCGAGCTATTTAATGCGACAAACACGTTATCTGGTGTAGTGACCACTCCACAGTGATTTGATATGTAGAGCCGCCGATAACTTGGTTTTCGTGGGGTTTCCAGCTGAGATATGCATTTTCTGCGATAAACCTGGTGAGTCTTCTGTCAGAAGTATGCAGAATCACCGAGATCGCTCTATTCGCGCTATTTAATGCGAGAAACACGTTATCTGGTGTTTTCACCACTCCACATTGCGCCTGACATGCAGAACCGGCGACATCGTGGTTTTCGTGGGGTTTCCAGCTGAAATATGCATTTTCTGCGATAATCTTGGTGAGTCTTCTGTCAGAAGTATGCAGAATCATGTAGATCGTTCGTTTCGAGCTATTTAATGCGAAAAAACAAGTTTTCTGGTGTTTTGACCATTCCACAGTGCGTTTGATATGTAGAGCCGCCGATAACTTGGTTTTCGTGGGGTTTCCAGCTGAAATATGCATTTTCTGTGATAATCTTGGTGAGTCCTCTGTCAGAAGTATGCAGTATCATCGAGATCGCTCTATTCGAGCTGTTTAATGCGAGAAACACGTTATCTGGTGTATTGACCACTCCACAGTGCGTTTGATATGCAGAACCGGCGCCATCTTGATTTTCGTGAGGTTTCAAGCTGAGATATGCATTTTCTGCGATAATATTGGTGAGACTTCAGTCAGAAGTATGCAGAATCTTCTAGATCGCTCGTTTCGAGCTATTTAATGCGAGAACCACGTTATCTGGTGTATTGAACACTCCACAGTGCGTTTGATATGTAGAGCCGCCGATAACTTGGTTTTCGTGGGGTTTCCAGCTGAAATATGCATTTTCTGCGATAATCTTGGTGAGTACTCTGTCAGAAGTATGCAGAATCATCGAGATCGCTCTATTCGAGCTATTTAATGCGAGAAACACGTTATCTGGTGTATTGACCACTCCACAGTGCGTTTGATATGCAGAACCGGCGCCATCTTGATTTTCGTGAGGTTTCAAGCTGAGATATGCATTTTCTGCGATAATATTGGTGAGACTTCAGTCAGAAGTATGCAGAATCTTCTAGATCGTTCGTTTCGAGATATTTAATGCGAAAAAACAAGTTTTCTAGTGTTTTCAACATTCCACAGTGCGTTTGATATGCAGAACCGGCGACATCTTGGATTTCGTCGGGTTTCCAGCTGAGATATGCATTTTCTGCGATAATCTTGGTGAGTCTTCTGTCAGCAGTATGCAGAATCATCTAGATTACTCTTTTCGAGCTATTTAATGCGAGAACCACGTTATCTGGTGTTTTCACCACCCCACAGTGCGTTTGATATGCAGAACCGGCGACATCGTGGTTTTCGTGGGGTTTCCAGCTGAAATATGCATTTTCTGCGATAATCTTGGTGAGACGTCTGTCCGAAGTATGTAGAATCTTCTAGATCGTTCGTTTCGAGATATTTAATGCGAAAAAACAAGTTTTCTAGTGTTTTCAACATTCCACAGTGCGTTTGATATGCAGAACCGGCGACATCTTGGATTTCGTGGGGTTTCCAGCTGAGATATGCATTTTCTGCGATAAACCTGGTGAGTCTTCTGTCAGAAGTATGCAGAATCACCGAGATCGCTCTATTCGCGCTATTTAATGCGAGAAACACGTTATCTGGTGTTTTCACCACTCCACATTGCGCCTGACATGCAGAACCGGCGACATCGTGGTTTTCGTGGGGTTTCCAGCTGAAATATGCATTTTCTGCGATAATCTTGGTGAGACGTCTGTCCGAAGTATGTAGAATCATCGAGATCGCTCTTTTCGAGCTATTTAATGCGACAAACACGTTATCTGGTGTTTTGACCACTCCACAGTGTGTTTGATATGCAGAACCGGCGATATCTTGATTTTCGTGGTGTTTCCAGCTGATATATGCATTTTCTGCGATAATCTTGGTGAGTCTTCTGCCAGCAGTATGCAGAATCATCGAGATCGCTCTTTTCGAGCTATTTAATGCGAGAAACACGTTATCTGGTGTATTGACCACTCCACAGTGCGTTTGATATGCAAAACCGGCGATATCTTGGTTTTCGTCGGGTTTCCAGCTGAGATATGCATTTTCTGCGATAATCTTGGTGAGTCTTCTGTCAGCAGTATGCAGAATCATCTAGATTACTCTTTTCGAGCTATTTAATGCGAGAACCACGTTATCTGGTGTTTTCACCACCCCACAGTGCGTTTGATATGCAGAACCGGCGATATCTTGGTTTTCGTGGGGTTTCCAGCTGAAATATGCATTTTCTGCGATAATCTTGGGGAGTCTTCTGTCAGAAGTATGCAGAATCATGTAGATCGTTCGTTTCGAGCTATTTAATGCGAAAAAACAAGTTTTCTGGTGTTTTGACCACTCCACAGTGCGTTTGATATGCAGAACCGGCGCCATCTTGATTTTCGTGAGGTATCAAGCTGAGATATGCATTTTCTGCGATAATATTGGTGAGACCTCAGTCAGAAGTATGCAGAATCTTCTAGATCGCTCGTTTCGAGCTATTTAATGCGAGAACCACGTTATCTGGTGTATTGAACACTCCACAGTGCGTTTGATATGCAGAACCGGCGACATCATGGATTTCGTCGGGGTTCAAGCTGAGATATGCATTTTCTGCGATAATCTTGGTGAGACTTCTGTCCGAAGTATGCAGAATCATCTAGATCGCTCGTTTCGAGCTATTTAATGCGAAAAAACAAGTTTTCTGGTGTTTTCAACATTCCACAGTGCGTTTGATATGCGGAACCGGCGATATCTTGATTTTCGTGGTGTTTCCAGGTGAGATATGCATTTTCTGCGATAATCTTGGTGAGTCTTCTGTCAGCAGTATGCAGAATCATCTAGATCGCTCTTTTCGAGCTATTAAATGCGAGATACACGTTATCTAGTTGTTGTCACCACTCCACAGTGCGTTTTATATACAGAACTGGCGACATCTTGATTTTCGTGAGGTTTCAAGCTGACATATGCATTTTCTGCGATAATATTGGTGAGACTTCTGTCCGAAGTATGCAGAATCATCGATATCGCTCTTGTCGATCTATTTAATGCGAGAAACACGATATCTGGTGTTTTGACCACTCCACAGGGCGTCTGATATGCAGCATCGGGGATATCTTGGTTTTCGTGGGGTTTCCAGCTGAAATATGCATTTTCTGCGATAAACTTTGTGAGTCTTCTGTCAGAAGTATGCAGAATCATCTAGATCGCTCGTTTCGAGCTATTTAATGCGAAAAAACAAGTTTTCTGGTGTTTTCAACATTCCACAGTACGTTTGATATGCAGAACCGGCGATATCTTGATTTTCGTGGGGTTTCCAGCTGAAATATGCATTTTCTGCGATAATCTTGGTGAGTCTTCCGCCAGCAGTATGCAGAATCATCGAGATCGCTCTTTTCGAGCTATTTAATGCGAGAAACACGTTATCTGGTGTATTGACCACTCCACAGTGCGTTTGATATGCAAAACCGGCGATATCTTGGTTTTCGTCGGGTTTCCAGCTGAGATATGCATTTTCTGCGATAATCTTGGTGAGTCTTCTGTCAGCAGTATGCAGAATCATCTAGATCACTCTTTTCGAGCTATTTAATGCGAGAACCACGTTATCTGGTGTATTGAACACTCCACAGTGCGTTTGATATGCAGAACCGGCGACATCTTGGTTTTCGTGGGGTTTCCAGCTGAAATATGCATTTTCTGCGATAATCTTGGTGAGACGTCTGTCCGAAGTATGTAGAATCATCGAGATCGCTCTTTTCGAGCTATTTAATGCGACAAACACGTTATCTGGTGTTTTGACCACTCCACAGTGTGTTTGATATGCAGAACCGGCGATATCTTGATTTTCGTGGTGTTTCCAGCTGATATATGCATTTTCTGCGATAATCTTGGTGAGTCTTCTGCCAGCAGTATGCAGAATCATCGAGATCGCTCTTTTCGAGCTATTTAATGCGAGAAACACGTTATCTGGTGTTTTGACCACTCCACAGTGCGTTTGATATGCAGAACCGGCGACATCTTGGTTTTCGTGGGGTTTCCAGCTGAAATATGCATTTTCTGCGATAATCTTGGTGAGACGTCTGTCCGAAGTATGCAGAATCATCGAGATCGCTCTTTTCGAGCTATTTAATGCGAGAAACACGTTATCTGGTGTTTTGACCACTCCACAGTGCGTTTGATATGCAGAACCGGCGATATCTTGGTTTTCGTGGGGTTTCCAGCTGAAATATGCATTTTCTGCGATAATCTTGGTGTTTCATCTATGAGAAGTATGCAGAAACATCGAGATCGCTCTTTTCGAGCTAGTTAATGCGAGAAACACGTTTTCTGGTGTTTTCACCACCCCACAGTGCGTTTGATATGCAGAACCGGCGACATCTTGGATTTCGTCGGGTTTCAAGTTGAGATACGCATTTTCTGCGATAATCTTGGTGAGTCTTCTGTCAGCAGTATGCAGAATCATCTAGATCGCTCTTTTCGAGCTATTTAATGCGACAAACACGTTATCTGGTGTATTGACCACTCCACAGTGATTTGATATGTAGAGCCGCCGATAACTTGGTTTTCGTGGGGTTTCCAGCTGAGATATGCATTTTCTGCGATAAACCTGGTGAGTCTTCTGTCAGAAGTATGCAGAATCACCGAGATCGCTCTATTCGAGCTATTTAATGCGAGAAACACGTTATCTGGTGTTTTCACCACTCCACATTGCGCCTGATATGCAGAACCGGCGACATCTTGGTTTTCGTGGGGTTTCCAGCTGAAATATGCATTTTCTGCGATAATCTTGGTGAGTCTTCTGTCAGAAGTATGCAGAATCATGTAGATCGTTCGTTTCGAGCTATTTAATGCGAAAAAACAAGTTTTCTGGTGTTTTGACCACTCCACAGTGCGTTTGATATGCAGAACCGGCGCCATCTTGATTTTCGTGAGGTATCAAGCTGAGATATGCATTTTCTGCGATAATATTGGTGAGACCTCAGTCAGAAGTATGCAGAATCTTCTAGATCGCTCGTTTCGAGCTATTTAATGCGAGAACCACGTTATCTGGTGTATTGAACACTCCACAGTGCGTTTGATATGCAGAACCGGCGACATCATGGATTTCGTCGGGGTTCAAGCTGAGATATGCATTTTCTGCGATAATCTTGGTGAGACTTCTGTCCGAAGTATGCAGAATCATCTAGATCGCTCGTTTCGAGCTATTTAATGCGAAAAAACAAGTTTTCTGGTGTTTTCAACATTCCACAGTGCGTTTGATATGCGGAACCGGCGATATCTTGATTTTCGTGGTGTTTCCAGGTGAGATATGCATTTTCTGCGATAATCTTGGTGAGTCTTCTGTCAGCAGTATGCAGAATCATCTAGATCGCTCTTTTCGAGCTATTAAATGCGAGATACACGTTATCTAGTTGTTTTCACCACTCCACAGTGCGTTTTATATACCGAACTGGCGACATCTTGATTTTCGTGAGGTTTCAAGCTGACATATGCATTTTCTGCGATAATATTGGTGAGACTTCTGTCCGAAGTATGCAGAATCATCGATATCGCTCTTGTCGATCTATTTAATGCGAGAAACACGATATCTGGTGTTTTGACCACTCCACAGGGCGTCTGATATGCAGCATCGGGGATATCTTGGTTTTCGTGGGGTTTCCAGCTGAAATATGCATTTTCTGCGATAAACTTTGTGAGTCTTCTGTCAGAAGTATGCAGAATCATCTAGATCGCTCGTTTCGAGCTATTTAATGCGAAAAAACAAGTTTTCTGGTGTTTTCAACATTCCACAGTACGTTTGATATGCAGAACCGGCGATATCTTGATTTTCGTGGGGTTTCCAGCTGAAATATGCATTTTCTGCGATAATCTTGGTGAGTCTTCCGCCAGCAGTATGCAGAATCATCGAGATCGCTCTTTTCGAGCTATTTAATGCGAGAAACACGTTATCTGGTGTATTGACCACTCCACAGTGCGTTTGATATGCAAAACCGGCGATATCTTGGTTTTCGTCGGGTTTCCAGCTGAGATATGCATTTTCTGCGATAATCTTGGTGAGTCTTCTGTCAGCAGTATGCAGAATCATCTAGATCACTCTTTTCGAGCTATTTAATGCGAGAACCACGTTATCTGGTGTATTGAACACTCCACAGTGCGTTTGATATGCAGAACCGGCGACATCTTGGTTTTCGTGGGGTTTCCAGCTGAAATATGCATTTTCTGCGATAATCTTGGTGAGACGTCTGTCCGAAGTATGTAGAATCATCGAGATCGCTCTTTTCGAGCTATTTAATGCGACAAACACGTGATCTGGTGTTTTGACCACTCCACAGTGTGTTTGATATGCAGAACCGGCGATATCTTGATTTTCGTGGTGTTTCCAGCTGATATATGCATTTTCTGCGATAATCTTGGTGAGTCTTCTGCCAGCAGTATGCAGAATCATCGAGATCGCTCTTTTCGAGCTATTTAATGCGAGAAACACGTTATCTGGTGTTTTGACCACTCCACAGTGCGTTTGATATGCAGAACCGGCGACATCTTGGTTTTCGTGGGGTTTCCAGCTGAAATATGCATTTTCTGCGATAATCTTGGTGAGACGTCTGTCCGAAGTATGCAGAATCATCGAGATCGCTCTTTTCGAGCTATTTAATGCGAGAAACACGTTATCTGGTGTTTTGACCACTCCACAGTGCGTTTGATATGCAGAACCGGCGATATCTTGGTTTTCGTGGGGTTTCCAGCTGAAATATGCATTTTCTGCGATAATCTTGGTGTTTCATCTATGAGAAGTATGCAGAAACATCGAGATCGCTCTTTTCGAGCTAGTTAATGCGAGAAACACGTTTTCTGGTGTTTTCACCACCCCACAGTGCGTTTGATATGCAGAACCGGCGACATCTTGGATTTCGTCGGGTTTCAAGTTGAGATACGCATTTTCTGCGATAATCTTGGTGAGTCTTCTGTCAGCAGTATGCAGAATCATCTAGATCGCTCTTTTCGAGCTATTTAATGCGACAAACACGTTATCTGGTGTATTGACCACTCCACAGTGATTTGATATGTAGAGCCGCCGATAACTTGGTTTTCGTGGGGTTTCCAGCTGAGATATGCATTTTCTGCGATAAACCTGGTGAGTCTTCTGTCAGAAGTATGCAGAATCACCGAGATCGCTCTAATCGAGCTATTTAATGCGAGAAACACGTTATCTGGTGTTTTCACCACTCCACATTGCGCCTGATATGCAGAACCGGCGACATCTTGGTTTTCGTGGGGTTTCCAGCTGAAATATGCATTTTCTGCGATAATCTTGGTGAGTCTTCTGTCAGAAGTATGCAGAATCATGTAGATCGTTCGTTTCGAGCTATTTAATGCGAAAAAACAAGTTTTCTGGTGTTTTGACCACTCCACAGTGCGTTTGATATGCAGAACCGGCGACATCATGGATTTCGTCGGGGTTCAAGCTGAGATATGCATTTTCTGCGATAATCTTGGTGAGACTTCTGTCCGAAGTATGCAGAATCATCTAGATCGCTCGTTTCGAGCTATTTAATGCGAAAAAACAAGTTTTCTGGTGTTTTCAACATTCCACAGTGCGTTTGATATGCGGAACCGGCGATATCTTGATTTTCGTGGTGTTTCCAGGTGAGATATGCATTTTCTGCGATAATCTTGGTGAGTCTTCTGTCAGCAGTATGCAGAATCATCTAGATCGCTCTTTTCGAGCTATTAATTGCGAGATACACGTTATCTAGTTGTTTTCACCACTCCACAGTGCGTTTTATATACAGAACTGGCGACATCTTGATTTTCGTGAGGTTTCAAGCTGACATATGCATTTTCTGCGATAATATTGGTGAGACTTCTGTCCGAAGTATGCAGAATCATCGATATCGCTCTTTTCGATCTATTTAATGCGAGAAACACGATATCTGGTGTTTTGACCACTCCACAGGGCGTTTGATATGCAGCATCGGGGATATCTTGGTTTTCGTGGGGTTTCCAGCTGAAATATGCATTTTCTGCGATAAACTTTGTGAGTCTTCTGTCAGAAGTATGCAGAATCATCGAGATCGCTCTATTCGACCTCTTTAAAGCGAGAAACACGTTATCTGGTGTTTTCACCATCCACATTGCGCCTGATATGCAGAACCGGCGACATCTTGGTTTTCGTGGGGTTTCCAGCTTAAATGTGCATTTTCTGCGATAATCTTGGTGAGTCTTCTGACAGAAGTATGCAGAATCATGTAGATCGTTCGTTTCGAGTTATTTAATGCGAAAAAACAAGTTTTCTGGTGTTTTGACCACTCCACAGTGCGTTTGATATGTAGAGCCGCCGATAACTTGGTTTTCGTGGGGTTTCCAGCTGAAATATGCATTTTCTGCGATAATCTTGGTGAGTCCTCTGTCAGAAGTATGCAGAATCATCGAGATCGCTCTATTCGAGCTATTTAATGCGAGAAACACGTTATCTGGTGTATTGACCACTCCACAGTGCGTTTGATATGCAAAACCGGCGATATCTTGGTTTTCGTCGGTTTTCAAGCTGAGATATGCATTTTCAACGATAATCTTGGTGAGACTTCAGTCAGAAGTATGCAGAATCATCTAGATCGCTCGTTTCGAGCTATTTAATGCGAAAAAACAAGTTTTCTGGTGTTTTCAACATTCCACAGTGCGTTTGATATGCGGAACCGGCGATATCTTGATTTTCGTGGTGTTTCCAGGTGAGATATGCATTTTCTGCGATAATCTTGGTGAGTCTTCTGTCAGCAGTATGCAGAATCATCTAGATCGCTCTTTTCGAGCTATTAAATGCGTGATACACGTTATCTAGTTGTTTTCACCACTCCACAGTGCGTTTTATATACAGAACTGGCGACATCTTGATTTTCGTGAGGTTTCAAGCTGACATATGCATTTTCTGCGATAATATTGGTGAGACTTCTGTCCGAAGAATGCAGAATCATCGATATCGCTCTTTTCGAGCTATTTAATGTGAGAAACGCGTTATCTGGTGTTTTGACAACTTCACAGTGCGTTTGATATGCAGAAATGGCGAAATCTTGGTTTTCGTCGGTTTTCATCCTGAGGTATGCATTTTCTGCGTTAACCTTGGTGCGACTTTTGTCAGAAGTATGCAGAATCATCTAGATCGCTCGTTTCGAGCTATTTAATACGAGAAACACGTTATCTGGTTGTTTTCACCACTCCACAGTGCGTTTGATATGCAGGACCGGCGACATCTTGATTTTCGTGGGGTTTCAAACTGAGATATGCATTTTCTGCGATAATATTGGTGAGACTTCAGTAAGAAGTATGCAGAATCATCTAGATCGCTCGTTTCGAGCTATTTAATGCGAAAAAAACAAGTTTTCTGGTGTTTTCAACATTCCACAGTGCGTTTGATATGCAGACCCGGCGATATCTTGATTTTCGTGGTGTTTCCAGCTGAGATATGCATTTTCTGCGATAATCTTGGTGAGTCTTCTGTCACAAGTATGCAGAATCATCTAGATCGCTCTTTTCGAGCTATTTAATGCGAGATACACGTTATCTGGTTGTTTTCATCACTCCACAGGGCGTTTGATATGCAGAACCGGCGATATCTTGGTTTTCGTGGGGTTTCCAGCTGAGATATGCATTTTCTGCGATAATATTGGTGAGACTTCTGTCCGAAGTATGCAGAGTCATCGAGATCGTACTTTTCAAGCTATTTAATGCGAGAAACACGTTTTCTGGGGTATTCACCAATCCACAGTTCGTTGGATATGCAGAACAGGAGATATCTTGGTTTTCGTGGGGTTTCCAGCTGAAATATGCATTTGCTGCGATAATCTTGGTGTTTCATCTATGAGAAGTATGCAGAATCATCCAGAACGATCTTTTCGAGCTAGTTAATGCGAGTAACACGTTATCTGGTGTTTTCACCACTCCACAGTGCGTTTGATATGCAGAACCGGCGACATCATGGATTTCGTCGGGGTTCAAGCTGAGATATGCATTTGCTGCGATAATCTTGGTGAGACTTCTGTCCGAAGTATGCTGAATCATCTAGATCGCTCTTTTCGAGCTATTTAATGCGAGAAACACGTTATCTGGTGTTTTCACCACTCCACAGTGCGTTTGATATGCAGAACCAGCGATATCTTGGTTTTCGTGGGGTTTCAAGACGAGATATGCATTTTCTGCGATAATCTTGGTGAGACTCCTGTCCGAAGTATGCAGAATCATCGAGATCGCTCTTCTCGAGCTATTTAATGCGAGAAACAAGTTATCTGGTGTTTTCACCACTCCACAGTGCGTTTGATATGCAGATCCAGCGATATCTTGGTTTTCGTGGGGTTTCAAGCTCAGATATGCATTTTCTGCGATAATCTTGGTGAGACTTCTGTCCGAAGTATGCAGAGTCATCGAGATCGTACTTTTCGAGCTATTTAATGCGAGAAACACGTTTTCTGGGGTATTCACCAATCCACAGTTCGTTGGATATGCAGAACAGGAGATATCTTGGTTTTCGTGGGGTTTCCAGCTGAAATATGCATTTGCTGCGATAATCTTGGTGAAACATCTGTCCGAAGTATGCAGAAACATCGAGATCGCACTTTTCGATCTATTTAATGCGAGAAACACGTTGTCTGGTGTTTTCACCACTCCACAGTTGGTTTGATATGCAGAACCGGCAATGTCTGGTTTTCGTCGGGTTTCAAGCTGAGATATGCATTTTATGCGATAATCTTGGTGAGACTTCTGTCCGAAGTATGCAGAGTCATCTAGATCGTAATTTTCGAGCTATTTAATGCGAGAAACTCGTTTTCTGGGGTTTTCACCTATCCACAGTTCGTTGGATATGCAGAACAGGAGATATCTTG
This sequence comes from Anthophora plumipes, assembly GCA_951804975.1. Taxonomy (NCBI): domain Eukaryota; kingdom Metazoa; phylum Arthropoda; class Insecta; order Hymenoptera; family Apidae; genus Anthophora; species Anthophora plumipes. Next base: position 1,432,191 of record CATORF010000790.1, on the reverse strand, counting down.
GTTTTCGTGGGGTTTCCAGCTGAAATATGCATTTTCTGCGATAATCTTGGTGTTTCATCTATGAGAAGTATGCAGAATCATCCAGAACGATCTTTTCGAGCTAGTTAATGCGAGTAACACGTTATCTGGTATTTTCACCACTCCACAGTGCGTTTGATATGCAGAACCGGCGACATCATGGATTTCGTCGGGGTTCAAGCTGAGATATGCATTTTCTGCGATAATCTTGGTGAGACTTCTGTCCGAAGTATGCTGAATCATCTAGATCGCTCTTTTCGAGCTATTTAATGCGAGAAACACGTTATCTGGTGTTTTCACCACTCCACAGTGCGTTTGATATGCAGAACCAGCGATATCTTGGTTTTCGTGGGGATTCAAACTGAGATATGCAATTTCTGCGATAATCTAGGTGAGACTTCTGTCCGAAGTATGCAGAGTCATCGAGATCGCTCTTTTCGAGCTATTTAATGCGAGAAACAAGTTACCTGGTGTTTTCACCACTCCACAGTGCGTTTGATATGCAGAACCAGCGATATCTTGGTTTTCGTGGGGTTTCAAGCTCAGATATGCATTTTCTGCGATAATCTTGGTGAGACTTCTGTCCGAAGTATGCAGAATTATCGAGATCGCACTTTTCGAGCTATTTAATGCGAGAAACACGTTATCTGGTGTATTCACCACTCCACAGCGCGTTTGATATGCAGAACCGGCGACATCATGGATTTCGTCGGGGTTCAAGCTGAGATATGCATTTTCTGCGATAATCTTGGTGAGACTTCTGTCCGAAGTATGCTGAATCATCTAGATCGCTCTTTTCGAGCTATTTAATGCGAGAAACACGTTATCTGGTGTTTTCACCACTACACAGTGCGTTTGATATGCAGAACCAGCGATATCTTGGTTTTCGTGGGGTTTCAAGATGAGATATGCATTTTCTGCGATAATCTTGGTGAGACTTCTGTCCGAAGTATGCAGAATCATCGAGATCGCTCTTCTCGAGCTATTTAATGCGAGAAACAAGTTATCTGGTGTTTTCACCACTCCACAGTGCGTTTGATATGCAGAACCAGCGATATCTTGGTTTTCGTGGGGTTTCAAGCTCAGATATGCGTTTTTTGCGATAATCTTGGTGCGACTTCTGTTCGAAGTATGCAGAATCATCGAGATCGCACTTTTCGATCTATTTATTGCGAGATACACGTTATCAGGTTGTTTTCATCACTCCACAGGGCGTTTGATACGCAGAACCGGCGATATCTTGGTTTTCGTGGGGTTTCCAGGTGAGATATGCATTTTCTGCGATAATATTGGTGAGACTTCTGTCCGAAGTATGCAGAGTCATCTAGATCGTACTGTTCGAGCTATTTAATGCGAGAAACACGTTTTCTGGGGTTTTCACCAATCCACAGTTCGTTGGATATGCAGAACAGGAGATATCTTGGTTTTCGTGGGGTTTCCAGATGAAATATGCATTTTCTGCGATAATCTTGGTGTTTCATCTATGAGAAGTATGCAGAATCACCCAGAACGATCTTTTCGAGCTAGTTAATGCGAGTAACACGTTATCTGGTGTTTTCACCACTCCACAGTGCGTTTGATATGCAGAACCGGCGACATCATGGATTTCGTCGGGGTTCAAGCTGAGATATGCATTTTCTGCGATAATCTTGGTGAGACTTCTGTCCGAAGTATGCTGAACCATCGAGATCACTCGTTTCGACCTATTTAATGCGAGAAACACGTTATCTGGTGTTTTCACCACTCCACAGTGCGTTTGATATGCAGAACCAGCGATATCTTGGTTTTCGTGGGGTTTCAAGCTGAGATATGCATTTCCCTGCGATAATCTTGTTGGACTTCTGTCCGAAGTATGCAGAATCATCGAGATCGCACTTTTCGAGCTATTTAATGCGAGAAACAAGTTATCTGGTGTTTTCACCACTCCACAGTGCGTTTGATATGCAGAACCAGCGATATCTTGGTTTTCGTGGGGTTTCAAGCTCAGATATGCATTTTCTGCGATAATCTTGGTGAGACTTCTGTCCGAAGTATGCAGAATCATCGCGATCGCACTTTTCGAGCTATTTAATGCGAGAAACACATTATCTGGTGTTTTCACCACTCCACAGTGCGTTTGATATGCAGAACCGGCTATATCTTGGTTTTTGTGGGGTTTCAAGCAGAGATATGCATTTTTGACGATAATCTTGGTGAGACTTCTGTCCGAAGTATGCTTAATCATCGAGATCGTACTTTTCGAGCTATTTAAAGCGAGAAACACGTTTTCTGGGGTTTTCACCACTCCACAGTTCGTTGGATATGCAGAACAGGAGATAGCTTGGTTTTCGTGGGGTTTCTAGCAGAGATATGCATTTTCTGCGATAATCATGGTGAGACTTCTGTTAGAAGTATGCAGAACCATCGAGATCGCACATTTCGATCTATTTAATTCGAGAAACACGTTGTCTGGTGTTTTCACCACTCCACAGTTGGTTTGATATGCAGAACCAGCGATATCTTGGTTTTCGTGGGGTTTCAAGCTGAGATATGCATTTCCCTGCGATAATCTTGGTGAGACTTCTGTCCGAAGTATGCAGAATCATCGAGATGGCTCCATTCGAGCTATTTAATGCGAGAAACACGTTGTCTGGTGTTTTCACCACTCCACAGTTGGTTTGATATGCAGAACCGGCGATGTTTGGTTTTCGTCGGGTTTCAAGCTGAGATATGCATTTTTTACGATAATCTTGATGAGACTTCTGTCCGAAGTATGCTTAATCATCGAGATCGCTCGTTTCGACCAATTTAATGCGAGAAACACGTTATCTGGTGTTTTCAGCACTCCACAGTGCGGTTGATATGCAGAACTGGCGGTATCTTGGTTTTCGTGGGGTTTCAAGCTGAGATATGCATTTTTTATGATAATCTTGGTGAGACTTCTCTCCGAAGTATGCTTAATCATCGAGATCGCTCTATTCGAGCTATTTAATGCGAGAAACACGTTATCTGGTGTTTTCAGCACTCCACAGTGCGTTTGATATGCAGAACCTGCGATCTCTTAGTTTTCGTGGGGATTCAAGCTCAGATATGCATTTTCTGCGATAATCTTGGTGAGACTTCTGTCCGAAGTATGCAGAGTCATCGAGATCGTACTTTTCGATCAATTTAATGCGAGAAACACGTTTTCTGGGGTTTTCACCACTCCACAGTTCGTTGGATATGCAGAACAGGAGATATGTTGGTTTTCGTGGGGTTTCAAGCTGAGATATGCAATTTCTGCGATAATCTTGGTGAGACTTCTCTCCGAAGTGTGCAGAATCATCGAGATCGCTCGTTTCGAGCTATTTAATGCGAGAAACACGTTATCTGGTGTTTTCACCACTCCACAGTGCGTTGGATATGCAGAACCGGAGATATTTTGGTTTTCGTCGGGTTTCATGCTGAGATATGCATTTTCTACGATCAGCTTGGTGAGACATCTGTCCGAAGTATGCAGAAACATCGAGAGCGTTCTTTTCGAGCTATTTAATGCGAGAAACTCGTTTTCAGGGGATTTCACCACTCCACAGTTCGTTGGATATGCAGAACCGGAGATATTTCGGTTTTCGTCGGGTTTCATGCTGAGATATGCATTTTCTACGATAAGCTAGGTGAGACATCTGTCCGCAGTATGCAGAAACATCGAGAGCGCTCTTTTCGAGCTATTTAATGCGAGAAACACGTTTTCTGGGGTTTTCACCACACCACAGTTCGTTGGATATGCAGAACAGGTGATATCTTGGTTTTCAAGGGGTTTCAAGCTGAGATATGCATTTTCTGCGATAATCTTGGAGAGACATCAGTCCGAAGTATGCAGAAACATCGAGAGCGCTCTTTTCTAGCTATTTAATGCGAGAAACACGTTATCTGGTGTTTTCAGCACTCCACCGTGCGTTTGATATGCAGAACCAGCGATATCTGGGTTTTCGTCGGGTTTCAAGCTGAGATATGCATTTTTTACGATAATCTTGGTGAGACTTCTGTCCGAAGTATGCTTGATCATCGAGATCGCTCGTTTCGACCTATTTAATGCGAGAAACACGTTATCTGGTGTTTTCACCACTCCACAGTGCGTTTGATATGCAGAACCGGCGATATCTTGGTTTTTGTGGGGTTTCAAGCTGAGATATGCATTTTTTACGATAATCTTGGTGAGACTTCTGTCCGAAGTATGCTTAGTCATCAAGATCGCTCTATTCGAGCTATTTAATGCGAGAACCACGTTATCTGGTGTTTTCAGCACTCCACAGTGCGTTTGATATGCAGAACCAGCGATATCTTGGTTTTCGTGGGGATTCAAGCTCAGATATGCAATTTCTACGAACATCTTGGTGAGACTTCTGTCCGAAGTATGCAGAGTCATCGAGATCGTACTTTTCGAGCTATTTAATGCGAGAAACACGTTTTCTGGGGTTTTCACCACTCCACAGTGCGTATGATATGCAGAACCGACGATATCTTGGTTTTCGTGGGGTTTCAAGCTCAGATATGCATTTTCTGCGATAATCTCGGTGAGACTTCTGTCCGAAGTATGCAGAGTCATCGAGATCGTACTTTTCGAGCTATTTAATGCGAGAAACACGTTTTCTGGGGTTTTCACCACTCCACAGTTCGTTGGATATGCAGAACAGGAGATATCTTGGTTTTCGTGGGGTTTCTAGCAGAGATATGCATTTTCTGCGATAATCTTGGAGAGACATCAGTCCGAAGTATGCAGAAACATCGAGAGCGCTCTTTTCTAGCTATTTAATGCGAGAAACACGTTTTCTGGGGTTTTCACCACACCAGAGTTCGTCGGATATGCAGAACAGGTGATATCTTGGCTTTCAGGGGTTTCAAGCTGAGATATGCATTTTCTGCGATAATCTTGGAGAGACTTCTGTCCGAAGTATGCAGAATCTTCGAGATCGCTCTTTTCGAGCTATTTATTGCGAGAAACAAGTTATCTGGTGTTTTCACCACTCCACAGTGCGTTTGATATGCAGAACCAGCGATATCTTGGTTTTCGTGGGGTTTCAAGCTCAGATATGCATTTTCTGCGATAATCTTGGTGAGATTTCTGTCCGAAGTATGCAGAATCATCGAGATCGCTCTTTTCGAGCTATTTAATGCGAGAAACACGTTTTCTGGGGTTTTCACCACACCACAGTTCGTTGGATATGCAGAACAGGTGATATCTTGGTTTTCGAGGGGTTTCAAGCTGAGATATGCATTTTCTGCGATAATCTTGGAGAGACTTCTGTCCGAAGTATGCAGAATCATCGAGATCGCACTTTTCGAGCTATTTAATGCGAGAAACACGTTTTCTAGGGTTTTCACCACACCACAGTTCGTTGGATATGCAGAACAGGTGATACCTTGGTTTTCGAGGGGTTTCAAGCTGAGATATGCATTTTCTGCGATAATCTTGGAGAGATTTCTGTCCGAAGTATGCAGAATCATCGAGATCGCACTTTTCGAGCTATTTAATGCGAGAAACACGTTATCTGGTGTTTTCACCACTCCACAGTGCGTTTGATATGCAGAACCGGCGATATCTTGGTTTTTGTGCGGTTTCAAGCTGAGATATGCATTTTTTACGATAATCTTGGTGAGACTTCTGTCCGAAGTATGCTTAGTTATCAAGATCGCTCTATTCGAGGTATTTAATGCGAGAAACACGTTATCTGGTGTTTTCAGCACTCCACAGTGCGTTTGATATGCAGAACCAGCGATATCTTGGTTTTCGTGGGGATTCAAGCTCAGATATGCAATTTCTACGAACATCTTGGTTAGACTTCTGTCCGAAGTATGCTTAATCATCGAGATCGCTCGTTTCGAGCTATTTAATGCGAGAAACACGTTATCTGGTGTTTTCAAAACTCCACAGTGCGTATGATATGCAGAACCGACGATATCTTGGTTTTCGTGGGGTTTCAAGCTCAGATATGCATTTTCTGCGATAATCTTGGTGAGACTTCTGTCCGAAGTATGCAGAAACATCGAGAGCGCTCTTTTCGAGCTATTTAATGCGAGAAACTCTTTTTCTGGGGTTTTCAACACTCCGCAGTGCGTATGATATGCAGAACCGACGATATCTTGGTTTTCGTGGGGTTTCAAGCTCAGATATGCATTTTCTGCGATAATCTTGGTGAGACTTCTGTCCGAAGTATGCAGAGTCATCGAGATCGTACTTTTCGAGCTATTTAATGCGAGAAACACGTTTTCTGGGGTTTTCACCACTCCACAGTTCGTTGGATATGCAGAACAGGAGATATCTTGGTTTTCGTGGGGTTTCTAGCAGAGATATGCATTTTTTACGATAATCTTGGTGAGACTTCTGTCCGAAGTATGCTTGATCATCGAGATCGCTCGTTTCGACCTATTTAATGCGAGAAACAGGTTATCTGGTGTTTTCACCACTCCACAGTGCGTTTGATAATCAGAACCGGCGATATCTTGGTTTTTGTTGGGTTTCAAGCTGAGATATGCATTTTTTACGATAATCTTGGTGAGACTTCTGTCCGAAGTATGCAGAATCATCGAGATCGCTCGTTTCGAGCTATTTAATGCGAGAAACACGTTATCTGGTGTTTTCTCCACTCCACAGTGCGTTTGATAATCAGAACCAGCGATATCTTGGTTTTCGTGGGGTTTCAAGCTCAGATATGCATTTTCTGCGATAATCTTGGTGAGATTTCTGTCCGAAGTATGCAGAATCATCGAGATCGCTCTTTTCGAGCTATTTAATGCGAGAAACACGTTTTCTGGGGTTTTCACCACACCACAGTTCGTTGGATATGCAGAACAGGTGATATCTTGGTTTTCGAGGGGTTTCAAGCTGAGATATGCATTTTCTACGATAAGCTTGGTGAGTCATCTGTCCGAAGTATGCAGAAACATCGAGAGCGCTCTTTTCGAGCTATTTAATGCGAGAAACTCGTTTTCTGGGGTTTTCACCACTCCACAGTTCGTTGGATATGCAGAACCGGAGATATTTTGGTTTTCGTCGGGTTTCATGCTGAGATATGCATTTTCTACGATAAGCTAGGTGAGACATCTGTCCGAAGTATGCAGAAACATCGAGAGCGCTCTTTTCGAGCTATTTAATGCGAGAAACTCTTTTTCTGGGGTTTTCAACACTCCGCAGTTCGTTGGATATGCAGAACCGGAGATATCTTGGATTTCGTGGGGTTCCAAGCTGAGCTATGCATTTTTTACGATAATCTTGGTGAGACTTCTGTCCGAAGTATGCTTAATCATCGAGATCGCTCGTTTCGACCTATTTAATGCGAGAAACATGTTATCTGGTGTTTTCAGCACTCCACAGTGCGTTTGATATGCAGAACCAGCGATATCTGGGTTTTCGTCGGGTTTCAAGCTGAGATATGCATTTTTTACGATAATCTTGGTGAGACTTCTGTCCGAAGTATGCTTGATCATCGAGATCGCTCGTTTCGACCTATTTAATGCGAGAAACACGTTATCTGGTGTTTTCACCACTCCACAGTGCGTATGATATGCAGAACCGGCGATATCTTGGATTTCGTGGGGTTTGAAGCTGAGATATGCATTTTCTGCGTTAATCTTGGTGAGACATCTGTCCGAAGTGTGCAGAATCATCGAGATCGCTCGTTTCGAGCTATTTAGTGCGCGAAACACGTTATCTGGTGTTTTCACCACTCCACAGTGCGTTGGATATGCAGAACCGGAGATATTTTGGTTTTCGTCGGGTTTCATGCTGAAATATGCATTTTCTACGATAAGCTTGGTGAGACATCAGTCCGAAGTATGCAGAAACATCGAGAGCGCTGTTTTCGAGCTATTTAATGCGAGAAACACGTTTTCTGGGGTTTTCACCACACCACAGTTCGTTGGATATGCAGAACAGGTGATATCTTGGTTTTCGAGGGGTTTGAAGCTGAGATATGCATTTTCTGCGATAATCTTGGAGAGACTTCTGTCCGAAGTATGCAGAATCATCGAGATCGCTCTTTTCGAACTATTTAATGCGAGAAACACGGTATCTGGTGTTTTCACCACTCCACAGTGCGTTTGATATGCAGAACCGGCGATATCTTGGTTTTTGTGGGGTTTCAAGCTGAGATATACATTTTTTACGATAATCTTGGTGAGACTTCTGTCCGATGTATGCTTAATCGTCAAGTTCGCTCTATTCGAGCTATTTAATGCGAGAAACACGTTATCTGGTGTTTTCACCACTCCACAGTGCGTTTGATATGCAGAACCGGCGATAATTTGGTTTTTGTGGGGTTTCAAGCAGAGATATGCATTTTCTGCGATAATCTTGGGGAGACTTCTGTCCGAAGTCTGCAGAATCATCGAGATCGCTCTTTTCGAACTATTTAATGCGAGAAACACGGTATCTGGTGTTTTCACCACTCCACAGTGCGTTTGATATGCAGAACCGGAGATATCTTGGATTTCGTGGGGTTCCAAGCTGAGCTATGCATTTTTTACGATAATCTTGGTGAGACTTCTGTCCGAAGTATGCTTAATCATCGAGATCGCTCGTTTCGACCTATTTAATGCGAGAAACATGTTATCTGGTGTTTTCAGCACTCCACGGTGCGTTTGATATGCAGAACCAGCGATATCTTGGTTTTCGTGGGGATTCAAGCTCAGATATGCAATTTCTGCGATAATCTTGGTGAGACTTCTGTCCGAAGTATGCTTAATCATCGAGATCGCTCGTTGCGAGCTATTTAATGCGAGAAACACGTTATCTGGTGTTTTCAAAACTCCACAGTGCGTATGATATGCAGAACCGACGATATTTTGGTTTTCGTCGGGTTTCATGCTGAGATATGCATTTTCTACGATAAGCTATGTGAGACATCTGTCCGAAGTATGCAGAAACATCGAGAGCGCTCTTTTTGAGCTATTTAATGCGAGAAACTCTTTTTCTGGGGTTTTCACCACTCCGCAGTTCGTTGGATATGCAGAACCGGAGATATCTTGGATTTCGTGGGGTTTCAAGCTGAGCTATGCATTTTTTACGATAATCTTGGTGAGACTTCTGTCCGAAGTATGCTTAATCATCGAGATCGCTCGTTTCGACCTATTTAATGCGAGAAACACGTTATCTGGTGTTTTCAGCACTCCACAGTACGTTTGATATGCAGAACCAGCGATATCTTGGTTTTCGTGGGGTTTCAAGCTCAGATATGCATTTTCTGCGATAATCTTGGTGAGATTTCTGTCCGAAGTATGCAGAATCATCGAGATCGCACTTTTCGAGCTATTTAATGCGAGAAACACGGTATCTGGTGTTTTCACCACTCCACAGTGCGTTTGATATGCAGAACCGGCGATATCTTGGTTTTTGTGGGGTTTCAAGCTGAGATATACATTTTTTACGATAATCTTGGTGAGACTTCTGTCCGATGTATGCTTAATCGTCAAGTTCGCTCTATTCGAGCTATTTAATGCGAGAAACACGTTATCTGGTGTTTTCACCACTCCACAGTGCGTTTGATATGCAGAACCAGCGATATCTTGGTTTTCGTGGGGATTCAAGCTCAGATATGCAATTTCTACGAACATCTTGGTTAGACTTCTGTCCGAAGTATGCTTAATCATCGAGATCGCTCGTTTCGAGCTATTTAATGCGAGAAACACGTTATCTGGTGTTTTCAAAACTCCACAGTGCGTATGATATGCAGAACCGACGATATCTTGGTTTTCGTGGGGTTTCAAGCTCAGATATGCATTTTCTGCGATAATCTTGGTGAGACTTCTGTCCGAAGTATGCAGAGTCATCGAGATCGTACTTTTCGAGCTATTTAATGCGAGAAACACGTTTTCTGGGGTTTTCACCACTCCACAGTTCGTTGGATATGCAGAACAGGAGATATCTTGGTTTTCGTGGGGTTTCTAGCAGAGATATGCATTTTTTACGATAATCTTGGTGAGACTTCTGTCCGAAGTATGCTTGATCATCGAGATCGCTCGTTTCGACCTATTTAATGCGAGAAACAGGTTATCTGGTGTTTTCACCACTCCACAGTGCGTTTGATAATCAGAACCGGCGATATCTTGGTTTTTGTTGGGTTTCAAGCTGAGATATGCATTTTTTACGATAATCTTGGTGAGACTTCTGTCCGAAGTATGCAGAATCATCGAGATCGCTCGTTTCGAGCTATTTAATGCGAGAAACACGTTATCTGGTGTTTTCTCCACTCCACAGTGCGTTTGATAATCAGAACCAGCGATATCTTGGTTTTCGTGGGGTTTCAAGCTCAGATATGCATTTTCTGCGATAATCTTGGTGAGATTTCTGTCCGAAGTATGCAGAATCATCGAGATCGCTCTTTTCGAGCTATTTAATGCGAGAAACACGTTTTCTGGGGTTTTCACCACACCACAGTTCGTTGGATATGCAGAACAGGTGATATCTTGGTTTTCGAGGGGTTTCAAGCTGAGATATGCATTTTCTACGATAAGCTTGGTGAGTCATCTGTCCGAAGTATGCAGAAACATCGAGAGCGCTCTTTTCGAGCTATTTAATGCGAGAAACTCGTTTTCTGGGGTTTTCACCACTCCACAGTTCGTTGGATATGCAGAACCGGAGATATTTTGGTTTTCGTCGGGTTTCATGCTGAGATATGCATTTTCTACGATAAGCTAGGTGAGACATCTGTCCGAAGTATGCAGAAACATCGAGAGCGCTCTTTTCGAGCTATTTAATGCGAGAAACTCTTTTTCTGGGGTTTTCAACACTCCGCAGTTCGTTGGATATGCAGAACCGGAGATATCTTGGATTTCGTGGGGTTCCAAGCTGAGCTATGCATTTTTTACGATAATCTTGGTGAGACTTCTGTCCGAAGTATGCTTAATCATCGAGATCGCTCGTTTCGACCTATTTAATGCGAGAAACATGTTATCTGGTGTTTTCAGCACTCCACAGTGCGTTTGATATGCAGAACCAGCGATATCTGGGTTTTCGTCGGGTTTCAAGCTGAGATATGCATTTTTTACGATAATCTTGGTGAGACTTCTGTCCGAAGTATGCTTGATCATCGAGATCGCTCGTTTCGACCTATTTAATGCGAGAAACACGTTATCTGGTGTTTTCACCACTCCACAGTGCGTATGATATGCAGAACCGGCGATATCTTGGATTTCGTGGGGTTTGAAGCTGAGATATGCATTTTCTGCGATAATCTTGGTGAGACATCTGTCCGAAGTGTGCAGAATCATCGAGATCGCTCGTTTCGAGCTATTTAGTGCGAGAAACACGTTATCTGGTGTTTTCACCACTCCACAGTGCGTTGGATATGCAGAACCGGAGATATTTTGGTTTTCGTCGGGTTTCATGCTGAAATATGCATTTTCTACGATAAGCTTGGTGAGACATCAGTCCGAAGTATGCAGAAACATCGAGAGCGCTGTTTTCGAGCTATTTAATGCGAGAAACACGTTTTCTGGGGTTTTCACCACACCACAGTTCGTTGGATATGCAGAACAGGTGATATCTTGGTTTTCGAGGGGTTTGAAGCTGAGATATGCATTTTCTGCGATAATCTTGGAGAGACTTCTGTCCGAAGTATGCAGAATCATCGAGATCGCTCTTTTCGAACTATTTAATGCGAGAAACACGGTATCTGGTGTTTTCACCACTCCACAGTGCGTTTGATATGCAGAACCGGCGATATCTTGGTTTTTGTGGGGTTTCAAGCTGAGATATACATTTTTTACGATAATCTTGGTGAGACTTCTGTCCGATGTATGCTTAATCGTCAAGTTCGCTCTATTCGAGCTATTTAATGCGAGAAACACGTTATCTGGTGTTTTCACCACTCCACAGTGCGTTTGATATGCAGAACCGGCGATAATTTGGTTTTTGTGGGGTTTCAAGCAGAGATATGCATTTTCTGCGATAATCTTGGGGAGACTTCTGTCCGAAGTCTGCAGAATCATCGAGATCGCTCTTTTCGAACTATTTAATGCGAGAAACACGGTATCTGGTGTTTTCACCACTCCACAGTGCGTTTGATATGCAGAACCGGAGATATCTTGGATTTCGTGGGGTTCCAAGCTGAGCTATGCATTTTTTACGATAATCTTGGTGAGACTTCTGTCCGAAGTATGCTTAATCATCGAGATCGCTCGTTTCGACCTATTTAATGCGAGAAACATGTTATCTGGTGTTTTCAGCACTCCACGGTGCGTTTGATATGCAGAACCAGCGATATCTTGGTTTTCGTGGGGATTCAAGCTCAGATATGCAATTTCTGCGATAATCTTGGTGAGACTTCTGTCCGAAGTATGCTTAATCATCGAGATCGCTCGTTGCGAGCTATTTAATGCGAGAAACACGTTATCTGGTGTTTTCAAAACTCCACAGTGCGTATGATATGCAGAACCGACGATATTTTGGTTTTCGTCGGGTTTCATGCTGAGATATGCATTTTCTACGATAAGCTATGTGAGACATCTGTCCGAAGTATGCAGAAACATCGAGAGCGCTCTTTTTGAGCTATTTAATGCGAGAAACTCTTTTTCTGGGGTTTTCACCACTCCGCAGTTCGTTGGATATGCAGAACCGGAGATATCTTGGATTTCGTGGGGTTTCAAGCTGAGCTATGCATTTTTTACGATAATCTTGGTGAGACTTCTGTCCGAAGTATGCTTAATCATCGAGATCGCTCGTTTCGACCTATTTAATGCGAGAAACACGTTATCTGGTGTTTTCAGCACTCCACAGTGCGTTTGATATGCAGAACCAGCGATATCTTGGTTTTCGTGGGGTTTCAAGCTCAGATATGCATTTTCTGCGATAATCTTGGTGAGATTTCTGTCCGAAGTATGCAGAATCATCGAGATCGCACTTTTCGAGCTATTTAATGCGAGAAACACGGTATCTGGTGTTTTCACCACTCCACAGTGCGTTTGATATGCAGAACCGGCGATATCTTGGTTTTTGTGGGGTTTCAAGCTGAGATATACATTTTTTACGATAATCTTGGTGAGACTTCTGTCCGATGTATGCTTAATCGTCAAGTTCGCTCTATTCGAGCTATTTAATGCGAGAAACACGTTATCTGGTGTTTTCACCACTCCACAGTGCGTTTGATATGCAGAACCGGCGATAATTTGGTTTTTGTGGGGTTTCAAGCAGAGATATGCATTTTCTGCGATAATCTTGGGGAGACTTCTGTCCGAAGTCTGCAGAATCATCGAGATCGCTCTTTTCGAGCTATATAATGCGAGAAACACGTTCTCTGGGGTTTTCACCACACCACAGTACGTTTGACATGCAGAACCGGCGACATCTTGATTTTCGTGAGGTTTCAAGCTGAGATATGGATTTTTTACGATAATCTTGGTGAGACTTCAGTCAGAAGTATGCACAATCATCTAGATCCCTTTTTTCGAGCTATTTAATGCGAGAAACACGTTATCTGGTTGTTTTCACCACTCCACAGTACGTTTGATGTGCAGAACCGGAGATAACTTGGTTTTCGTGAGGTTTCAAGCTGAGATATGCATTTTCTGCGATAATATTGGTGAGACTTCAGTCAGAAGTATGCAGAATCATCTAGATCGCTCTTTTCGAGCTATTTAATGCGAGAAACACGTTTTCTGGTGTATTCACCACACCACAGTACGTTTGACATGCAGAACCGGCGACATCTTGATTTTCGTGAGGTTTCAAGCTGAGATATGGATTTTTTACGATAATCTTGGTGAGACTTCTGTCAGAAGTATGCAGAATCATCGGGATCGCTCTTTTCAAGCTATTTAATGCGATAAAACAAGTTTTCTGGTGTTTTCAACATTCCACAGTGCGTTTTATATGCAGAATCGGCGATATCTTGGTTTCGGTCGGGTTTCAAGCTGAGATATGCATTTTCTGCGATAATCTTGGTGAGTCTTCTTTCAGAAGTATGCAGAATCATCGAGATCCCTTTTTTCGAGCTATTTAAAGCGAGAAACACGTTATCTGGTGTTTTCACCACTCCACAGTGCGTTTGATATGCAGAACCGGCGACATCTTGGATTTCGTCGGGTTTCAAGCTGAGATATGCATTTTCTACGTTAATTTTTGTGTGACTTCTGTCAGAAGTATGCAGAATCTTCGAGATGGCTCTTTTCGATCTATTTAATGTGAAAAAACAAGTGTTCTGGTGTTTTCAATTTCCACAGTGCGTTTTATATGCAGAACCGGCGATATCTTGATTTTCGTGGTGTTTCCAGCTGAGATATGCATTTTCTGCGATAATCATGGTGAGTCTTCTTTCAGAAGTATGCAGAATCATCGAGATCGCTCGTTTCGACCTATTTAATGCGAAAAACACGTTATCTGGTGTTTTCAGCACTCCACAGTGCGTTTGATATGCAGAACCAGCGATATCTTGGTTTTCGTGGGGTTTCAAGCTCAGATATGCATTTTCTGCGATAATCTTTGTGAGATTTCTGTCCGAAGTATGCAGAATCATCGAGATCGCACTTTTCGAGCCATTTAATGCGAGAAACACGGTATCTGGTGTTTTCACCACTCCACAGTGCGTTTGATATGCAGAACCGGCGATATCTTGGTTTTTGTGGGGTTTCAAGCTGAGATATACATTTTTTAGGATAATCTTGGTGAGACTTCTGTCCGATGTATGTTTAATCGTCAAGTTCGCTCTATTCGAGCTATTTAATGCGAGAAACACGTTATCTGGTGTTTTCACCACTCCACAGTGCGTTTGATATGCAGAACCGGCGATAATTTGGTTTTTGTGGGGTTTCAAGCAGAGATATGCATTTTCTACGATAAGTTTGGTGAAACATCTGTCCGAAGTATGCAGAAACGTCGAGAGCGCTCTGTCCGATCTATTTAATGCGAGAAACTCGTTTTCTGGGGTTTTCACCACTCCACAGTTCGTTGGATATGCAGAACCGGATATATCTTGGTTTTCGTGGGGTTTCAAGCTGAGATATGCATTTTCTGCGATAATCTTGTTGAGACTTCTGTCCGAAGTATGCAGAATCTTCGAGAACGCTCTTTTCGAGCTACTTAATGCGCGAAACACGTTTTCTGGTATTTTCACCACTCCACGGTACGTTTGATGTGCAGAACCGGAGATATCTTGGTTTTCGTGGGGTTTCAAGATGAGATATGCATTTTCTGCGATAATACTGGTGAGACTTCAGTCAGAAGTATGCAGAATCATCTAGATCGCTCTTTTCGAGCTACTTAATGCACGAAACGCGTTTTCTGGTGTTTGCACCACTCCACAGTGCGTTCGATATGCAGAACAGTAGATATCTTGGTTTTCGTGGGGTTTCAAGCTGAGATATGCATTTTCTGCGATAATCTTGTTGAGACTTCTGTCCGAAGTATGCAGAATCATCGAGATCGCTCGTTTCGAGCTACTTAATGCGCGAAACACGTTTTCTGGTGTTTTCAACATTCCACAGTGCGTTTTATATGCAGAATCGGCGATATCTTGGTTTCGGTCGGGTTTCAAGCTGAGATATGCATTTTCTGCGATAATCTTGGTGAGTCTTCTTTCAGAAGTATGCAGAATCATCGAGATCCCTTTTTTCGAGCTATTTAAAGCGAGAAACACGTTATCTGGTGTTTTCACCACTCCACAGTGCGTTTGATATGCAGAACCGGCGACATCTTGGATTTCGTCGGGTTTCAAGCTGAGATATGCATTTTCTACGTTAATTTTTGTGTGACTTCTGTCAGAAGTATGCAGAATCTTCGAGATCGCTCTTTTCGATCTATTTAATGTGAAAAAACAAGTGTTCTGGTGTTTTCAATTTCCACAGTGCGTTTTATATGCAGAACCGGCGATATCTTGATTTTCGTGGTGTTTCCAGCTGAGATATGCATTTTCTGCGATAATCATGGTGAGTCTTCTTTCAGAAGTATGCAGAATCATCGAGATCGCTCGTTTCGACCTATTTAATGCGAAAAACACGTTATCTGGTGTTTTCAGCACTCCACAGTGCGTTTGATATGCAGAACCAGCGATATCTTGGTTTTCGTGGGGTTTCAAGCTCAGATATGCATTTTCTGCGATAATCTTTGTGAGATTTCTGTCCGAAGTATGCAGAATCATCGAGATCGCACTTTTCGAGCCATTTAATGCGAGAAACACGGTATCTGGTGTTTTCACCACTCCACAGTGCGTTTGATATGCAGAACCGGCGATATCTTGGTTTTTGTGGGGTTTCAAGCTGAGATATACATTTTTTAGGATAATCTTGGTGAGACTTCTGTCCGATGTATGTTTAATCGTCAAGTTCGCTCTATTCGAGCTATTTAATGCGAGAAACACGTTATCTGGTGTTTTCACCACTCCACAGTGCGTTTGATATGCAGAACCGGCGATAATTTGGTTTTTGTGGGGTTTCAAGCAGAGATATGCATTTTCTACGATAAGTTTGGTGAAACATCTGTCCGAAGTATGCAGAAACGTCGAGAGCGCTCTGTCCGATCTATTTAATGCGAGAAACTCGTTTTCTGGGGTTTTCACCACTCCACAGTTCGTTGGATATGCAGAACCGGATATATCTTGGTTTTCGTGGGGTTTCAAGCTGAGATATGCATTTTCTGCGATAATCTTGTTGAGACTTCTGTCCGAAGTATGCAGAATCTTCGAGAACGCTCTTTTCGAGCTACTTAATGCGCGAAACACGTTTTCTGGTATTTTCACCACTCCACGGTACGTTTGATGTGCAGAACCGGAGATATCTTGGTTTTCGTGGGGTTTCAAGATGAGATATGCATTTTCTGCGATAATACTGGTGAGACTTCAGTCAGAAGTATGCAGAATCATCTAGATCGCTCTTTTCGAGCTACTTAATGCACGAAACGCGTTTTCTGGTGTTTGCACCACTCCACAGTGCGTTCGATATGCAGAACAGTAGATATCTTGGTTTTCGTGGGGTTTCAAGCTGAGATATGCATTTTCTGCGATAATCTTGTTGAGACTTCTGTCCGAAGTATGCAGAATCATCGAGATCGCTCGTTTCGAGCTACTTAATGCGCGAAACACGTTTTCTGGTGTTTTCACCACTCCACAGAGCGTTTGATATGCAGAACCGGCGACATCTTGGTTTTCGTGGGGTTTCAAGCTGAGATATGCATTTTCTGCGATATTCTTGTTGAGACTTCTGTCCGCAGTATGCAGAATCATCGAGATCGCTCGTTTCGAGCTACTTAATGCGCGAAACACGTTTTCTGGTGTTTTCACCACTCCACAGTGCGTTTGATATGCAGAACAGTAGATATCTTGGTTTTCGTGGGGTTTCAAGCTGAGATATGCATTTTCTGCGATAATCTTGTTGAGACTTCTGTCAGAAGTATGCAGAATCATCTAGATCGCTCTTTTCGAGCTACTTAATGCACGAAACGCGTTTTCTGGTGTTTGCACCACTCCACAGTGCGTTCGATATGCAGAACAGTAGATATCTTGGTTTTCGTGGGGTTTCAAGCTGAGATATGCATTTTCTGCGATAATCTTGTTGAGACTTCTGTCCGAAGTATGCAGAATCATCGAGATCGCTCGTGTCGAGCTATTTAATGCAAAAAAACAAGTTTTCTGGTGTTTTCAACATTCCACAGTCCGTTAGATATGCAGAACCGGCGATATCTTGGTTTTCGTGGGGTTTCAAGCTGAGATATGCATTTTCTGCGATAATCTTGGTGAGACTTCTGTCCGAAGAATGCTGAATCATCGAGATCGCTCTATTCGAGCTAGTTAGTGCGAGAAACACGTTATCTGGTGTTTTCACCACTCCACAGTGCGTTTGATATGCAGAACAGTAGATATCTTGGTTTTCGTGGGGTTTCAAGCTGAGATATGCATTTTCTGCGATAATCTTGGTCAGACTTCAGTCAGAAGTATGCAGAATCGTCTAGATCGCTCTTTTCAAGCTATTTAATGCGAAAAAACAATTTTTCTGGTGTTTTCAACATTCCTCAGTGCGTTTGATATGCAGAACCGGCGATATCTTGATTTTCGTATTGCTTCCAGCTGAGATATGCATTTTCTGCGATAATCTTGGTGAGTCTTCTGTCAGAAGTATGTAGAACCATCTAGATCGCTCTTTTCGAACTATTCAATGCGAGAAACACGTTTTCTGGTGTATTCACCACTCCACAGTGCGTTTGATATGAAGAACCGGCGACATCTTGGATTTCGTCGGGTTTCAAGCTGAGGTATGCATTTTCTACGTTAATCTTTGTGCGACTTCTGTCAGAAGTATGCAGAATCTTCGAGATCGCTCTTTTCGAGCTATTTAATGTGAAAAAACAAGTTTTCTGGTGTTTTCACCACTCAACAGTACGTTTGACATGCAGAACCGGAGATATCTTTGTTTCGGTCGGGTTTCAAGCTGAGATATGCATTTTCCACGATAATCTTGGTGAGACGTCTGTCAGAAGTATGCAGAATCTTCGAGGACGCTCTTTTCGAGCTACATAATGCGAGAAACACGTTATCAGGTGTTTTCACAACTCCACAGTGCGTTTGATATGCAGAACCGGCGACATCTTGGCTTTCGTCGGGTATCAAGCTGAGATATGCATTTTCGACGATAATCTTGGTGAGACTTCTGTCAGAAGTATGCAGAATCATTGGGATCGCTCTTTTCAAGCTATTTAATGCGATAAAACATGTTTTCTGGTGTTTTCAATTTCCACAGTGCGTTTTATATGCAGAACCGGCGATATCTTGATTTTCGTTGTGTTTCCAGCTGAGATATGCATTTGCTGCCATAATCTTGGTGAGTCTTCTTTCAGAAGTATGCAGAATCATCGAGATCGCTCGTTTCGACCTATTTAATGCGAAAAACACGTTATCTGGTGTTTTCACCACTCCACAGTGCGTTCGATATGCAGAACCGGCGATATCTTGGTTTTTGTGGGGTTTCAAGCTGAGATATACATTTTTTACGATAATCTTGGTGAGACTTCTGTCCGATGTATGTTTAATCGTCAAGTTCGCTCTATTCGAGCTATTTAATGCGAGAAACACGTTATCTGGTGTTTTCACCACTCCACAGTGCGTTTGATATGCAGAACCGGCGATAATTTGGTTTTTGTGGGGTTTCAAGAAGAGATATGCATTTTCTACGATAAGCTTGGTGAAACATCTGTCCGAAGCATGCAGAAACGTCGAGAGCGCTCTGTCCGATCTATTTAATGCGAGAAACTCGTTTTCTGGGGTTTTCACCACTCCACAGGTTCGTTGGATATGCAGAACCGGATATATCTTGGTTTTCGTGGGGTTTCAAGCTGAGATATGCATTTTCTGCGATAATCTTGTTGAGACTTCTGTCCGAAGTATGCAGAATCTTCGAGAACGCTCTTTTCGAGCTATATAATGCGAGAAACACGTTTTCTGGGGTTTTCACCACTCCACAGTGCGTTTGATATGCAGAACCGGCGACATCTTGGTTTTCGTGGGGTTTCAAGCTGAGATATGCATTTTCTGCGATAATCTTGGTGACACTTCTGTCCGAAGTATGCAGAATCATCGCGATCGCTCTTTTCGAGCTATTTAATGCGAGAAACACGTTATCTGGTGTTTTCACCACTCCACAGTGCGTTTGATATGCAGAACCGGCGATATCTTGGTTTTCGTGGGGTTTCAAGCTGAGATATGCATTTTCTGCGATAATCTTGGTGAGACTTCTGTCCGAAGAATGCTGAATCATCGAGATCGCTCTATTCGAGCTAGTTAGTGCGAGAAACACGTTATATGGTGTTTTCACCACTCCACAGTGCGTTTGATATGCAGAACAGTAGATATCTTGGTTTTCGTGGGGTTTCAAGCTGAGATATGCATTTTCTGCGATAATCTTGTTGAGACTTCTGTCAGAAGTATGCAGAATCATCGAGATCGCTCGTTTCGAGCTGCTTAATGCGCGAAACACGTTTTCTGGTGTTTTCACCACTCCACAGTGCGTTTGATATGCAGAACCGGCGACATCTTGGTTTTCGTGGGGTTTCAAGCTGAGATATGCATTTTCTGCGATAATCTTGTTGAGACTTCTGTCCGAAGTTTGCAGAAACGTCGAGAGCGCTCTTTTCGAGCTACTTAATGCGAGAAACACGTTTTCTGGTGTTTTCACCACTCCACAGTGCGTTTGATATGCAGAACCAGCGATATCTTGCTTTTCGTGGGGTTTCAAGATGAGATATGCATTTTCTGCGATAATATTGGTGAGAATTCAGTCAGAAGTATGCAGAATCATCTAGATCGCTCTTTTCGAGCTACTTAATGCGCGAAACACGTTTTCTGGTGTTTTCACCACTCCACAGTGCGTTCGATATGCAGAACAGCAGATATCTTGGTTTTCGTGGGGTATCAAGCTGAGATATGCATTTTCTGCGATAATCTTGTTGAGACTTCTGTCCGAAGTATGCAGAATCATGCAGATCGCTCGTTTCGAGCTATTTAATGCGAGAAACACGTTATCTGGTGTTTTCACCACTCCACAGTGCGTTGGATATGCAGAACCTCAGATATTTTGGTTTTCGTCGGGTTTCAAGCTGAGATATGCATTTTCTACGATAAGCTTGGTGAAACATCTGTCCGAAGTATGCAGAAACGTCGAGAGCGCTCTTTTCGTGCGATTTAATGCGAGAATCACGTTTTCTGGTGTTTTCACCACTCCACAGTGCGTTTGATATGCAGAACAGTAGATATCTTGGTTTTCGTGGGGTTTCAAGCTGAGATATGCATTTTCTGCGATAATCTTGTTGAGACTTCTGTCAGAAGTATGCAGAATCATCGGGATCGCTCTTTTCAAGCTATTTAATGCGATAAAACAAGTTTTCTGGTGTTTTCAACATTCCACAGTGCGTTTTATATGCAGAATCGGCGATATCTTGGTTTCGGTCGGGTTTCAAACTGAGATATGCATTTTCTGCGATAATCTTGGTGAGTCTTCTTTCAGAAGTATGCAGAATCATCGAGATCCCTTTTTTCGAGCTATTTAATGCGAGAAACACGTTATCTGGTGTTTTCACCACTCCACAGTGCGTTTGATATGCAGAACCGGCGACATCTTGGATTTCGTCGGGTTTCAAGCTGAGATATGCATTTTCTACGTTAATTTTTGTGAGACTTCTGTCAGAAGTATGCAGAATCTTCGAGATCGCTCTTTTCGATCTATTTAATGTGAAAAAACAAGTTTTCTGGTGTTTTCAACATTCCACAGTTCGTTTTATATGCAGAACCGGCGATATCTTGATTTTCGTGGTGTTTCCAGCTGAGATATGCATTTTCTGCGATAATCTTGGTGAGTCTTCTTTCAGAAGGATGCAGAATCATCGAGATCGCTCGTTTCGACCTATTTAATGCGAAAAACACGTTATCTGGTGTTTTCAGCACTCCACAGTGCGTTTGATATGCAGAACCAGCGATATCTTGGTTTTCGTGGGGTTTCAAGCTCAGATATGCATTTTCTGCGATAATCTTGGTGAGATTTCTGTCCGAAGTATGCAGAATCATCGAGATCGCACTTTTCGAGCTATTTAATGCGAGAAACACGGTATCTGGTGTTTTCACCACTCCACAGTGCGTTTGATATGCAGAACCGGCGATATCTTGGTTTTTGTGGGGTTTCAAGCTGAGATATACATTTTTTACGATAATCTTGGTGAGACTTCTGTCCGATGTATGTTTAATCGTCAAGTTCGCTCTATTCGAGCTATTTAATGCGAGAAACACGTTATCTGGTGTTTTCACCACTCCACAGTGCGTTTGATATGCAGAACCGGCGATAATTTGGTTTTTGAGGGGTTTCAAGCAGAGATATGCATTTTCTACGATAAGCTTGGTGAAACAACTGTCCGAAGTATGCAGAAACGTCGAGAGCGCTCTGTCCGATCTATTTAATGCGAGAAACTCGTTTTCTGGGGTTTTCACCACTCCACAGTTCGTTGGATATGCAGAACCGGATATATCTTGGTTTTCGTGGGGTTTCAAGCTGAGATATGCATTTTCTGCGATAATCTTGTTGAGACTTCTGTCCGAAGTATGCAGAATCTTCGAGAACGCTCTTTTCGAGCTATATAATGCGAGAAACACGTTTTCTGGGGTTTTCACCACTCCACAGTGCGTTTGATATGCAGAACCGGCGACATCTTGGTTTTCGTGGGGTTTCAAGCTGAGATATGCATTTTCTGCGATAATCTTGGTGAGTCTTCTGCCAGCAGTATGCAGAATCATCGAGATCGCTCTTTTCGAGCTATTTAATGCGAGAAACACGTTATCTGGTGTTTTCACCACTCCACAGTGCGTTCGATATGCAGAACAGCAGATATCTTGGTTTTCGTGGGGTATCAAGCTGAGATATGCATTTTCTGCGATAATTTTGTTGAGACTTCTGTCCGAAGTATGCAGAATCATGCAGATCGCTCGTTTCGAGCTATTTAATGCGAGAAACACGTTATCTGGTGTTTTCACCACTCCACAGTGCGTTGGATATGCAGAACCTCAGATATTTTGGTTTTCGTCGGGTTTCAAGCTGAGATATGCATTTTCTACGATAAGCTTGGTGAAACATCTGTCCGAAGTATGCAGAAACGTCGAGAGCGCTCTTTTCGAGCGATTTAATGCGAGAATCACGTTTTCTGGTGTTTTCACCACTCCACAGTGCGTTTGATATGCAGAACTGGCGATATCTTGGTTTTCGTGGGGTTTCAGGCTGAGATATGCATTTTCTGCGATAATCTTGGTGAGACTTCTGTCCGAAGTATGCTGAATCATCGATATCGCTCTTTTCGAGCTAGTTAGAGCGAGAAACACGTTATCTGGTGTTTCCACCACTCCACAGTGCATTTGATATGCAGAACAGTAGATATCTTGGTTTTCGTGGGGTTTCAAGCTGAAATATGCATTTTCTGCGATAATTTTGGTGAGACTTCTGTCCGAAGTATGCAGATTCATCGAGATCGCTCATCTCGAGCTATTTAATGCGAGAAACACGTTATCTGGTGTTTTCACCACTCCACAGTGCGTTTGATATGCAGAACTAGCGATATCTTGGTTTTCGTGGGGTTTCAAGCTGAGATATGCATTTTCTGCGATAATCTGGGTGAGTCTTCTGTCCGAAGTATGCTGAATCATCGAGACCGCTCTTTTCGAGCTAGTTAGTGCGAGAAACACGTTATATGGTGTTTTCACCACTCCACAGTGCGTTTGATATGCAGAACAGTAGATATCTTGGTTTTCGTGGGGTTTCAAGCTGAGATATGCATTTTCTGCGATAATCTTGTTGAGACTTCTGTCAGAAGTATGCAGAATCATCGAGATCGCTCGTTTCGAGCTGCTTAATGCGCGAAACACGTTATCTGGTGTTTTCACCACTCCACAGTGCGTTGGATATGCAGAACCTCAGATATTTTGGTTTTCGTCGGGTTTCAAGCTGAGATATGCATTTTCTACGATAAGCTTGGTGAAACATCTGTCCGAAGTATGCAGAAACGTCGAGAGCGCTCTTTTCGAGCGATTTAATGCGAGAATCACGTTTTCTGGTGTTTTCACCACTCCACAGTGCGTTTGATATGCAGAACAGTAGATATCTTGGTTTTCGTGGGGTTTCAAGCTGAGATATGCATTTTCTGCGATAATCTTGTTGAGACTTCTGTCAGAAGTATGCAGAATCATCGGGATCGCTCTTTTCAAGCTATTTAATGCGATAAAACAAGTTTTCTGGTGTTTTCAACATTCCACAGTGCGTTTTATATGCAGAATCGGCGATATCTTGGTTTCGGTCGGGTTTCAAACTGAGATATGCATTTTCTGCGATAATCTTGGTGAGTCTTCTTTCAGAAGTATGCAGAATCATCGAGATCCCTTTTTTCGAGCTATTTAATGCGAGAAACACGTTATCTGGTGTTTTCACCACTCCACAGTGCGTTTGATATGCAGAACCGGCGACATCTTGGATTTCGTCGGGTTTCAAGCTGAGATATGCATTTTCTACGTTAATTTTTGTGAGACTTCTGTCAGAAGTATGCAGAATCTTCGAGATCGCTCTTTTCGATCTACTTAATGTGAAAAAACAAGTTTTCTGGTGTTTTCAACATTCCACAGTTCGTTTTATATGCAGAACCGGCGATATCTTGATTTTCGTGGTGTTTCCAGCTGAGATATGCATTTTCTGCGATAATCTTGGTGAGTCTTCTTTCAGAAGTATGCAGAATCATCGAGATCGCTCGTTTCGACCTATTTAATGCGAAAAACACGTTATCTGGTGTTTTCAGCACTCCACAGTGCGTTTGATATGCAGAACCAGCGATATCTTGGTTTTCGTGGGGTTTCAAGCTCAGATATGCATTTTCTGCGATAATCTTGGTGAGATTTCTGTCCGAAGTATGCAGAATCATCGAGATCGCACTTTTCGAGCTATTTAATGCGAGAAACACGGTATCTGGTGTTTTCACCACTCCACAGTGCGTTTGATATGCAGAACCGGCGATATCTTGGTTTTTGTGGGGTTTCAAGCTGAGATATACATTTTTTACGATAATCTTGGTGAAACATCTGTCCGAAGTATGCAGAAACGTCGAGAGCGCTCTGTCCGATCTATTTAATGCGAGAAACTCGTTTTCTGGGGTTTTCACCACTCCACAGTTCGTTGGATATGCAGAACCGGATATATCTTGGTTTTCGTGGGGTTTCAAGCTGAGATATGCATTTTCTGCGATAATCTTGTTGAGACTTCTGTCCGAAGTATGCAGAATCTTCGAGAACGCTCTTTTCGAGCTATATAATGCGAGAAACACGTTTTCTGGGGTTTTCACCACTCCACAGTGCGTTTGATATGCAGAACCGGCGACATCTTGGTTTTCGTGGGGTTTCAAGCTGAGATATGCATTTTCTGCGATAATCTTGGTGAGTCTTCTGCCAGCAGTATGCAGAATCATCGAGATCGCTCTTTTCGAGCTATTTAATGCGAGAAACACGTTATCTGGTGTTTTCACCACTCCACAGTGCGTTCGATATGCAGAACAGCAGATATCTTGGTTTTCGTGGGGTATCAAGCTGAGATATGCATTTTCTGCGATAATCTTGTTGAGACTTCTGTCCGAAGTATGCAGAATCATGCAGATCGCTCGTTTCGAGCTATTTAATGCGAGAAACACGTTATCTGGTGTTTTCACCACTCCACAGTGCGTTGGATATGCAGAACCTCAGATATTTTGGTTTTCGTCGGGTTTCAAGCTGAGATATGCATTTTCTACGATAAGCTTGGTGAAACATCTGTCCGAAGTATGCAGAAACGTCGAGAGCGCTCTTTTCGAGCGATTTAATGCGAGAATCACGTTTTCTGGTGTTTTCACCACTCCACAGTGCGTTTGATATGCAGAACTGGCGATATCTTGGTTTTCGTGGGGTTTCAGGCTGAGATATGCATTTTCTGCGATAATCTTGGTGAGACTTCTGTCCGAAGTATGCTGAATCATCGATATCGCTCTTTTCGAGCTAGTTAGAGCGAGAAACACGTTATCTGGTGTTTCCACCACTCCACAGTGCGTTTGATATGCAGAACAGTAGATATCTTGGTTTTCGTGGGGTTTCAAGCTGAAATATGCATTTTCTGCGATAATTTTGGTGAGACTTCTGTCCGAAGTATGCAGATTCATCGAGATCGCTCATCTCGAGCTATTTAATGCGAGAAACACGTTATCTGGTGTTTTCACCACTCCACAGTGCGTTTGATATGCAGAACTAGCGATATCTTGGTTTTCGTGGGGTTTCAAGCTGAGATATGCATTTTCTGCGATAATCTGGGTGAGTCTTCTGTCCGAAGTATGCTGAATCATCGAGACCGCTCTTTTCGAGCTAGTTAGTGCGAGAAACACGTTATCTGGTGTTTTCACCACTCCACAGTGCGTTTGATATGCAGAACAGTAAATATCTTGGTTTTCGTGGGGTTTCAAGCTGAGATATGCATTTTCTGCGATAATCTTGTTGAGACTTCTGTCCGAAGTATGCAGAATCATCGAGATCGCTCGTTTCGAGCTACTTAATGCGCGAAACACGTTTTCTGGTGTTTTCGCCACTCCACAGTGCGTTTGATATGCAGAACCAGCGATATCTTGGCTTTCGTGGGGTTTCAAGCTGAGATATG
Organism: Anthophora plumipes; assembly: GCA_951804975.1. Lineage (NCBI taxonomy): Eukaryota > Metazoa > Arthropoda > Insecta > Hymenoptera > Apidae > Anthophora > Anthophora plumipes. Next base: position 1,406,052 of record CATORF010000790.1, on the reverse strand, counting down.
CATTTTTTACGATAATCTTGGTGAGACTTCTGTCCGAAGTATGCTGAATCATCGATATCGCTCTTTTCGAGCTAGTTAGTGCGAGAAACACGTTATCTGGTGTTTCCACCACTCCACAGTGCGTTTGATATGCAGAACAGTAGATATCTTGGTTTTCGTGGGGTTTCAAGCTGAAATATGCATTTTCTGCGATAATCTTGTTGAGACATCTGTCCGAAGTATGCAGAATCATCGAGATCGCACTTTTCGAGCTATTTAATGCGAGAAACACGTTATCTGGGGTTTTCACCACTCCACAGTGCGTATGGTATGCAGAACCGGTGATATCTTGGTTTTCGTGGGGTTTCAAGCTGAGATATGCATTTTTTACGATAATTTTGGTGAGATTTCTGTCCGAAGTATGCAGAATCATCGAGATCGCTCGTCTCGAGCTATTTAATGCGAGAAACACGTTATCTGGTGTTTTCACCACTCCACAGTGCGTTTGATATGCAGAACAAGCGATATCTTGGTTTTCGTGGGGTTTCAAGCTGAGATACGCATTTTCTGCGATAATCTGGGTGAGTCTTCTGCCCGAAGTATGCTGAATCATCGAGACCGCTCTTTTCGAGATAGTTAGTGCGAGAAACACGTTATCTGGTGTTTTCACCACTCCACAGTGCGTTTGATATGCAGAACAGTAGATATCTTGGTTTTCGTGGGGTTTCAAGCTGAGATATGCATTTTCTGCGATAAACTTGGTGTGACTTCTGTTAGAAGTATGCAGAATCATCGAGATCGCACTTGTCGAGCTATTTAATGCGAGAAACACGTTATCTGCTGTTTTCACCACTCCACAGTTGGTTTGATATGCAGAACCGGAGATATTTTGGTTTTCGCCGGGTTTCAAGCTGAGATATGCATTTTCTACGATAAGCTTGGTGAGACATCAGTCCGAAGTATGCAGAAACATCGAGATCGCGCTTTTCGAGCTATTTAATGCGAGAAACACGGTATCTGGTGTTTTCACCACACCACAGTTCGTTGGATATGCAGAACAGTAGATATCTTGGTTTTCGTGGGGTTTCAAGCAGAGATATGCATTTTCTGCGATAATCTTGGTGAGACTTCTGTTAGAAGTATGCAGAAACATCGAGAGCGCTCTTTTCGAGCTATTTAATGCGAGAAACTCGTTTTCTAGGGTTTTCACCACTAAACAGTTCGTTGGATATGCAGAGCCGGAGATATCTTGGTTTTCGTGGGGTTTCAAGCTGAGATATGCATTTCCTGCGATAATCTTGGTGACACTTCTGTCCGAAGTATGCAGAATCATCGAGATCGCACTTTTCGAGCTATTTAATGCGAGAAACACGATAGCTGGTGTTTTCACCACTCCACAGTGCGTATGATATGCAGACCCGGCGATATCTTGGTTTTCGTGGGGTTTCAAGCTGAGATATGCATTTTTTACGATAATTTTGGTGAGACTTCTGTCCGAAGTATGCAGAATCATCAAGATCGCTCGTCACGAGCTATTTAATGCGAGAAACACGTTATCTGGTGTTTTCACCAATCCACAGTGCGTTTGATATGCAGAACCAGCGATATCTTGGTTTTCGTGGGGTTTCAAGCTGAGATATGCATTTTCTGCGATTATCTTGGTGAGTCTTCTGTCCGAAGTATGCTGAATCATCGAGACCGCTATTTTCGAGCTAGTTAGTGCGAGAAACACGTTATCTGGTGTTTTCACCACTCCACAGTGCGTTTGATATGCAGAACAGTAGATATCTTGGTTTTCGTGGGGTTTCAAGCTGAGATATGCATTTTCTGCGATAATCTTGTTGAGACTTCTGTCCGAAGTATGCAGAATCATCGAGATCGCTCGTTTCGAGCTATTTAATTCGAGAAACACGTTATCTGGTGTTTTCACCACTCCACAGTGCGTTGGATATGCAGAACCGGAGATATTTTGGTTTTCGTCGGGTTTCAAGCTGAAATATGCATTTTCTACGATAAGCTTGGTGAAACATCTGTCCGAAGTATGCAGAAACATCGAGAGCGCTCATTTCGAGCTATTTAATGCGAGAAACACGTTTTCTGGGGTTGTCACCACACCACAGTTCGTTGGATATGCAGAACAGTAGATATCTTGGTTTTCGTGGGGTTTCAAGCAGAGATATGCATTTTCTGCGATAATCTTGGTGAGACTTCTGTTACAAGTATGCAGAAACATCGAGAGCGCTCTTTTCGAGCTATTTAATGCGAGAAACTCGTTTTCTGGGGTTTTCACAACTAAACAGTTCGTTGGATATGCAGAACCGGAGATATCTTGGTTTTCGTGGGGTTTCAAGCTGAGATATGCATTTCCTGCGATAATCTTGGTGACACTTCTGTCCGAAGTATGCTGAATCATCTAGATCGCTCTTTCCGAGCTATTTAATGCGAGATACACGTTATCTGGTGTTTTCACCACTCCACAGTCCGTTTGATATGCAGAACCGACGATATCTTGGTTTTCGTGGGGTTTCAAGCAGAGATATGCATTTTCTGCGATAATCTTTGTGAGACTTCTGTCCGAAGTATGCAGAATCATCGAGATCGCTCGTTTCGAGCTATATAATGCGAGAAACACGTTATCTGGTGTTTTCACCACTCCACAGTGCGTTGGATATGCAGAACCGGAGATATTTTGGTTTTCGTCGGGTTTCAAGCTGAGATATGCATTTTCTACGATAAGCTTGGTGAGACTTCTGTCCGAAGTATGCTGAAACATCGAGATCGCTCTTTTCGAGCTAGTTAATGCGAGAAAAACCTGATCCGGTGTTTTCACCACTCCACAGTGCGTTTGGTATGCAGAACCAGCGACATCTTGGCTTTCGTGGGGTTTCAAGCTGAGATATGCATTTTGTACGATAATCTTGGTGAGACTTCTGTCCGAAGTATGAAGAATCATCGAGATGGCTCTATTCGAGCTATTTAATGCGAGAAACACGTTTTCTGGGGTGTTCACCACTCCACAGTGCGTTTGATATGCTGAACACAGCGATATCTTGGTTTTCGTGGGGTTTCAAGCTGAGATATGCATTTTTTACGATAATTTTGGTGAGACTTCTGTCCGAAGTATGCAGAATCATCGAGATCGCTCGTTTCGAGCTATTCAATGCGAGAATCACGTTATCTGGTGTTTTCACCACTCCACAGTGCGTTTGAAATGCAGAACCGGCGATATCTTGGTTTTCGTGGGGTTTCAAGCTGAGATATGCATTTTCTGCGATAATCTTGGTGAGACTTCTGTCCGAAGTATGCTGAATCATCGAGATCGTCCTTTTCGAGCTAGTTAGTGCGAGATACACGTTATCTGATGTTTTCACCACTCCACAGTGCGTTTGATATGCAGAACAGTAGATATCTTGGTTTTCGTGGGGTTTCAAGCTGAGATATGCATTTTCTGCGATAATCTTGTTGAGAATTCTGTCCGAAGTATGCAAAATCATCGAGATCGCTCGTTTCGAGCTATTTAATGCGAGAAACACGTTATCTGGTGTTTTCACCACTCCACAGTGCGTTTGACATGCAGAACCAGCGATATCTTGGTTTTCGTGGGGTTTCAAGCTGAGATATGCATTTTCTGCGATAATATTGGTGAGACTTCAGTCAGAAGTATGCAGAATCATCTAGATCGCTCTTTTCGAGCTACTTAATGCACGAAACACGTTTTCTGGTGGTTTCACCACACTACAGTACGTTTGACATGCAGAACCGGAGATATCTTGGCTTCGGTCGGGTTTCAAGCTGAGATATGCATTTTCTACGATAATCCTGGTGAGACTTCAGTCAGAATTATGCAGAATCTTCGAGAACGCTCTTTTCGAGCTACTTAATGCGCGAAACACGTTTTCTGGTGTTTTCACCACTCCACGGTACGTTTGATGTGTAGAACCGGAGATATATCGGTTTTCGTCGGGTTTCAAGCTGAGATATGCATTTTCTACGATAATCTTGGTGAGACTTCTGTAAGAAGTATGCAGGATCTTCGAGAACGCTCTTTTCGAGCTACTTAATGCGAGAAACACGTTTTCTGGTGTTTTCACCACTCCACAGTAGGTTTGATATGCAGAACCGGCGATATTTTGGTTTTCGTCGGGTTTCAAGCTGAGATATGCATTTTCTACGATAATCTTGGTGAAACATCTGTCCGAAGTATGCAGAAACATCGAGAGCGCTCTTTTCGAGCTATTTAATGCGAGAAACTCGTTTTCTGGGGTTTTTACCACTCCACAGTTCGTTGGATATGCAGAACCGGAGATATCTTGGTTTTCGTGGGGTTTCAAGCTGGGATATGCATTTCCTGCGATAATCTTGGTGAGACTTCTGTCCGAAGTATGCTGAATCATCTAGAACGCTCTTTTCGAGCTATTTAATGCGAGAAACACGTTATCTGGTGTTTTCACCACTCCACAGTGCGTTTGACATGCAGAACCAGCGATATCTAGGTTTTCGTGGGGTTTCAAGCTGAAATATGCATTTTCTGCGATAATATTGGTGAGACTTCAGTCAGAAGTATGCAGAATCATCTAGATCGCTCTTTTGGAGCTACTTAATGCACGAAACACGTTTTCTGGTGTTTTCACCACTCCACAGTACGTTTGACATGCAGAACCGGAGATATCTTGGTTTCGGTCGGGTTTCAAGCTGAGATATGCATTTTCTACGATAATCCTGGTGAGACTTCTGTCAGAATTATGCAGAATCTTCGAGAACGCTCTTTTCGAGCTACTTAATGCACGAAACACGTTTTCTGGTGTTTTCACAACTCCACGGTACGTTTGATGTGCAGAACCGGCGATATCTTGGTTTTCGTGGGTTTTCAAGCTGAGATATGCATTTTCTGCGATAATCTTGGTGAGACTTCTGGCCGAAGTATGCTGTATCATCGAGATCGCTCTTCTCGAGCTAGTTGGTGCGAGAAACACGTTATCTGGTGTTTTCACCACTCCACAGTGCGTTTGATATGCAGAACAGTAGATATCTTGGTTTTCGTGGGGTTTCAAGCTGAGATATGCATTTTCTGCGATAATTTTGGTGAGACTTCTGTCAGAAGTATGCAGAATCTTCGAGAACGCTCTTTTCGAGCTACTTAATGCGCGAAACACGTTTTCTGCTGTTTTCACCACTCCACGGTACGTTTGATGTGCAGAACCGGAGATAACTCGGTTTTCGTCGGGTTTCAAGCTGAGATATGCATTTTCTACGATAATCTTGGTGAGACTTCTGTCAGAAGTATGCAGGATCTTCGAGAACGCTCTTTTCGAGCTAGTTAAGCGAGGAAAACCTTATCCGGTGTTTTCACTACTCCACAGTGCGTTTGATATGCAAAACCGGCGATATTTTGGTTTTCGTCGGGTTTCAAGCTGAGATATGCATTTTCCACGATAATCTTGGTGAAACATCTGTCCGAAGTATGCAGAAACATCGGGAGCGCTCTTTTCGAGCTATTTAATGCGAGAAACTCGTTTTCTGGGGTTTTCACCACTCCACAGTTCGTTGGATATGCAGAACCGGAGATATCTTGGTTTTCGTGGGGTTTCAAGCTGGGATATGCATTTCCTGCGATAATCTTGGTGAGACTTCTGTCCGAAGTATGCTGAATCATCTAGAACGCTCTTTTCGAGCTATTTAATGCGAGAAACACGTTATCTGGTGTTTTCACCACTCCACAGTGCGTTTGACATGCAGAACCGGAGATATTTTGGTTTTCATCGGGTTTCAAACTGAGATATGCATTTTCTACGATAATTTTGGTGAGACTTCTGTCCGAAGTATGCAGAATCATCGAGATCGCTCGTTTCGAGCTATTTAATGCGAGAAACACGTTATCTGGTGTTTTCACCACTCCACAGTTCGTTGGATATGCAGAACAGTAGATATCCTGGTTTTCGTGGGGTTTCAAGCAGAGATATGCATTTTCTGCGATAATCTTGGTGAGACTTCTGTTAGAAGTATGCAGAATCATCGAGATCGCTCGTATCGAACTATTTAATGCGAGAAACACGTTATCTGGTGTTTTCACCACTCCACAGTGCGTTGGATATGCAGAACCGGAGATATTTTGGTTTTCGTCGGGTTTCAAGCTGAGATATGTATTTTCTGCGATAATCTTGGTGAGACTTCTGTTCGAAGTATGCAGAATCATCGAGATCGCACTTTTCGAGCTATTTAATGCGACAAACACGTTATCTGGTGTTTTCAGCACACCACAGTGCGTTTGATATGCAGAACCAGCGAAATCTTGGTTTTCGTGGGGTTTCAAGCTGAGATATGCATTTTTTACGATAAGCTTGGTGAGACTTCTGTCCGAAGTATGCTTAATCATCGAGATCGCTCTATTCGAGCTAGTTAATGCGAGAAACACGTTATCTGGTGTTTTCACCACTCCACAGTGCGTATGATATACAGAACCGACGATATCTTGGTTTTCGTGGGGTTTCAAGCTCAGATATGCATTTTCTGCGAGAATCATGGTGAGACTTCTGTCCGAAGTATGCAGAGTCATCGAGAACGTACTATTCGAGCTATTTAATGCGAAAAACACGTTATCTGGTGTTTTCACCACTCCACAGTGCGTATGATATGCAGAACCGACGATATCTTGGTTTTCGTGGGGTTTCAAGCTGAGATATGCATTTTTTACGATAATCTTGGTGAGACTTCTGTCCGAAGTATGCTTAATCATCGAGATCGCTCTATTCGAGCTATTTAATGCGAGAAACACGTTATCTGGTGTTTTCACCACACCACAGTGCGTATGATATACAGAACCGACGATATCTTGGTTTTCGTGGGGTTTCAAGCTCAGATATGCATTTTCTGCGATAATCATGGTGAGACTTCTGTCCGTAGTATGCAGAGTCATCGAGATCGCTCTTTTCGAGCTATTTAATGCGAAAAACAAGTTATCTGGTGTTTTCACCACTCCGCAGTGCGTTTGATATGCAGAACCAGCGAAATCTTGGTTTTCGTGGGGTTTCAAGCTGAGATATGCATTTTTTACGATAATCTTGGTGAGACTTCTGTCCGAAGTATGCTTAATCATCGAGATCGCTCTATTCGAGCTATTTAATGCGAGAAACACGTTATCTGGTGTTTTCACCACTCCACAGTGCGTATGATATACAGAACCGACGATATCTTGGTTTTCGTGGGGTTTCAAGCTCAGATATGCATTTTCTGCGATAATCATGGTGAGACTTCTGTCCGAAGTATGCAGAGTCATCGAGATCGTACTATTCGAGCTATTTAATGCGAAAAACTCGTTATCTGGTGTTTTCACCACTCCACAGTGCGTATGATATGCAGAACCGACGATATCTTGGTTTTCGTGGGGTTTCAAGCTGAGATATGCATTTTTTACGATAATCTTGGTGAGACTTCTGTCCGAAGTATGCTTAATCATCGAGATCGCTCTATTCGAGCTATTTAATGCGAGAAACACGTTATCTGGTGTTTTCACCACTCCACAGTGCGTATGATATGCAGAACCGACAATATCTTGGTTTTCGTGGGGTTTCAAGCTCAGATATGCATTTTCTGCGATAATCTTGGTGAGACTTCTGTCCGAAGTATGCTTAATCATCGAGATCGCTCTATTCGAGCTAATTAATGCGAGAAACACGTTATCTGGTGTTTTCACCACTCCACAGTGCGTATGATATGCAGAACCGACAATATCTTGGTTTTCGTGGGGTTTCAAGCTCAGATATGCATTTTCTGCGATAATCATGGTGAGACTTCTGTCCGAAGTATGCAGAGTCATCGAGATCGTACTATTCGAGCTATTTAATGCGAAAAACACGTTATCTGGTGTTTTCACCACTCCACAGTGCGTATGATATGCAGAACCGACGATATCTTGGTTTTCGTGGGGTTTCAAGCTGAGATATGCATTTTTTACGATAATCTTGGTGAGACTTCTGTCCGAAGTATGCTTAATCATCGAGATCGCTCTATTCGAGCTATTTAATGCGAGAAACACGTTATCTGGTGTTTTCACCACTCCACAGTGCGTTGGATATGCAGAACCGGAGATATTTTGGTTTTCGTCGGGTTTCAAGCTGAGATATGCATTTTCTACGATAAGCTTGGTGAAACATCTGTCCGAAGTATGCAGAAACGTCGAGAGCGCTCTTTTCGAGCTATTTAATGCGAGAAACACGTTTTCTGGGGTTTTGACCACTCCACAGTGCGTTGGATATGCAGAACCGGAGATAACTCGGTTTTCGTCGGGTTTCAAGCTGAGATATGTATTTTTTACGATAATTTTGGTGAGACTTCTGTCCGAAGTATGCAGAATCATCGAGATCGCTCGTTTCGAGCTATTTAATGCGAGAAACACGTTATCTGGTGTTTTCACCACTCCACAGTGCGTTTGATATGCAGAACAGGCGATATCTTGGTTTTCGTGGGGTTTCAAGCTGAGATATGCATTTCCTGCGATAATCTTGGTGAGACTCCTGTCCGAAGTATGCTGAATCATCGAGATCGCTCTTTTCGAGTTATTTAATGCGAGAAACACGTTCTCTGGTTATTTTCACCACTCCACAGTGCGTTTGATATGCAGAACCGGCAACATCTTGATTTTCGTGAGGTTTCGAGCTGAGATATGCATTTTCTGCGATAATTTTGGTGAGACTTCTGTCAGAAGTATGCAGAATCTTCGAGAACGCTCTTTTCGAGCTACTTAATGCGCGAAACACGTTTTCTGCTGTTTTCACCACTCCACGGTACGTTTGATGTGCAGAACCGGAGATAACTCGGTTTTCGTCGGGTTTCAAGCTGAGATATGCATTTTCTACGATAATCTTGGTGAGACTTCTGTCAGAAGTATGCAGGATCTTCGAGAACGCTCTTTTCGAGCTATTTAATGCGAGAAACACGTTATCTTGTGTTTTCACCACTCCACAGTGCGTTTGATATGCAGTACCAGCGATATCTTGGTTTTCGTGGGGTTTCAAGCTGAGATATGCATTTTTTACGATAATCTTGGTGAGACTTCTGTCCGAAGTATGCAGAATCATCGAGATCGCTCTATTCGAGCTATTTAATGCGACAAACACGTTATCTGGTGTTTTCAGCACTCCACAGTGCGTTTGATATGCAGAACCAGCGATATCTTGGTTTTCGTGGGGTTTCAAGCTGAGATATGCAGTTTTTACGATAATCTTGGCGAGACTTCTGTCCGAAGTATGCTTAATCATCGAGATCGCTCGTTTCGAGCTATTTAATGCGAGAAACACGTTATCTGGTGTTTTCACCACTCCACAGTGCGTATGATATGCAGAACCGGCGATATCTTGGTTTTCGTGGGGTTTCAAGATGAGATATGCATTTTCTGCGATAATATTGATGAGACTTCAGTCAGAAGTATGCAGAATCATCTAGATCGCTCTTTTCGAGCTACTTAATGTACGAAACACGTTTTCTGGTGTTTTCACCACTCCACAGTACGTTTGACATGCAGAACCGGAGATATCTTGGTTTCGGTCGGGTTTCAAGCTGAGATATGCATTTTCTACGATAATCTTGGTGAAACATCTGTCCGAAGTATGCAGAAACATCGAGAGCGCTCTTTTCGAGCTATTTAATGCGAGAAACACGTTTTCTGGGGTTTTCACGAACCCACAGTTCGTTGGATTTGCAGAACCGGAGATATCTTGGTTTTCGTGGTGTTCCCAGCTGAGATATGCATTTTCTGCGATAATCTTGGTGGGTCTTTTGTCAGAAGTATGCAGAATCAACTAGATCGCTCTTTTCGAGCTACTTAATGCACCAATCACGTTTTCTGGTGTTTTCACCACTCCACAGTACGTTTGACATGCAGAACCGGCGATATCTCGGTTTTCGTCGGGTTTCATGCTGAGATACGCATTTTCTACGATAATCTTGGTGAGACTTCTGTCAGAAGTATGCAGGATCTTCGATATCGCTCTTCTCGAGCTATCTAATGCACGAAACACGTTTTCTGGTGTTTTCACCACTCCACAGTGCGTTTGATATGCAGAACCGGCAACATATTGATTTTCGTGAGGTTTCGAGCTGAGATATGCATTTTCTGCGATAATATTGGTGAGACTTCAGTCAGAAGTGTGCAGAATCATCTAGATCGCTCTTTTCGAGCTACTTAATGCACGAAACACGTTTTCTGGTGTTTTCTCCACTCCACAGTACGTTTGACATGCAGAACCGGAGATATCTTGGATTCGGTCGGGTTTCAAGCTGAGATATGCATTTTCTACGATAATCTTGGTGAGACTTCTGTCAGAAGTATGCAGGATCTTCGAGAACGCTCTTTTCGAGCTATTTAATGCGAGAAACACGTAATCTGGTGTTTTCACCACTCCACAGTGCGTATGATATGCAGAACCGGCGATATCTTGGTTTTCGTGGGGTTTCAAGGTGAGATATGCATTTTCTGCGATAATCTTGGTGAGACTTCTGTCCGCAGTATGCTGAAACATCGAGATCGCTCTTTTCGTGCTAGTTAATGCGAGAAAAACCTTATCCGGTGTTTTCACCACTCCACAGTGCGTTTTATATGCAAAACCGGCGATATCTTGGTTTTCGTGGGGTTTCAAGCTGAGATATGCATTTTCTGCGATAATCTTGTTGAGACTTCTGTCCGAAGTATGCAGAATCATCGAGATCGCTCGTTTCGAGCAACTTAATGCGAGAAACACGTTATCTGGTGTTTTCACCACTCCACAGTGCGTTGGATATGCAGAACCGGTGATATGTTGGTTTTCGTCGGGTTTCAAGCTGAGATATGCATTTTCTACGATAAGCTTGGTGAAACATCTGTCCAAAGTATGCAGAAACATCGAGAGCGCTCTTTTCGAGCTATTTAATGCGAGAAACACGTTTTCTGAGGTTTTCACCACTCCACAGTTCGTCGGATATGCAGAACAGTAGATATCTTTGTTTTCGTGGGGTTTCAAGCTGAGATATGCATTTTCTACGATAATCCTGGTGAGACTTCTGTCAGAAGTATGCAGAATCATCTAGATCGCTCTTTTCGAGCTACTTAATGCACGAAACACGTTTTCTGCTGTTTTCACCACTCCACAGTACGTTTGACATGCAGAACCGGAGATATCTTGGTTTCGGTCGGGTTTCATGCTGAGATATGCATTTTCTACGATAATCCTGGTGAGACTTCTGTCAGAAGTATGCAGAATCTTCGAGACCGCTCTTTTCGAGCTACTTAATGCGCGAAACACGTTTTCTGGTGTTTTCACCACTCCACGGTACGTTTGATGTGCAGAACCGGAGATGACTCGGTTTTCGTCGGGTTTCAAGCTGAGATATGCATTTTCTACGATAATCTTGGTGAGACTTCTGTCAGAAGTATGCAGGATCTTCGAGAACGCTCTTTTCCAGCTATTTAATGCGAGAAACACGTTATCTGGTGTTTTCACCACGCCACAGTGCGTTTGATATGCAAAACCGGCGATATCTTGGTTTTCGTGGGGTTTCAAGCTGAGATATGCATTTTCTGCGATAATCTTGTTGAGACTTCTGTCCGAAGTATGCAGAATCATCGAGATCGCTCGTTTCGAGCTACTTAATGCGAGAAACACGTTAACTGGTGTTTTCACCACTCCACAGTGCGTTGGATATGCAGAACCGGTGATGTTTTGGTTTTCGTCGGGTTTCAAGCTGAGATATGCATTTTCTACGATAAGCTTGGTGAAACATCTGTCCAAAGTATGCAGAAACATCGAGAGCGCTCTTTTCGAGCTATTTAATGCGAGAAGCACGTTTTCTGAGGTTTTCACCACTCCACAGTTCGTCGGATATGCAGAACAGTAGATATCTTTGTTTTCGTGGGGTAACAAGCTGAGATATGCATTTTCTGCGATAATCTTGTTGAGACTTCTGTCCGAAGTATGCTGAATCATCGAGATCGCTCTTTTCGAGCTATTTAATGCGTGAAACTCGTTATCTGGTGTTTTCACCACTCCACAGTTGGTTTGATATGCAGAACCAGCGATATCTTGGTTTTCGTGGGGTTTCAAGCTGAGATATGCATTTTCTGCGATAATATTGGTGAGACATCAGTCAGAAGTATGCTGAATCACCGAGATCGCTCTTTTCGAGCTAGTTAGTGCGAGAAACTCGTTTTCTGGGGTTTTCACCACTCCACAGTTCGTTGGATATGCAGAACCGGAGATATCTTGGTTTTCGTGTGGTTTCAAGCTGAGATATGTATTTCCTGCGATAATCTTGGTGAGACTTCTGTCCGAAGTATGCTTAATCATCGAGATCGCTCGTTTCGAGCTATTTAATGCGAGAAACACGTTATCTGGTGTTTTCACCACTCCACAGTGCGTATGATATGCAGAACCGGCGATATCTTGGTTTTCGTGGGGTTTCAAGATGAGATATGCATTTTCTGCGATAATATTGGTGAGACTTCAGTCAGAAGTATGCAGAATCATCTAGATCGCTCTTTTCGAGCTACTTAATGTACGAAACACGTTTTCTGGTGTTTTCACCACTCCACAGTACGTTTGACATGCAGAACCGGAGATATCTTGGTTTCGGTCGGGTTTCAAGCTGAGATATGCATTTTCTACGATAATCTTGGTGAAACATCTGTCCGAAGTATGCAGAAACATCGAGAGCGCTCTTTTCGAGCTATTTAATGCGAGAAACACGTTTTCTGGGGTTTTCACGAACCCACAGTTCGTTGGATTTGCAGAACCGGAGATATCTTGGTTTTCGTGGTGTTTCCAGCTGAGATATGCATTTTCTGCGATAATCTTGGTGGGTCTTTTGTCAGAAGTATGCAGAATCAACTAGATCGCTCTTTTCGAGCTACTTAATGCACCAATCACGTTTTCTGGTGCTTTCACCACTCCACAGTACGTTTGACATGCAGAACCGGCGATATCTCGGTGTTCGTCGGGTTTCATGCTGAGATACGCATTTCTACGATATTCCTGGTGAGACGGCTGTCAGAAGTATGCAGAATCTTCGAGAACGCTCTTTTCGAGCTACTTAATGCGCGAAACACGTTTTCTGGTGTTTTCACCACTCCACGGTACGTTTGATGTGCAGAACCGGAGATAACTCGGTTTTCATCGGGTTTCAAGCTGAGATATGCATTTTCTACGATAATCTTGGTGAGACTTCTGTCAGAAGTATGCAGGATCTTCGAGAACGCTCTTTTCGAGCTATTTAATGCAAGAAACACGTAATCTGGTGTTTTCACCACTCCACAGTGCGTATGATATGCAGAACCGGCGATATCTTGGTTTTCGTGGGGTTTCAAGATGAGATATGCATTTTCTGCGATAATATTGGTGAGACTTCAGTCAGAAGTATGCAGAATCATCTAGATCGCTCTTTTCGAGCTACTTAATGTACGAAACACGTTTTCTGGTGTTTTCACCACTCCACAGTACGTTTGACATGCAGAACCGGAGATATCTTGGTTTCGGTCGGGTTTCAAGCTGAGATATGCATTTTCTACGATAATCTTGGTGAAACATCTGTCCGAAGTATGCAGAAACATCGAGAGCGCTCTTTTCGAGCTATTTAATGCGAGAAACACGTTTTCTGGTGTTTTCACCACTCCACAGTGCGTTTGATATGCAGAACCGGCAACATATTGATTTTCGTGAGGTTTCGAGCTGAGATATGCATTTTCTGCGATAATATTGGTGAGACTTCAGTCAGAAGTGTGCAGAATCATCTAGATCGCTCTTTTCGAGCTACTTAATGCACGAAACACGTTTTCTGGTGTTTTCTCCACTCCACAGTACGTTTGACATGCAGAACCGGAGATATCTTGGATTCGGTCGGGTTTCAAGCTGAGATATGCATTTCTACGATATTCCTGGTGAGACGGCTGTCAGAAGTATGCAGAATCTTCGAGAACGCTCTTTTCGAGCTACTTAATGCGCGAAACACGTTTTCTGGTGTTTTCACCACTCCACGGTACGTTTGATGTGCAGAACCGGAGATAACTCGGTTTTCATCGGGTTTCAAGCTGAGATATGCATTTTCTACGATAATCTTGGTGAGACTTCTGTCAGAAGTATGCAGGATCTTCGAGAACGCTCTTTTCGAGCTATTTAATGCGAGAAACACGTAATCTGGTGTTTTCACCACTCCACAGTGCGTATGATATGCAGAACCGGCGATATCTTGGTTTTCGTGGGGTTTCAAGGTGAGATATGCATTTTCTGCGATAATCTTGGTGAGACTTCTGTCCGCAGTATGCTGAAACATCGAGATCGCTCTTTTCGTGCTAGTTAATGCGAGAAAAACCTTATCCGGTGTTTTCACCACTCCACAGTGCGTTTTATATGCAAAACCGGCGATATCTTGGTTTTCGTGGGGTTTCAAGCTGAGATATGCATTTTCTGCGATAATCTTGTTGAGACTTCTGTCCGAAGTATGCAGAATCATCGAGATCGCTCGTTTCGAGCAACTTAATGCGAGAAACACGTTATCTGGTGTTTTCACCACTCCACAGTGCGTTGGATATGCAGAACCGGTGATATGTTGGTTTTCGTCGGGTTTCAATCTGAGATATGCATTTTCTACGATAAGCTTGGTGAAACATCTGTCCAAAGTATGCAGAAACATCGAGAGCGCTCTTTTCGAGCTATTTAATGCGAGAAACACGTTTTCTGAGGTTTTCACCACTCCACAGTTCGTCGGATATGCAGAACAGTAGATATCTTTGTTTTCGTGGGGTTTCAAGCTGAGATATGCATTTTCTACGATAATCCTGGTGAGACTTCTGTCAGATGTATGCAGAATCATCTAGATCGCTCTTTTCGAGCTACTTAATGCACGAAACACGTTTTCTGCTGTTTTCACCACTCCACAGTACGTTTGACATGCAGAACCGGAGATATCTTGGTTTCGGTCGGGTTTCATGCTGAGATATGCATTTTCTACGATAATCCTGGTGAGACTTCTGTCAGAAGTATGCAGAATCTTCGAGACCACTCTTTTCGAGCTACTTAATGCGCGAAACTCGTTTTCTGGTGTTTTCACCACTCCACGGTACGTTTGATGTGCAGAACCGGAGATGACTCGGTTTTCGTCGGGTTTCAAGCTGAGATATGCATTTTCTACGATAATCTTGGTGAGACTTCTGTCAGAAGTATGCAGGATCTTCGAGAACGCTCTTTTCCAGCTATTTAATGCGAGAAACACGTTATCTGGTGTTTTCACCACGCCACAGTGCGCTTGATATGCAAAACCGGCGATATCTTGGTTTTCGTGGGGTTTCAAGCTGAGATATGCATTTTCTGCGATAATCTTGTTGAGACTTCTGTCCGAAGTATGCAGAATCATCGAGAGCGCTCTTTTCGAGCTATTTAATGCGAGAAGCACGTTTTCTGAGGTTTTCACCACTCCACAGTTCGTCGGATATGCAGAACAGTAGATATGTTTGTTTTCGTGGGGTATCAAGCTGAGATATGCATTTTCTGCGATAATCTTGTTGAGACTTATGTCCGAAGTATGCTGAATCATCGAGATCGCTCTTTTCGAGCTATTTAATGCGTGAAACTCGTTATCTGGTGTTTTCACCACTCCACAGTTCGTTGGATATGCAGAACAGTAGATATCTTGGTTTTCATGGGGTTTCAAGCAGAGATATGCATTTTCTACGATAATCTTGGTGAAACATATGTCCGAAGTATGCAGAAACATCGAGATCGCTCTTTTCGAGCTAGTTAGTGCGAGAAACTCGTTTTCTGGGGCTTTCACCACTCCACAGATCGTTGGATATGTAGAACCAGCGATATCTTTGTTTTCGTGGGGTTTCAAGCTGAGATATGCATTTTCTGCGATAATATTGGTGAGACTTCTGTCCGAAGTATGCTGAATCATCTAGATCGCTCTTTTCGAGCTATTTAATGCGAGAAACACGTTATCTGGTTTTTTCACCACTCCACAGTGCGTTTGATATGCAGTACGAGCGATATCTTGGTTTTCGTGGGGTTTAAAGCTGAGATATGCATTTTTTACGATAATCTTGGTGAAGCTTCTGTCCGAAGTATGCAGAATCATCGAGATCGCTCGTTTCGAGCTATTTAATGCGAGAAACACGTTATCTGGTGTTTTCACCACTCCACAGTGCGTTGGATATGCAGAACCGGCGATATCTTGGTTTTCGTGGGGTTTCCAGCTGAAATATGTATTTTCTGCGATAATCTTGGTGAGACTTCTGTCCGAAGTATGCTTAATCATCGAGATCGCTCTATTCGAGCTATTTAATGTGCGAAACACGTTATCTGGTGTTTTCAGCACTCCACAGTGCGTTTGATATGCAGAAACAACGATATCTTGGTTTTCTTGGGGATTCAAGCTGAGATATGCAATTTCTGCGATAATCTTGGTGAGACTTCTGTCCGAAGTATGCTTAATCATCGAGGTCGCTCGTTTCTTGCTATTTAATGCGGGAAACACGTTATCTGGTGTTTTCACCACTCCACAGTGCGTATGATATGCAGAACCGACGATATATTGGTTTTCGTGGGGGTTCAAGCTCAGATATGCATTGTCTGCGATAATCTTGGAGAGACTTCTGTCCGAAGTGTGCCGAATCATCGAGATCGCTCTCTTCGAGCTATTTAATGCAAGAAACACGTTTTCGGGGGTTTTCACCACACCACAGTTCGTTGGATATGCAGAACAGGTGATATCTTGGTTTTCGAGGGGTTTCAAGCTGAGATATGCATTTTCTGCGATAAACTTGGAGAGACTTCTGTCCGAAGTATGCTGAATCGTCGAGATCGCTCTTTTCGAGCTGGTTAATGCGAGAAACACGTTATCTGGAGTTTTCACCACTCCACAGTTGGTTTGATATGCAGAACCGGCGATATTTTGGTTTTCGTCGGGTGTCAAGCTGAGATATGCATTTTCTACCATAATCTTGGTGAAACATCTGTCCGAAGTATGCAGAAACATCGAGAGCGCTCTTTTCGAGCTATTTAATGCGAGAAACACGTTTTCTGGGGTTTTCACCACTCCACAGTTCGTTGGATATGCAGAATCGGAGATATCTTGGTTTTCGTGTGGTTTCAAGCTGAGATATGCATTTCCTGCGATAATCTTGGTGAGACTTCTGTCCGAAGTATGCTGAATCATCGAGATCGCTCTTTTCGAGCTATTTAATGCGAGAAACACGTTATCTGGAGTTTTCACCACTCCACAGTTGGTTTGATATGCAGAACCGGCGATATTATGGTTTTCGTCGGGTGTCAAGCTGAGATATGCATTTTCTACCATAATCTTGGTGAAACAACTGTCCGAAGTATGCAGAAACATCGAGAGCGCTCTTTTCGAGCTATTTAATGCGAGAAACTCGTTTTCTGGGGTTTTCACCACTCCACAGTTCGTTGGATATGCAGAATCGGTGATATCTTGGTTTTCGTGTGGTTTCAAGCTGAGATATGCATTTCCTGCGATAATCTTGGTGAGACTTCTGTCCGAAGTATGCTGAAACATCGAGAGCGCTCTTTTCGAGCTGGTTAATGCGAGAAACACGTTATCTGGAGTTTTCACCACTCCACAGTTGGTTTGATATGCAGAACCGGCGATATTTTGGTTTTCGTCGGGTGTCAAGCTGAGATATGCATTTTCTACCATAATCTTGGTGAAACAACTGTCCGAAGTATGCAGAAACATCGAGAGCGCTCTCTTCGAGCTATTTAATGCGAGAAACACGTTTTCGGGGGTTTTCACCACACCACAGTTCGTTGGATATGCAGAACAGGTGATATCTTGGTTTTCGAGGGGTTTCAAGCTGAGATATGCATTTTCTGCGATAAACTTGGAGAGACTTCTGTCCGAAGTATGCTGAATCGTCGAGATCGCTCTTTTCGAGCTGGTTAATGCGAGAAACACGTTATCTGGAGTTTTCACCACTCCACAGTTGGTTTGATATGCAGAACCGGCGATATTTTGGTTTTCGTCGGGTGTCAAGCTGAGATATGCATTTTCTACAATAATCTTGGTGAAACATCTGTCCGAAGTATGCAGAAACATCGAGAGCGCTCTTTTCGAGCTATTTAATGCGAGAAACACGTTTTCTGAGGTTTTCACCACTCCACAGCTCGTCGGATATGCAGAACAGTAGATATCTTTGTTTTCGTGGGGTTTCAAGCTGAGATATGCATTTCCTGCGATAATCCTGGTGAGTCTTCTGTCAGAAGTATGCAGAATCATCTAGATCGCTCTTTTCGAGCTATTTAATGCGAGAAACACGTTATCTGGTATTTTCATCACTCCACAGTGCGTTTGATATGCAGAACCGGCGATATCTTGATTTTCGTGGTGTGTCCAGCTGAGATATGCATTTTCTGCGATAATCTTGGTGAGTCTTCTGTCAGAAGTATGCAGAATCATCGAGATCGCTCATTTCGAGCTAGTTAATGTGAGAAACACGTTATCTGGTGTTTTCACCACTCCACAGTTCGTTGTATATGCAGAACAGGAGATATCTTGGTTTTCGTGGGGTTTCTAGCAGAGATATGCATTTTCTGCGATAATCTAGATGAGTCTTCTGCCAGAAGTATGCAGAATCATCTAGATCGCTCTTTTCGAGCTATTTAATGCGAGAAACACGATATCTGGTGTTTTCAGCACTCCACAGTGCGTATGATATGCAGAACCGGCGATATCTTGGTTTTCGTGGGGTTTCAAGCTGAAATATGCATTTTCTGCGATAATCTTGGTGAGACTTCAGTCAGAAGTATGCAGAATCTTCGAGATCGCTCATTTCGAGCTAGTTAATGCGAGAAACACGTTATCTGGTGTTTTCACCACTCCACAGTACGTTGTATATGCAGAACAGGAGATATCTTGGTTTTCGTGGGGTTTCTAGCAGAGATATGCATTTTCTGCGATAATCTAGGTGAGTCTTCTGCCAGAAGTATGCAGAATCTTCGAGATCGTTCTTTTCGAGCAACTTAATGCGAGAAACACGATATATGGTTGTTTTCACCACTCCACAGTGCGTTTGATATGCAGAACGGGCGACATCTTGATTTTCGTGAGGTTTCAAGCTGAGATATGCATTTTCTGCGATAATCTTGGTGAGACTTCAGTCAGAAATATGCAGAATCTTCTAGATCGCTCTTTTCGTGCTATTTAATGCGAAAAAACAAGTTTTCTGGTGTTTTCAACATTCCACAGTGCGTTTGATATGCAGAACCGATGATATCTTGTTTTTCGTGGTGTTTCCAGCTGAGATATGCATTTTCTGCGATAAACTTGGTGAGTCTTCTGTCAGAAGTATGCAGAATCATCGAGATCCCTCTTTTCGAGCTATTTAATGCGAGAAACACGTTAATTGGTGTTTTCACCACTCCACAGTGCGTTTGATATGCGGAACCATCGACATCTTGGATTTCGTCGGGTTTCAAGCTGAGACATGCATTTTCTGCGATAATCTTGGTGAGTCTTCTGTCAGAAGTATGCAGAATCATCGAGATCCCTCTTTTCGAGCTAGTTAATGCGAGAAACACGTTATCTGGTGTTTTCACCACTCCACAGTGCGTTTAATATGCAGAACCGGCGACATCTTGGCTGTCGTAGGGTATCAAGCTGAGATATGCATTTTCTGCGATAATCATGGTGAGACTTCTGTCAGATGTATGCAGAATCATCGGGATCGCTCTTTTCGAGCTATTTAATGCGAGAAACACGTTTTCTGGGGTTTTCACCACTCCACAGTTCGTTGGATATGCAGAACAGGAGATATCTTGGTTTTCGTGGGGTTTCTAGCAGAGATATGCATTTTCTGCGATAATCATGGTGAGACTTCTGTTAGAAGTATGCAGAATCATCGAGATCGCACATTTCGATATATTTAATGCGAGAAACACGTTATCTGGTGTTTTCACCACTCCACAGTGCGTTTGATATGCAGAACCAGCGATATCTTGGTTTTCGTGGGGTTTCAAGCTGAGATATGCATTTTTTACGATAATCATGGTGAGAATTCTGTCCGAAGTATGCAGAATCATCGAGATCGCACTTTTCGTGCTATTTAATGCGAGAAACAGGATATCTGGTGTTTTCAGCACTCCACAGTGCGTATGATATGCAGAACCGGCGATATCTTGATTTTCGTGGTTTTTCGTGCTGAGATATGCATTTTCAGCGATAATCTTGGTGAGTCTTCTGTCAGAAGTATGCAGAATCATCTAGATCGCTCTTTTCGAGCTATTTAATGCGAGAAACACGTTATCTGGTATTTTCACCACTTCACAGTGCGTTTGATATGCAGAACCGGCGATATCTTGATTTTCGTGGTGTGTCCAGCTGAGATATGCATTTTCTGCGATAATCTTGGTGAGTCTTCTGTCAGAAGTATGCAGAATCATCGAGATCCCTCTTTTCGAGCTATTTAATGCGAGAAACACGTTATCTGGTTGTTTTCACCACTCCACAGTTCGTTTGATATGCAGAACCGGCGATATCTTCATTTTCGTGGTTTTTCGTGCTGAGATATGCATTTTCAGCGATAATCTTGGTGAGTCTTCTGTCAGAAGTATGCAGAATCTTCGAGATCGCTCATTTCGAGCGAGTTAATGCTAGAAACACGTTATCTGGTGTTTTCACCACTCCACAGTTCGTTGTATATGCAGAACAGGAGATATCTTGGTTTTCGTGGGGTTTCTAGCAGAGATATGCATTATCTGCGATAATCATGGTGAGACTTCTGTTAGAAGTATGCAGAATCATCGAGATCGCACTTTTCGATCTATTTAATGCGAGAAACACGTTGTCTGGTTTTTTCACCACTCCACAGTTGGTTTGATATGCAGAACCGGCGATGTTTGGTTTTCGTCGGGTTTCAAGCTGAGATATGCATTTTCTGCGATAATCTTGGTGAGACTTCAGTCAGAGGTATGCAGAATCTACGAGATCGCTCATTTCGAGCTAGTTAATGCGAGAAACACGTTATCTGGTGTTTTGACCACTCCACAGTTCGTTGTATATGCAGAACAGGAGATATCTTGGTTTTCGTGGGGTTTCCAGCTGAAATATGCATATTCTGCGATAATCTTTGTGTTTCATCTATGAGAAGTATGCAGAATCATCCAGAACGCTCTTTTCGATCTATTTAATGCGAGAAACACGTTGTCTGGTGTTTTCACCACTGCACAGTTGGTTTGATATGCAGAACCGGCGATATCTGGGTTTTCGTGGGGTTTCAAGCTGAAAAATGCATTTTCTGCGGCTATCTTTGTGAGACTTCAGTCAGAAGTATGCAGAATAATCGAGATCGCTCTTTTCGAGCTACTTAATGCGAGAAACACGTTATCTGGTGTTTTCGGCACTCCACAGTGCGTTTGACATGCAGAACCGGAGATATCTTGGTTACGGTCGGGATTCAAGCTGAGATATGCATTTTCTACGATAATCTTGGCGAGACTTCTGTCAGAAGTATGCAGAATCATCGGGATCGCTCTTTTCGAGCTATTTAATGCGAGAATCACGTTTTCTTGTGTTTTCACCACCCCACAGTGCGTTTGATATGCAGAACCGGAGATATCTTGGTTTTCGTGGGGTTTGTAGCTGAGATATGCATTTTCTGCGATAATCTTGGTGAGTCTTCTGTCAGAAGTATGCAGAATCATCTAGATCGCTCTTTTCGAGCTATTTAATGCGAGAAACACGTTTTCTTGTGTTTTCACCACCCCACAGTGCGTTTGATATGCAGAACCGGAGATATCTTGGTTTTCGTGGGGTTTGTAGCTGAGATATGCATTTTCTGCGATAATCTTGGTGAGTCTTCCGTCAGAAGTATGCAGAATCATCTAGATCGCTCTTTTCGAGCTATTTAATGCGAGAAACACGTTTTCTTGTGTTTTCAACACTCCACAGTTCGTTTGATATGCAGAACCGGCGATATCTTGATTTTCGTGGTTTTTCCTGCTGAGATATGCATTTTCAGCGATAATCTTGGTGAGTCTTCTGTCAGAAGTATGCAGAATCTTCGACATCGCTCATTTCGAGCTAGTTAATGCTAGAAACACGTTATCTGGTGTGTTCACCACTACACAGTTCGTTGTATATGCAGAACAGGAGATATCTTGGTTTTCGTGGGGTTTCTAGCAGAGATATGCATTATCTGCGATAATCATGGTGAGACTTCTGTTAGAAGTATGCAGAATCATCGAGATCGCACTTTTCGATCTATTTAATGCGAGAAACACGTTGTCTGGTGTTTTCACCACTCCACAGTTGGTTTGATATGCAGAACCGGCGATGTTTGGTTTTCGTCGGGTTTCAAGCTGAGAAATGCATTTTCTGCGATAATCTTGGTGAGACTTCAGTCAGAAGTATGCAGAATCTTCGAGTTCGCTCTTTTCGAGCAACTTAATGCGAGAAACACGTTATCTGGTTGTTTTCACCACTCCACAGTTCGTTAGATATGCAGAACCGGCGATATCTTGATTTTCGTGGTTTTTCGTGCTGAGATATGCATTTTCAGCGATAATCTTGGTGAGTCTTCTGTCAGAAGTATGCAGAATCATCGAGATCCCTCTTTTCGAGCTATTTAATGAGAGAAACACGTTATCTGGTTGTTTTCACCACTCCACAGTTCGTTTGATATGCAGAACCGGCAATATCTTGATTTTCGTGGTTTTTCGTGCTGAGATATGCATTTTCAGCGATAATCTTGGTGAGTCTTCTGTCAGAGGTATGCAGAATCATCTAGATCGCTCTTTTCGAGCTATTTAATGCGAGAAACACGTTATCTGGTATTTTCACCACTCCACAGTGCGTTTGATATGCAGAACCGGCGATATCTTGATTTTCGTGGTGTGTCCAGCTGAGATATGCATTTTCTGCGATAATCTTGGTGAGTCATCTGTCAGAAGTATGCAGAATCATCGAGATCGCTCATTTCGAGCTAGTTAATGCGAGAAACACGTTATCTGGTGTTTTCACCACTCCACAGTTCGTTGTATATGCAGAACAGGAGATATCTTGGTTTTCGTGGGGTTTCTAGCAGAGATATGCATTTTCTGCGATAATCTATGTGAGTCTTCTGCCAGAAGTATGCAGAATCATCTAGATCGCTCTTTTCGAGCTATTTAATGCGAGAAACACGATATCTGGTGTTTTCAGCACTCCACAGTGCGTATGATATGCAGAACCGGCGATATCTTGGTTTTCGTGGGGTTTCAAGCTGAAATATGCATTTTCTGCGATAATCTTGGTGAGACTTCAGTCAGAAGTATGCAGAATCGTCGAGATCGCTCATTTCGAGCTAGTTAATGCGAGAAACACGTTATCTGGTGTTTTCCCCACTCCACAGTTCGTTGTATATGCAGAACAGGAGATATCTTGGTTTTCGTGGAGTTTCTAGCAGAGATATGCATTTTCTGCGATAATCTATGTGAGTCTTCTGCCAGAAGTATGCAGAATCATCTAGATCGCTCTTTTCGAGCTATTTAATGCGAGAAACACGATATCTGGTGTTTTCCCCACTCCACAGTTCGTTGTATATGCAGAACAGGAGATATCTTGGTTTTCGTGGGGTTTCTAGCAGAGATATGCATTTTCTGCGATAATCATGGTGAGAATTCTGTCCGAAGTATGCAGAATCATCGAGATCGCACTTTTCGTGCTATTTAATGCGAGAAACAGGATATCTGGTGTTTTCAGCACTCCACAGTGCGTATGATATGCAGAACCGGCGATATCTTGGTTTTCGTGGGGTTTCAAGCTGAGATGTGCATTGTCTGCGATAATCTTGGTGAGACATCTGTCCGAAGTGTGCAGAATCATCGAGATCGCACTTTTTGAGCTATTTAATGCGAGAAAAACCTTATCTGGTGTTTTCACCACCCCACAGTGCGTTTGATATGCAGAACCGGCGATATCTGGGTTTTCGTGGGGTTTCAAGCTGAGATATGCATTTTCTGCGATAATCTTGGTGAGATCTCTGTCCGAAGTATGCAGAAACATCGAGATCGCTCTTTTCGACATATTTAATGCGAGAAACACGTTATCTGGTGATTTCACCACTCCACAGTGCGTTTGATATGCAGAACCAGCGATATCCTGGTTTTCGTGGGGTTTCAAGCTCAGATATGCATTTTATGCGATAATCTTGGTGAGGCTTCTGTCCGAAGTATGCAGAGTCATCGAGATCGTACTTTTCGAGCTATTTAATGCGAGAAACACGTTTTCTGGGGTTTTCACCACACCACAGTTCGTTGGATATGCAGAACAGGTGATATCTTGGTTTTCGTGGGGTTTCAAGCTGAGATATGCACTTTTTACGATAATCTTGGTGAGACTTCTGTCCGAAGTATGCTTAATCATCGAGATCGCTCTATTCGAACTATTTAATGCGACAAAACGTTATCTGGTGTTTTCAGCCCTCCACAGTGCGTTTGATATGCAGAACCAGTGATACCTCAGTTTTCGTGGGGTTTCAAGCTGAGATATGCATTTTCTACGATAATCTTGGTGAGACTTCTCTCAGAAGGATGCAGAATCTTCGAGATCGCTCTTTTCGAGCTACTTAATGCGAGATACACGTTATCTGGTGTTTTCACCACTCCACAGTGCGTTTGACATGCAGTACCGGCGACATCTTGGATTTCGTCGGGGTTCAAGCTGAGATATGCATTTTCTGCGATAATCTTGGTGAGTCTTCTGTCAGAAGTATGCAGAATCATCGAGATCGCTCTTTTCGAGCTATTTAATGCGAGAAACACGTTATCTGGTAGTTTTCACCACTCCACAGTTCGTTTGATATGCAGAACCGGCGATATCTTGATTTTCGTGGTTTTTCGTGCTGAGATATGCATTTTCAGCGATAATCTTGGTGAGTCTTCTGTCAGAAGTATGCAGAATCTTCGAGATCGCTCATTTCGAGCGAGTTAATGCTAGAAACACGTTATCTGGTGTTTTCACCACTCCACAGTTCGTTGTATATGCAGAACAGGAGATATCTTGGTTTTCGTGGGGTTTCTAGCAGAGATATGCATTATCTGCGATAATCATGGTGAGACTTCTGTTAGACGTATGCAGAATCATCGAGATCGCACTTTTCGATCTATTTAATGCGAGAAACACGTTGTCTGGTTTTTTCACTACTCCACAGTTGGTTTGATATGCAGAACCGGCGATGTTTGGTTTTCGTCGGGTTTCAAGCTGAGATATGCATTTTCTGCGATAATCTTGGCGAGACTTCTGTCAGAAGTATGCAGAATCATCGGGATCGCTCTTTTCGAGCTATTTAATGCGAGAATCACGTTATCTGGTGTTTTCACCACTCCACAGTGCGTTTGATATGCAGAACCGGCGACATCTTGGCTTTCGTCGGGGTTCAAGCTGAGATATGCATTTTCTGCGATAATCTTGGTGAGTCTTCTGTCAGAAGTATGCAGAATCATCTAGATCTCTCTTTTCGAGCTATTTAATGCGAGAAACACGTTTTCTTGTGTTTTCACCACCCCACAGTGCGTTTGATATGCAGAACCGGAGATATCTTGGTTTTCGTGGGGTTTGTAGCTGAGATATGCATTTTCTGCGATAATCTTGGTGAGTCTTCTGTCAGAAGTATGCAGAATCATCTAGATCGCTCTTTTCGAGCTATTTAATGCGAGAAACACGTTTTCTTGTGTTTTCACCACCCCACAGTGCGTTTGATATGCAGAACCGGAGATATCTTGGTTTTCGTGGGGTTTGTAGCTGAGATATGCATTTTCTGCGATAATCTTGGTGAGTCTTCCGTCAGAAGTATGCAGAATCATCTAGATCGCTCTTTTCGAGCTATTTAATGCCAGAAACACGTTTTCTTGTGTTTTCAACACTCCACAGTTCGTTTGATATGCAGAACCGGCGATATCTTGATTTTCGTGGTTTTTCCTGCTGAGATATGCATTTTCAGCGATAATCTTGGTGAGTCGTCTGTCAGAAGTATGCAGAATCTTCGACATCGCTCATTTCGAGCTAGTTAATGCTAGAAACACGTTATCTGGTGTTTTCACCACTACACAGTTCGTTGTATATGCAGAACAGGAGATATCTTGGTTTTCGTGGGGTTTCTAGCAGAGATATGCATTATCTGCGATAATCATGGTGAGACTTCTGTTAGAAGTATGAAGAATCATCGAGATCGCACTTTTCGATCTATTTAATGCGAGAAACACGTTGTCTGGTGTTTTCACCACTCCACAGTTGGTTTGATATGCAGAACCGGCGATGTTTGGTTTTCGTCGGGTTTCAAGCTGAGAAATGCATTTTCTGCGATAATCTTGGTGAGACTTCAGTCAGAAGTATGCAGAATCTTCGAGTTCGCTCTTTTCGAGCAACTTAATGCGAGAAACACGTTATCTGGTTGTTTTCACCACTCCACAGTTCGTTAGATATGCAGAACCGGCGATATCTTGATTTTCGTGGTTTTTCGTGCTGAGATATGCATTTTCAGCGATAATCTTGGTGAGTCTTCTGTCAGAAGTATGCAGAATCATCGAGATCCCTCTTTTCGAGCTATTTAATGAGAGAAACACGTTATCTGGTTGTTTTCACCACTCCACAGTTCGTTTGATATGCAGAACCGGCGATATCTTGATTTTCGTGGTTTTTCGTGCTGAGATATGCATTTTCAGCGATAATCTTGGTGAGCCTTCTGTCAGAAGTATGCAGAATCATCTAGATCGCTCTTTTCGAGCTATTTAATGCGAGAAACACGTTATCTGGTATTTTCACCACTCCACAGTGCGTTTGATATGCAGAACCGGCGATATCTTGATTTTCGTGGTGTGTCCAGCTGAGATATGCATTTTCTGCGATAATCTTGGTGAGTCTTCTGTCAGAAGTATGCAGAATCATCGAGATCGCTCATTTCGAGCTAGTTAATGCGAGAAACACGTTATCTGGTGTTTTCACCACTCCACAGTTCGTTGTATATGCAGAACAGGAGATATCTTGGTTTTCGTGGGGTTTCTAGCAGAGATATGCATTTTCTGCGATAATCTATGTGAGTCTTCTGCCAGAAGTATGCAGAATCATCTAGATCGCTCTTTTCGAGCTATTTAATGCGAGAAACACGATATCTGGTGTTTTCAGCACTCCACAGTGCGTATGATATGCAGAACCGGCGATATCTTGGTTTTCGTGGGGTTTCAAGCTGAAATATGCATTTTCTGCGATAGTCTTGGTGAGACTTCAGTCAGAAGTATGCAGAATCGTCGAGATCGCTCATTTCGAGCTAGTTAATGCGAGAAACACGTTATCTGGTGTTTTTCCCACTCCACAGTTCGTTGTATATGCAGAACAGGAGATATCTTGGTTTTCGTGGGGTTTCTAGCAGAGATATGCATTTTCTGCGATAATCTAGATGAGTCTTCTGCCAGAAGTATGCAGAATCATCTAGATCGCTCTTTTCGAGCTATTAAATGCGAGAAACACGATATCTGGTGTTTTCAGCACTCCACAGTGCGTATGATATGCAGAACCGGCGATATCTTGGTTTTCGTGGGGTTTCAAGCTGAAATATGCATTTTCTGCGATAATCTTGGTGAGACTTCAGTCAGAAGAATGCAGAATCTTCGAGATCGCTCATTTCGAGCTAGTTAATGCGAGAAACACGTTATCTGGTGTTTTCACCACTCCACAGTACGTTGTATATGCAGAACAGGAGATATCTTGGTTTTCGTGGGGTTTCTAGCAGAGATATGCATTTTCTGCGATAATCTAGGTGAGTCTTCTGCCAGAAGTATGCAGAATCTTCGAGATCGTTCTTTTCGAGCAACTTAATGCGAGAAACACGATATATGGTTGTTTTCACCACTCCACAGTGCGTTTGATATGCAGAACGGGCGACATCTTGATTTTCGTGAGGTTTCAAGCTGAGATATGCATTTTCTGCGATAATCTTGGTGAGACTTCAGTCAGAAATATGCAGAATCTTCTAGATCGCTCTTTTCGTGCTATTTAATGCGAAAAAACAAGTTTTCTGGTGTTTTCAACATTCCACAGTGCGTTTGATATGCAGAACCGATGATATCTTGTTTTTCGTGGTGTTTCCAGCTGAGATATGCATTTTCTGCGATAAACTTGGTGAGTCTTCTGTCAGAAGTATGCAGAATCATCGAGATCCCTCTTTTCGAGCTATTTAATGCGAGAAACACGTTAATTGGTGTTTTCACCACTCCACAGTGCGTTTGATATGCGGAACCAGCGACATCTTGGATTTCGTCGGGTTTCAAGCTGAGACATGCATTTTCTGCGATAATCTTGGTGAGTCTTCTGTCAGAAGTATGCAGAATCATCGGGATCGCTCTTTTCGAGCTATTTAATGCGAGAAACACGTTTTCTGGGGTTTTCACCACTCCACAGTTCGTTGGATATGCAGAACAGGAGATATGTTGGTTTTCGTGGGGTTTCAAGCTGAGATATGCATTTTTTACGATAATCATGGTGAGAATTCTGTCCGAAGTATGCAGAATCATCGAGATCGCACTTTTCGTGCTATTTAATGCGAGAAACAGGATATCTGGTGTTTTCAGCACTCCACAGTGCGTATGATATGCAGAACCGGCGATATCTTGGTTTTCGTGGGGTTTCAAGCTGAGATGTGCATTGTCTGCGATAATCTTGGTGAGACATCTGTCCGAAGTGTGCAGAATCATCGAGATCGCACTTTTTGAGCTATTTAATGCGAGAAAAACCTTATCTGGTGTTTTCACCACCCCACAGTGCGTTTGATATGCAGAACCGGCGATATCTGGGTTTTCGTGGGGTTTCAAGCTGAGATATGCATTTTCTGCGATAATCTTGGTGAGACCTCTGTCCGAAGTATGCAGAAACATCGAGATCGCTCTTTTCGACATATTTAATGCGAGAAACACGTTATCTGGTGATTTCACCACTCCACAGTGCGTTTGATATGCAGAACCAGCGATATCCTGGTTTTCGTGGGGTTTCAAGCTCAGATATGCATTTTATGCGATAATCTTGGTGAGGCTTCTGTCCGAAGTATGCAGAGTCATCGAGATCGTACTTTTCGAGCTGTTTAATGCGAGAAACACGTTTTCTGGGGTTTTCACCACACCACAGTTCGTTGGATATGCAGAACAGGTGATATCTTGGTTTTCGTGGGGTTTCAAGCTGAGATATGCACTTTTTACGATAATCTTGGTGAGACTTCTGTCCGAAGTATGCTTAATCATCGAGATCGCTCTATTCGAACTATTTAATGCGACAAAACGTTATCTGGTGTTTTCAGCACTCCACAGTGCGTTTGATATGCAGAACCAGTGATACCTCAGTTTTCGTGGGGTTTCAAGCTGAGATATGCATTTTCTACGATAATCTTGGTGAGACTTCTCTCAGAAGGATGCAGAATCTTCGAGATCGCTCTTTTCGAGCTACTTAATGCGAGATACACGTTATCTGGTGTTTTCACCACTCCACAGTGCGTTTGACATGCAGTACCGGCGACATCTTGGATTTCGTCGGGGTTCAAGCTGAGATATGCATTTTCTGCGATAATCTTGGTGATTCTTCTGTCAGAAGTATGCAGAATCATCGAGATCCCTCTTTTCGAGCTATTTAATGCGAGAAACACGTTATCTGGTTGTTTTCACCACTCCACAGTTCGTTTGATATGCAGAACCGGCGATATCTTGATTTTCGTGGTTTTTCGTGCTGAGATATGCATTTTCAGCGATAATCTTGGTGAGTCTTCTGTCAGAAGTATGCAGAATCTTCGAGATCGCTCATTTCGAGCGAGTTAATGCTAGAAACACGTTATCTGGTGTTTTCACCACTCCACAGTTCGTTGTATATGCAGAACAGGAGATATCTTGGTTTTCGTGGGGTTTCTAGCAGAGATATGCATTATCTGCGATAATCATGGTGAGGCTTCTGTTAGAAGTATGCAGAATCATCGAGATCGCACTTTTCGATCTATTTAATGCGAGAAACACGTTGTCTGGTTTTTTCACCACTCCACAGTTGGTTTGATATGCAGAACCGGCGATGTTTGGTTTTCGTCGGGTTTCAAGCTGAGATATGCATTTTCTGCGATAATCTTGGTGAGACTTCAGTCAGAGGTATGCAGAATCTACGAGATCGCTCATTTCGAGCTAGTTAATGCGAGAAACACGTTATCTGGTGTTTTCACCACTCCACAGTTCGTTGTATATGCAGAACAGGAGATATCTTGGTTTTCGTGGGGTTTCCAGCTGAAATATGCATTTTCTGCGATAATCTTTGTGTTTCATCTATGTGAAGTATGCAGAATCATCCAGAACGCTCTTTTCGATCTATTTAATGCGAGAAACACGTTGTCTGGTGTTTTCACCACTCCACAGTGCGTTTGATATGCAGAACCAGCGATATCTTGGTTTTCGTGGGGTTTCAAGCTGAGATATGCATTTTTTACGATAATCATGGTGAGACTTCTGTCCGAAGTATGCTGAATCATCGATATCGCACTTTTCGAGCTATCTAATGCGAGAAACACGTTTTGTGGGGTTTTCACCACTCCACAGTGCGTTCGATATGCAGTACCAGCGATATCTTGGTTTTCGTGGGGTTTCAAGCTGAGATATGCATTTTTTACGATAATCTTGGTGAGACTTCTGTCCGAAGTATGCAGAATCATCGAGATCGCTCTATTCGAGCTATTTAATGCGACAAAACGTTATCTGGTGTTTTCACCACTCCACAGTGCGTTTGATATGCAGAACCGGCGATATCTGGGTTTTCGTGGGGTTTCAAGCAGAGATATGCATTTTCTGCGATAACATTGGTGAGACTTCTGTCAGAAGTATGCAGAATCATCGAGATCGCACTTTTCGAGCTATTTAATGCGAGAAACACGATATCTGGTGTTTTCAGCACTCAATACTGCGTTTAATATGCAGAACCAGCGATATCTAGGTTTTCGTGGGGTTTCAAGCTGAGATATGCAATTTCTGCGATAATCTTGGTGAGACTTCTGTCCGAAGTATGTTTAATCATCGAGATCGCTCTATTCGAGCTATTTAATGTGAGAAACACGTTATCTGGTGTTTCCAGCACTCAATACTGCGTTTAATATGCAGAACCAGCGATATCTAGGTTTTCGTGGGGTTTCAAGCTGAGATATGCATTTTTTACGATAATCTTGGTGAGACTTCTGTCCGAAGTATGCTTAATCATCGAGATCGCTCGTTTCGAGCTATTTAATGCGAGAAACACGTTATCTGGTGCTTTCACCACTCCACAGTGCGTATGATGTGCAGAACCGACGATATCCTGCTTTTCGTGTGGTTTCAAGCTCAGATATGCATTTTCTGCGATAATCTTGGTGAGACTTCAGTCCGAAGTATGCAGAGTCATCTAGATCGCTCTTTTCGAGCTATTTAATGCTAAAAAACAAGGTTTCTGGTGTTTTCAACATTCCACAGTGCGTTTGATATGCAGAACCGGCGATATCTTGATTTTCGTGGTGTTTCCAGCTGAGATATGCATTTTCTGCGATAATCTAGGTGAGTCTTCTGCCAGAAGTATGCAGAATCATCTAGATCGCTCTTTTCGAGCTATTTAATGCGAGAAAGACGTTATCTGGTTGCTTTCACCACTCTACAGTGCGTTTGATATGCAGAACCGGCGACGTCTTGATTTTCGTGAGGTTTCAAGCTGAGATATGCATTTTCTGCGATAATCTTGGTGAGACTTCAGTCAGAAGTATGCAGAATCATCTAGATCGCTCTTTTCGAGCTATTTAATGCGAAAAAACAAGTTTTCTGGTGTTTTCAACATTCCACAGTGCGTTTGATATGCAGAACCGGCGATATCTTGATTTTCGTGGTGTTTCCAGCTGAGATATGCATTTTCTGCGATAATCTTGGTGAGTCTTCTGTCAGAAGTATGCAGAATCACCGAGATCCCTCTTTTCGAGCTTTTTAATGCGAGATACACGTTATCTGGCTGTTTTCACCACTCCACAGTTCGTTTGATATGCAGAACCGGCGATATCTTGATTTTCGTGGTGTTTCCAGGTGAGATATGCATTTTCTGCGATAATCTAGGTGAGTCTTCTGTCAGAAGTATGCAGAATCATCGAGATCGCTCTTTTCGAGCTAGTTAATGCGAGAAAAACCTTGTCTGGTGTTTTTACCACTCCACAGTGCGTTTGATATGCAGAACCAGCGATATCTTGGCTTTCGTTGGGTTTCAAGCTGAGATATGCATTTTTTACGATAATCTTGGTGAGACTTCTGTCCGAAGTATGCAGATTCATCGCGATCGCTCTTTTCGAGCTGTTTAATGCGAGAAACACGTTATCTGGCTGTTTTCACCACTCCACAGTTCGTTTGATATGCAGTACCAGCGATATCTTGGTTTTCGTGGG
Source organism: Anthophora plumipes (assembly GCA_951804975.1). Taxonomy (NCBI): domain Eukaryota; kingdom Metazoa; phylum Arthropoda; class Insecta; order Hymenoptera; family Apidae; genus Anthophora; species Anthophora plumipes. The sequence continues at coordinate 1,373,663 of CATORF010000790.1, read as the reverse complement.
GTTTCAAGCCGAGATATGCATTTTTTACGATAATCTTGGTGAGACTTCTGTCCGAAGTATGCAGATTCATCGAGATCGCTCTTTTCGAGCTATTTAATGCGAGAAACACGTTATCTGGTGTTTTCACCACTCCACAGTGCGTTTGATATGCAGAACCAGCGATATCTCAGTTTTCGTGGGGTTTCAAGCTGAGATATACACTTTTTACGATAATCTTGGTGAGACTTCTGTCCGAAGTATGCTTAATCATCGAGATCGCTCTATTCGAGCTATTTAATGTGAGAAACACGTTATCTGGTGCTTTCACCACTCCACAGTGCGTATGATATGCAGAACCGACGATATCCTGGTTTTCGTGTGGTTTCAAGCTCAGATATGCATTTTCTGCGATAATCTTGGTGAGACTTCAGTCCGAAGTATGCAGAGTCATCTAGATCGCTCTTTTCGAGCTATTTAATGCGAAAAAACAAGGTTTCTGGTGTTTTCAACATTCCACAGTGCGTTTGATATGCAGAACCGGCGATATCTTGATTTTCGTGGTGTTTCCAGCTGAGATATGCATTTTCTGCGATAATCTAGGTGAGTCTTCTGCCAGAAGTATGCAGAATCATCTAGATCGCTCTTTTCGAGCTATTTCATGCGAGAAAGACGTTATCTGGTTGTTTTCACCACTCTACAGTGCGTTTGATATGCAGAACCGGCGACGTCTTGATTTTCGTGAGGTTTCAAGCTGAGATATGCATTTTCTGCGATAATCTTGGTGAGACTTCAGTCAGAAGTATGCAGAATCATCTAGATCGCTCTTTTCGAGCTATTTAATGCGAAAAAACAAGTTTTCTGGTGTTTTCAACATTCCACAGTGCGTTTGATATGCAGAACCGGCGATATCTTGATTTTCGTGGTGTTTCCAGCTGAGATATGCATTTTCTGCGATAATCTTGGTGAGTCTTCTGTCAGAAGTATGCAGAATCACCGAGATCCCTCTTTTCGAGCTTTTTAATGCGAGATACACGTTATCTGGCTGTTTTCACCACTCCACAGTTCGTTTGATATGCAGAACCGGCGATATCTTGATTTTCGTGGTGTTTCCAGGTGAGATATGCATTTTCTGCGATAATCTAGGTGAGTCTTCTGTCAGAAGTATGCAGAATCATCGAGATCGCTCTTTTCGAGCTAGTTAATGCGAGAAAAACCTTGTCTGGTGTTTGTACCACTCCACAGTGCGTTTGATATGCAGAACCAGCGATATCTTGGCTTTCGTTGGGTTTCAAGCTGAGATATGCATTTTTTACGATAATCTTGGTGAGACTACTGTCCGAAGTATGCAGATTCATCGCGATCGCTCTTTTCGAGCTGTTTAATGCGAGAAACACGTTATCTGGTGTTTTCACCACTCCACAGTGCGTTTGATATGCAGTACCTGCGATATCTTGGTTTTCGTGGGGTTTCAAGCCGAGATATGCATTTTTTACGATAATCTTGGTGAGACTTCTGTCCGAAGTATGCAGATTCATCGAGATCGCTCTTTTCGAGCTATTTAATGCGAGAAACACGTTATCTGGTGTTTTCACCACTCCACAGTGCGTTTGATATGTAGAGCCACCGATAAATTGGTTTTCGTGGGGTTTCCAGCTGAAATATGCATTTTCTGCGATAATCTTTGTGTTTCATCTATGAGAAGTATGCAGAATCATCCAGAACGCTCTTTTCGATCTATTTAATGCGAGAAACACGTTGTCTGGTGTTTTCACCACTCCACAGTTGGTTTGATATGCAGAACCGGCGATATCTGGGTTTTCGTGGGTTTTCAAGCTGAGATATGCATTTTCTGCGGCAATCTTGGTGAGACTTCAGTCAGAAGTATGCAGAATAATCGAGATCGCTCTTTTCGAGCTACTTAATGCGAGAAACACGTTATCTGGTGTTTTCGGCACTCCACAGTGCGTTTGACATGCAGAACCGGAGATATCTTGGTTACGGTCGGGATTCAAGCTGAGATATAGCATTTTCTACGATAATCTAGGCGATACTTCTTTCAGAAGTATGCAGAATCTTCGAGAACGCTCTTTTCGAGATACTTAATGCGAGAAACACGTTTTCTGGTGTTTCACCACTCCACAGTGCGTCTGAAATGCAGAACCGGCGATATCTTGGTTTTCGTGGGGTTTGTAGATGAGATATGCATTTTCTGCGTTAATCTTGGTGAGTCTTCTGTCAGATGTATGCAGAACCATCTAGATCTCTCTTCTCGAGCTATTTAATGCGAGAAACACGTTTTCTTGTGTTTTCACCACCCCACAGTGCGTTTGATATGCAGAACCGGAGATATCTTGGTTTTCGTGGGGTTTGTAGCTGAGATATGCATTTTCTGCGATAATCTTGGTGAGTCTTCTGTCAGAAGTATGCAGAATCTTCGAGAACGCTCTTTTCGAGATACTTAATGCGAGAAACACGTTTTCTGGTGTTTCACCACTCCACAGTGCGTCTGAAATGCAGAACCGGCGATATCTTGGTTTTCGTGGGGTTTGTAGATGAGATATGCATTTTCTGCGTTAATCTTGGTGAGTCTTCTGTCAGAAGTATGCAGAACCATCTAGATCTCTCTTCTCGAGCTATTTAATTCCGAGAAACACGTTGTCTGGTGTTTTCACCACTCCACAGTTGGTTTGATATGCAGAACCGGCGATGTTTGGTTTTCGTCGGGTTTCAAGCTGAGAAATGCATTTTCTGCGATAATCTTGGTGAGACATCAGTCAGAAGTTTGCAGAAACTTCGAGTTCGCTCTTTTCGAGCAACTTAATGCGAGAAACACGTTATCTGGTTGTTTTCACCACTCCACAGTTCGTTTGATATGCAGAACCGGCGATATCTTGATTTTCGTGGTTTTTCGTGCTGAGATATGCATTTTCAGCGATAATCTTGGTGAGTCTTCTGTCAGAAGTATGCAGAATCATCTAGATCGCTCTTTTCGAGCTATTTAATGCGAGAAACACGTTATCTGGTATTTTCACCACTTCACAGTGCGTTTGATATGCAGAACCGGCGATATCTTGGTTTTCGTGGGGTTTCTAGCAGAGATATGCATTATCTGCGATAATCATGGTGAGACTTCTGTTAGAAGTATGCAGAATCATCGAGATCGCACTTTTCGATCTATTTAATGCGAGAAACACGTTGTCTGGTTTTTTCACCACTCCACAGTTGGTTTGATATGCAGAACCGGCGATGTTTGGTTTTCGTCGGGTTTCAAGCTGAGATATGCATTTTCTGCGATAATCTTGGTGAGACTTCAGTCAGAGGTATGCAGAATCTACGAGATCGCTCATTTCGAGCTAGTTAATGCGAGAAACACGTTATCTGGTGTTTTCACCACTCCACAGTTCGTTGTATATGCAGAACTGGAGATATCTTGGTTTTCGTGGGGTTTCCAGCTGAAATATGCATTTTCTGCGATAATCTTTGTGTTTCATCTATGAGAAGTATGCAGAATCATCCAGAACGCTCTTTTCGAACTATTGAATGCGAGAAACACGTTGTCTGGTGTTTTCACCACTCCACAGTTGGTTTGATATGCAGAACCGGCGATATCTGGGTTTTCGTGGGGTTTCAAGCTGAGATATGCATTTTCTGCGGCAATCTTGGTGAGACTTCAGTCGGAAGTATGCAGAATAATCGAGATCGCTCTTTTCGAGCTACTTAATGCGAGAAACACGTTATCGGGTGTTTTCGGCACTCCACAGTGCGTTTGACATGCAGAACCGGAGATATCTTGGTTACGGTCGGGATTCAAGCTGAGATATGCATTTTCTACGATAATCTTGGCGAGACTTCTGTCAGAAGTATGCAGAATCATCGGGATCGCTCTTTTCGAGCTATTTAATGCGAGAAACACGTTATCTGGTGTCTTCACCACTCCACAGTGCGTTTGATATGCAGAACCGGCGACATCTTGGCTTTCGTCGGGGTTCAAGCTGAGATATGCATTTTCTGCGATAATCTTGGTGAGTCTTCTGTCAGAAGTATGCAGAACCATCTAGATCTCTCTTTTCGAGCTATTTAATGCGAGAAACACGTTTTCTTGTGTTTTCACCACCCCACAGTGCGTTTGATATGCAGAACCGGAGATATCTTGGTTTTCGTGGGGTTTGTAGCTGAGATATGCATTTTCTGCGATAATCTTGGTGAGTCTTCTGTCAGAAGTATGCAGAATCATCTAGATCGCTCTTTTCGAGCTATTTAATGCGAGAAACACGTTTTCTTGTGTTTTCACCACCCCACAGTGCGTTTGATATGCAGAACCGGAGATATCTTGGTTTTCGTGGGGTTTGTAGCTGAGATATGCATTTTCTGCGATAATCTTGGTGAGTCTTCCGTCAGAAGTATGCAGAATCATCTAGATCGCTCTTTTCGAGCTATTTAATGCGAGAAACACGTTTTCTTGTGTTTTCAACACTCCACAGTTCGTTTGATATGCAGAACCGGCGATATCTTGATTTTCGTGGTTTTTCCTGCTGAGATATGCATTTTCAGCGATAATCTTGGTGAGTCTTCTGTCAGAAGTATGCAGAATCTTCGACATCGCTCATTTCGAGCTAGTTAATGCTAGAAACACGTTATCTGGTGTTTTCACCACTACACAGTTCGTTGTATATGCAGAACAGGAGATATCTTGGTTTTCGTGGGGTTTCTAGCAGAGATATGCATTATCTGCGATAATCATGGTGAGACTTCTGTTAGAAGTATGCAGAATCATCGAGATCGCACTTTTCGATCTATTTAATGCGAGAAACACGTTGTCTGGTGTTTTCACCACTCCACAGTTGGTTTGATATGCAGAACCGGCGATGTTTGGTTTTCGTCGGGTTTCAAGCTGAGAAATGCATTTTCTGCGATAATCTTGGTGAGACTTCAGTCAGAAGTATGCAGAATCTTCGAGTTCGCTCTTTTCGAGCAACTTAATGCGAGAAACACGTTATCTGGTTGTTTTCACCACTCCACAGTTCGTTTTATATGCAGAACAGGCGATATCTTGATTTTCGTGGTTTTTCGTGCTGAGATATGCATTTTCTGCGATAATCTAGGTGAGTCTTCTGCCAGAAGTATGCAGAATCTTCGAGATCGTTCTTTTCGAGCAACTTAATGCGAGAAACACGATATATGGTTGTTTTCACCACTCCACAGTGCGTTTGATATGCAGAACGGGCGACATCTTGATTTTCGTGAGGTTTCAAGCTGAGATATGCATTTTCTGCGATAATCTTGGTGAGACTTCAGTCAGAAATATGCAGAATCTTCTAGATCGCTCTTTTCGTGCTATTTAATGCGAAAAAACAAGTTTTCTGGTGTTTTCAACATTCCACAGTGCGTTTGATATGCAGAACCGATGATATCTTGTTTTTCGTGGTGTTTCCAGCTGAGATATGCATTTTCTGCGATAAACTTGGTGAGTCTTCTGTCAGAAGTATGCAGAATCATCGAGATCCCTCTTTTCGAGCTATTTAATGCGAGAAACACGTTAATTGGTGTTTTCACCACTCCACAGTGCGTTTGATATGCGGAACCAGCGACATCTTGGATTTCGTCGGGTTTCAAGCTGAGACATGCATTTTCTGCGATAATCTTGGTGAGTCTTCTGTCAGAAGTATGCAGAATCATCGGGATCGCTCTTTTCGAGCTATTTAATGCGAGAAACACGTTTTCTGGGGTTTTCACCACTCCACAGTTCGTTGGATATGCAGAACAGGAGATATCTTGGTTTTCGTGGGGTTTCTAGCAGAGATATGCATTTTCTGCGATAATCATGGTGAGACTTCTGTTAGAAGTATGCAGAATCATCGAGATCGCAAATTTCGATCTATTTAATGCGAGAAACACGTTATCTGGTGTTTTCACCACTCCACAGTGCGTTTGATATGCAGAACCAGCGATATCTTGGTTTTCGTGGGGTTTCAAGCTGAGATATGCATTTTTTACGATAATCATGGTGAGAATTCTGTCCGAAGTATGCAGAATCATCGAGATCGCACTTTTCGTGCTATTTAATGCGAGAAACAGGATATCTGGTGTTTTCAGCACTCCACAGTGCGTATGATATGCAGAACCGGCGATATCTTGGTTTTCGTGGGGTTTCAAGCTGAGATGTGCATTGTCTGCGATAATCTTGGTGAGACATCTGTCCGAAGTGTGCAGAATCATCGAGATCGCACTTTTTGAGCTATTTAATGCGAGAAAAACCTTATCTGGTGTTTTCACCACCCCACAGTGCGTTTGATATGCAGAACCGGCGATATCTGGGTTTTCGTGGTGTTTCAAGCTGAGATATGCATTTCCTGCGATAATCTTGGTGAGACCTCTGTCCGAAGTATGCAGAAACATCGAGATCGCTCTTTTCGACATATTTAATGCGAGAAACACGTTATCTTGTGATTTCACCACTCCACAGTGCGTTTGATATGCAGAACCAGCGATATCCTGGTTTTCGTGGGGTTTCAAGCTCAGATATGCATTTTATGCGATAATCTTGGTGAGGCTTCTGTCCGAAGTATGCAGAGTCATCGAGATCGTACTTTTCGAGCTATTTAATGCGAGAAACACGTTTTCTGGGGTTTTCACCACACCACAGTTCGTTGGATATGCAGAACAGGTGATATCTTGGTTTTCGTGGGGTTTCAAGCTGAGATATGCACTTTTTACGATAATCTTGGTGAGACTTCTGTCCGAAGTATGCTTAATCATCGAGATCGCTCTATTCGAACTATTTAATGCGACAAAACGTTATCTGGTGTTTTCAGCACTCCACAGTGCGTTTGATATGCAGAACCAGTGATACCTCAGTTTTCGTGGGGTTTCAAGCTGAGATATGCATTTTCTACGATAATCTTGGTGAGACTTCTCTCAGAAGGATGCAGAATCTTCGAGATCGCTCTTTTCGAGCTACTTAATGCGAGATACACGTTATCTGGTGTTTTCACCACTCCACAGTGCGTTTGACATGCAGTACCGGCGACATCTTGGATTTCGTCGGGGTTCAAGCTGAGATATGCATTTTCTGCGATAATCTTGGTGAGTCTTCTGTCAGAAGTATGCAGAATCTTCGAGATCGCTCATTTCGAGCGAGTTAATGCTAGAAACACGTTATCTGGTGTTTTCACCACTCCACAGTTCGTTGTATATGCAGAACAGGAGATATCTTGGTTTTCGTGGGGTTTCTAGCAGAGATATGCATTATCTGCGATAATCATGGTGAGGCTTCTGTTAGAAGTATGCAGAATCATCGAGATCGCACTTTTCGATCTATTTAATGCGAGAAACACGTTGTCTGGTTTTTTCACCACTCCACAGTTGGTTTGATATGCAGAACCGGCGATGTTTGGTTTTCGTCGGGTTTCAAGCTGAGATATGCATTTTCTGCGATAATCTTGGTGAGACTTCAGTCAGAGGTATGCAGAATCTACGAGATCGCTCATTTCGAGCTAGTTAATGCGAGAAACACGTTATCTGGTGTTTTCACCACTCCACAGTTCGTTGTATATGCAGAACAGGAGATATCTTGGTTTTCGTGGGGTTTCCAGCTGAAATATGCATTTTCTGCGATAATCTTGGTGATTCTTCTGTCAGAAGTATGCAGAATCATCGAGATCCCTCTTTTCGAGCTATTTAATGCGAGAAACACGTTATCTGGTTGTTTTCACCACTCCACAGTTCGTTTGATATGCAGAACCGGCGATATCTTGATTTTCGTGGTTTTTCGTGCTGAGATATGCATTTTCAGCGATAATCTTGGTGAGTCTTCTGTCAGAAGTATGCAGAATCATCGAGATCGCTCTATTCGAGCTATTTAATGTGAGAAACACGTTATCTGGTGTTTCCAGCACTCAATACTGCGTTTAATATGCAGAACCAGCGATATCTAGGTTTTCGTGGGGTTGCAAGCTGAGATATGCATTTTCTGCGATAATCTTGGTGAGACTTCAGTCCGAAGTATGCAGAGTCATCTAGATCGCTCTTTTCGAGCTATTTAATGCGAAAAAACAAGTTTTCTGGTGTTTTCAACATTCCACAGTGCGTTTGATATGCAGAACCGGCGATATCTTGATTTTCGTGGTGTTTCCAGCTGAGATATGCATTTTCTGCGATAATCTTGGTGAGTCTTCTGTCAGAAGTATGCAGAATCACCGAGATCCCTCTTTTCGAGCTTTTTAATGCGAGATACACGTTATCTGGCTGTTTTCACCACTCCACAGTTCGTTTGATATGCAGAACCGGCGATATCTTGATTTTCGTGGTGTTTCCAGGTGAGATATGCATTTTCTGCGATAATCTAGGTGAGTCTTCTGTCAGAAGTATGCAGAATCATCGAGATTGCTCTTTTCGAGCTAGTTAATGCGAGAAAAACCTTGTCTGGTGTTTTTACCACTCCACAGCGCGTTTGATATGCAGAACCAGCGATATCTTGGCTTTCGTTGGGTTTCAAGCTGAGATATGCATTTTTTACGATAATCTTGGTGAGACTTCTGTCCGAAGTATGCAGATTCATCGCGATCGCTCTTTTCGAGCTGTTTAATGCGAGAAACACGTTATCTGGTGCTTTCACGACTCCACAGTGCGTTTGATATGCAGTACCAGCGATATCTTGGTTTTCGTGGGGTTTCAAGCCGAGATATGCATTTTTTACGATAATCTTGGTGAGACTTCTGTCCGAAGTATGCAGATTCATCGAGATCGCTCTTTTCGAGCTATTTAATGCGAGAAACACGTTATCTGGTGTTTTCACCACTCCACAGTGCGTTTGATATGCAGAACCAGCGATATCTCAGTTTTCGTGGGGTTTCAAGCTGAGATATACACTTTTTACGATAATCTTGGTGAGACTTCTGTCCGAAGTATGCTTAATCATCGAGATCGCTCTATTCGAGCTATTTAATGTGAGAAACACGTTATCTGGTGTTTCCAGCACTCAACACTGCGTTTAATATGCAGAACCAGCGATATCTAGGTTTTCGTGGGGTTTCAAGCTGAGATATGCAATTTCTGCGATAATCTTGGTGAGACATCTGTCCGAAGTATGCTTAATCATCGAGATCGCTCGTTTCGAGCTATTTAATGCGAGAAACACGTTATCTGGTGCTTTCACCACTCCACAGTGCGTATGATATGCAGAACCGACGATATCCTGGTTTTCGTGTGGTTTCAAGCTCAGATATGCATTTTCTGCGATAATCTTGGTGAGACTTCAGTCCGAAGTATGCAGAGTCATCTAGATCGCTCTTTTCGAGCTATTTAATGCGAAAAAACAAGGTTTCTGGTGTTTTCAACATTCCACAGTGGGTTTGATATGCAGAACCGGCGATATCTTGATTTTCGTGGTGTTTCCAGCTGAGATATGCATTTTCTGCGATAATCTAGGTGAGTCTTCTGCCAGAAGTATGCAGAATCATCTAGATCGCTCTTTTCGAGCTATTTAATGCGAGAAAGACGTTATCTGGTTGTTTTCACCACTCTACAGTGCGTTTGATATGCAGAACCGGCGACGTCTTGATTTTCGTGAGGTTTCAAGCTGAGATATGCATTTTCTGCGATAATCTTGGTGAGACTTCAGTCAGAAGTATGCAGAATCATCTAGATCGCTCTTTTCGAGCTATTTAATGCGAAAAAACAAGTTTTCTGGTGTTTTCAACATTCCACAGTGCGTTTGATATGCAGAACCGGCGATATCTTGATTTTCGTGGTGTTTCCAGCTGAGATATGCATTTTCTGCGATAATCTTGGTGAGTCTTCTGTCAGAAGTATGCAGAATCACCGAGATCCCTCTTTTCGAGCTTTTTAATGCGAGATACACGTTATCTGGCTGTTTTCACCACTCCACAGTTCGTTTGATATGCAGAACCGGCGATATCTTGATTTTCGTGGTGTTTCCAGGTGAGATATGCATTTTCTGCGATAATCTAGGTGAGTCTTCTGTCAGAAGTATGCAGAATCATCGAGATCGCTCTTTTCGAGCTAGTTAATGCGAGAAAAACCTTGTCTGGTGTTTTTACCACTCCACAGTGCGTTTGATATGCAGAACCAGCGATATCTTGGCTTTCGTTGGGTTTCAAGCTGAGATATGCATTTTTTACGATAATCTTGGTGAGACTACTGTCCGAAGTATGCAGATTCATCGCGATCGCTCTTTTCGAGCTGTTTAATGCGAGAAACACGTTATCTGGTGTTTTCACCACTCCACAGTGCGTTTGATATGCAGTACCAGCGATATCTTGGTTTTCGTGGGGTTTCAAGCCGAGATATGCATTTTTTACGATAATCTTGGTGAGACTTCTGTCCGAAGTATGCAGATTCATCGAGATCGCTCTTTTCGAGCTATTTAATGCGAGAAACACGTTATCTGGTGTTTTCACCACTCCACAGTGCGTTTGATATGTAGAGCCACCGATAAATTGGTTTTCGTGGGGTTTCCAGCTGAAATATGCATTTACTGCGATAATCTTTGTGTTTCATCTATGAGAAGTATGCAGAATCATCCAGAACGCTCTTTTCGAGCTAGTTAATGCGAGTAACACGTTTTCTGGTGTTTTCACCACCCCACAGTGCGTTTGATATGCAGAACCGGCGACATCTTGGTTTTCGTGGTGTTTCAAGCTGAGATATGCATTTTCTGCGATAATATTGGTGAGACCTCAGTCAGAAGTATGCAGAATCATCTAGATCGCTCTTCTCGAGCTATTTAATTCGACAAACACGTTTTCTGGTGTATTGACCACTCCACAGTACGTTTGACATGCAGAACCGGCGACATCTTGGATTTCGTCGGGTTTCAAGCTGAGATATGCATTTTCTGCGGCAATCTTGGTGAGCCTTCTGTCCGAAGTATGCAGAATCATCGAGATCGCTCGTTTCGAGCTATTTAATGTGAAAAAACAAGATTTCTGGTGTTTTGACCGCTCCACAGTGCGTTTGATATGTAGAGCCACCGATAAATTGGTTTTCGTGGGGTTTCCAGCTGAAATATGCATTTTCTGCGATAATCTTTGTGTTTCATCTATGACAAGTATGCAGAATCATCCAGAACGCTCTTTTCGATCTATTTAATGCGAGAAACACGTTGTCTGGTGTTTTCACCACTCCACAGTTGGTTTGATATGCAGAACCGGCGATATCTGGGTTTTCGTGGGTTTTCAAGCTGAGATATGCATTTTCTGCGGCAATCTTGGTGAGACTTCAGTCAGAAGTATGCAGAATAATCGAGATCGCTCTTTTCGAGCTACTTAATGCGAGAAACACGTTATCTGGTGTTTTCGGCACTCCACAGTGCGTTTGACATGCAGAACCGGAGATATCTTGGTTACGGTCGGGATTCAATCTGAGATATGCATTTTCTACGATAATCTAGGCGATACTTCTTTCAGAAGTATGCAGAATCTTCGAGAACGCTCTCTTCGAGATACTTAATGCGAGAAACACGTTTTCTGGTGTTTCACCACTCCACAGTGCGTCTGAAATGCAGAACCGGCGATATCTTGGTTTTCGTGGGGTTTGTAGATGAGATATGCATTTTCTGCGTTAATCTTGGTGAGTCTTCTGTCAGAAGTATGCAGAACCATCTAGATCTCTCTTCTCGAGCTATTTAATGCGAGAAACACGTTTTCTTGTGTTTTCACCACCCCACAGTGCGTTTGATATGCAGAACCGGAGATATCTTGGTTTTCGTGGGGTTTGTAGCTGAGATATGCATTTTCTGCGATAATCTTGGTGAGTCTTCTGTCAGAAGTATGCAGAATCTTCGAGAACGCTCTTTTCGAGATACTTAATGCGAGAAACACGTTTTCTGGTGTTTCACCACTCCACAGTGCGTCTGAAATGCAGATCCGGCGATACCTTGGTTTTCGTGGGGTTTGTAGATGAGATATGCATTTTCTGCGTTAATCTTGGTGAGTCTTCTGTCAGAAGTATGCAGAACCATCTAGATCTCTCTTCTCGAGCTATTTAATACCGAGAAACACGTTGTCTGGTGTTTTCACCACTCCACAGTTGGTTTGATATGCAGAACGGGCGATGTTTGGTTTTCGTCGGGTTTCAAGCTGAGAAATGCATTTTCTGCGATAATCTTGGTGAGACTTCAGTCAGAAGTTTGCAGAAACTTCGAGTTCGCTCTTTTCGAGCTACTTAATGCGAGAAACACGTTATCTGGTTGTTTTCACCACTCCACAGTTCGTTTGATATGCAGAACCGGCGATATCTTGATTTTCGTGGTTTTTCGTGCTGAGATATGCATTTTCAGCGATAATCTTGGTGAGTCTTCTGTCAGAAGTATGCAGAATCATCGAGATCCCTCTTTTCGAGCTATTTAATGCGAGAAACACGTTATCTGGTTGCTTTCACCACTCCACAGTTCGTTTGATATGCAGAACCGGCGATATCTTGATTTTCGTGGTTTTTCGTGCTGAGATATGCATTTTCAGCGATAATCTTGGTGAGTCTTCTGTCAGAAGTATGCAGAATCATCTAGATCGCTCTTTTCGAGCTATTTAATGCGAGAAACACGTTATCTGGTATTTTCACCACTTCACAGTGCGTTTGATATGCAGAACCGGCGATATCTTGATTTTCGTGGTGTGTCCAGCTGAGATATGCATTTTCTGCGATAATCTTGGTGAGTCTTCTGTCAGAAGTATGCAGAATCATCGAGATCCCTCTTTTCGAGCTATTTAATGCGAAAAACACGTTATCTGGTTGTTTTCACCACTCCACAGTTCGTTTGATATGCAGAACCGGCGATATCTTGATTTTCGTGGTTTTTCGTGCTGAGATATGCATTTTCAGCGATAATCTTGGTGAGTCTTCTGTCAGAAGTATGCAGAATCATCTAGATCGCTCTTTTCGAGCTATTTAATGCGAGAAACACGTTATCTGGTATTTTCACCACTTCACAGTGCGTTTGATATGCAGAACCGGCGATATCTTGGTTTTCGTGGGGTTTCTAGCAGAGATATGCATTATCTGCGATAATCATGGTGAGACTTCTGTTAGAAGTATGCAGAATCATCGAGATCGCACTTTTCGATCTATTTAATGCGAGAAACACGTTGTCTGGTTTTTTCACCACTCCACAGTTGGTTTGATATGCAGAACCGGCGATGTTTGGTTTTCGTCGGGTTTCAAGCTGAGATATGCATTTTCTGCGATAATCTTGGTGAGACTTCAGTCAGAGGTATGCAGAATCTACGAGATCGCTCATTTCGAGCTAGTTAATGCGAGAAACACGTTATCTGGTGTTTTCACCACTCCACAGTTCGTTGTATATGCAGAACAGGAGATATCTTGGTTTTCGTGGGGTTTCCAGCTGAAATATGCATTTTCTGCGATAATCTTTGTGTTTCATCTATGAGAAGGATGCAGAATCATCCAGAACGCTCTTTTCGATCTATTGAATGCGAGAATCACGTTTTCTTGTGTTTTCACCACCCCACAGTGCGTTTGATATGCAGAACCGGAGATATCTTGGCTTTCGTCGGGGTTCAAGCTGAGATATGCATTTTCTGCGATAATCTTGGTGAGTCTTCTGTCAGAAGTATGCAGAACCATCCAGATCTCTCTTTTCGAGCTATTTAATGCGAGAAACACGTTATCTGGTGTCTTCACCACTCCACAGTGCGTTTGATATGCAGAACCGGCGACATCTTGGCTTTCGTCGGGGTTCAAGCTGAGATATGCATTTTCTGCGATAATCTTGGTGAGTCTTCTGTCAGAAGTATGCAGAACCATCTAGATCTCTCTTTTCGAGCTATTTAATGCGAGAAACACGTTTTCTTGTGTTTTCACCACCCCACAGTGCGATTGATATGCAGAACCGGAGATATCTTGGTTTTCGTGGGGTTTGTAGCTGAGATATGCATTTTCTGCGATAATCTTGGTGAGACTTCAGTCAGAAGTTTGCAGAAACTTCGAGTTCGCTCTTTTCGAGCAACTTAATGCGAGAAACACGTTATCTGGTTGTTTTCACCACTCCACAGTTCGTTTGATATGCAGAACCGGCGATATCTTGATTTTCGTGGTTTTTCGTGCTGAGATATGCATTTTCAGCGATAATCTTGGTGAGTCTTCTGTCAGAAGTATGCAGAATCATCGAGATCCCTCTTTTCGAGCTATTTAATGCGAGAAACACGTTATCGGGTGTTTTCGGCACTCCACAGTGCGTTTGACATGCAGAACCGGAGATATCTTGGTTACGGTCGGGATTCAAGCTGAGATATGCATTTTCTACGATAATCTTGGCGAGACTTCTGTCAGAAGTATGCAGAATCATCGGGATCGCTCTTTTCGAGCTATTTAATGCGAGAAACACGTTATCTGGTGTCTTCACCACTCCACAGTGCGTTTGATATGCAGAACCGGCGACATCTTGGCTTTCGTCGGGGTTCAAGCTGAGATATGCATTTTCTGCGATAATCTTGGTGAGTCTTCTGTCAGAAGTATGCAGAACCATCTAGATCTCTCTTTTCGAGCTATTTAATGCGAGAAACACGTTTTCTTGTGTTTTCACCACCCCACAGTGCGTTTGATATGCAGAACCGGAGATATCTTGGTTTTCGTGGGGTTTGTAGCTGAGATATGCATTTTCTGCGATAATCTTGGTGAGTCTTCTGTCAGAAGTATGCAGAATCATCTAGATCGCTCTTTTCGAGCTATTTAATGCGAGAAACACGTTTTCTTGTGTTTTCACCACCCCACAGTGCGTTTGATATGCAGAACCGGAGATATCTTGGTTTTCGTGGGGTTTGTAGCTGAGATATGCATTTTCTGCGATAATCTTGGTGAGTCTTCCGTCAGAAGTATGCAGAATCATCTAGATCGCTCTTTTCGAGCTATTTAATGCGAGAAACACGTTTTCTTGTGTTTTCAACACTCCACAGTTCGTTTGATATGCAGAACCGGCGATATCTTGATTTTCGTGGTTTTTCCTGCTGAGATATGCATTTTCAGCGATAATCTTGGTGAGTCTTCTGTCAGAAGTATGCAGAATCTTCGACATCGCTCATTTCGAGCTAGTTAATGCTAGAAACACGTTATCTGGTGTTTTCACCACTACACAGTTCGTTGTATATGCAGAACAGGAGATATCTTGGTTTTCGTGGGGTTTCTAGCAGAGATATGCATTATCTGCGATAATCATGGTGAGACTTCTGTTAGAAGTATGCAGAATCATCGAGATCGCACTTTTCGATCTATTTAATGCGAGAAACACGTTGTCTGGTGTTTTCACCACTCCACAGTTGGTTTGATATGCAGAACCGGCGATGTTTGGTTTTCGTCGGGTTTCAAGCTGAGAAATGCATTTTCTGCGATAATCTTGGTGAGACTTCAGTCAGAAGTATGCAGAATCTTCGAGTTCGCTCTTTTCGAGCAACTTAATGCGAGAAACACGTTATCTGGTTGTTTTCACCACTCCACAGTTCGTTTAATATGCAGAACCGGCGATATCTTGATTTTCGTGGTTTTTCGTGCTGAGATATGCATTTTCAGCGATAATCTTGGTGAGTCTTCTGTCAGAAGTATGCAGAATCATCGAGATCCCTCTTTTCGAGCTATTTAATGAGAGAAACACGTTATCTGGTTGTTTTCACCACTCCACAGTTCGTTTGATATGCAGAACCGGCGATATCTTGATTTTCGTGGTGTGTCCAGCTGAGATATGCATTTTCTGCGATAATCTTGGTGAGTCTTCTGTCAGAAGTATGCAGAATCATCGAGATCGCTCATTTCGAGCTAGTTAATGCGAGAAACACGTTATCTGGTGTTTTCACCACTCCACAGTTCGTTGTATATGCAGAACAGGAGATATCTTGGTTTTCGTGGGGTTTCTAGCAGAGATATGCATTTTCTGCGATAATCTATGTGCGTCTTCTGCCAGAAGTATGCAGAATCATCTAGATCGCTCTTTTCGAGCTATTTAATGCGAGAAACACGATATCTGGTGTTTTCAGCACTCCACAGTGCGTATGATATGCAGAACCGGCGATATCTTGGTTTTCGTGGGGTTTCAAGCTGAAATATGCATTTTCTGCGATGATCTTGGTGAGACTTCAGTCAGAAGTATGCAGAATCGTCGAGATCGCTCATTTCGAGCTAGTTAATGCGAGAAACACGTTATCTGGTGTTTTCCCCACTCCACAGTTCGTTGTATATGCAGAACAGGAGATACCTTGGTTTTCGTGGGGTTTCTAGCAGAGATATGCATTTTCTGCGATAATCTAGATGAGTCTTCTGCCAGAAGTATGCAGAATCATCTAGATCGCTCTTTTCGAGCTATTTAATGCGAGAAACACGATATCTGGTGTTTTCAGCACTCCACAGTGCGTATGATATGCAGAACCGGCGATATCTTGGTTTTCGTGGGGTTTCAAGCTGAAATATGCATTTTCTGCGATAATCTTGGTGAGACTTCAGTCAGAAGTATGCAGAATCTTCGAGATCGCTCATTTCGAGCTAGTTAATGCGAGAAACACGTTATCTGGTGTTTTCACCACTCCACAGTACGTTGTATATGCAGAACAGGAGATATCTTGGTTTTCGTGGGGTTTCTAGCAGAGATATGCATTTTCTGCGATAATCTAGGTGAGTCTTCTGCCAGAAGTATGCAGAATCTTCGAGATCGTTCTTTTCGAGCAACTTAATGCGAGAAACACGATATATGGTTGTTTTCACCACTCCACAGTGCGTTTGATATGCAGAACGGGCGACATCTTGATTTTCGTGAGGTTTCAAGCTGAGATATGCATTTTCTGCGATAATCTTGGTGAGACTTCAGTCAGAAATATGCAGAATCTTCTAGATCGCTCTTTTCGTGCTATTTAAAGCGAAAAAACAAGTTTTCTGGTGTTTTCAACATTCCACAGTGCGTTTGATATGCAGAACCGGTGATATCTTGTTTTTCGTGGTGTTTCCAGCTGAGATATGCATTTTCTGCGATAAACTTGGTGAGTCTTCTGTCAGAAGGATGCAGAATCATCGAGATCCCTCTTTTCGAGCTATTTAATGCGAGAAACACGTTAATTGGTGTTTTCACCACTCCACAGTGCGTTTGATATGCGGAACCAGCGACATCTTGGATTTCGTCGGGTTTCAAGCTGAGACATGCATTTTCTGCGATAATCTTGGTGAGACTTCTGTCAGAAGTATGCAGAATCATCGGGATCGCTCTTTTCGAGCTATTTAATGCGAGAAGCACGTTTTCTGGGGTTTTCACCACTCCACAGTTCGTTGGATATGCAGAACAGGAGATATCTTGGTTTTCGTGGGGTTTCTAGCAGAGATATGCATTTTCTGCGATAATCATGGTGAGACTTCTGTTAGAAGTATGCAGAATCATCGAGATCGCACATTTCGATCTATTTAATGCGAGAAACACGTTATCTGGTGTTTTCACCACTCCACAGTGCGTTTGATATGCAGAACCAGCGATATCCTGGTTTTCGTGGGGTTTCAAGCTCAGATATGCATTTTATGCGATAATCTTGGTGAGGCTTCTGTCCGAAGTATGCAGAGTCATCGAGATCGTACTTTTCGAGCTATTTAATGCAAGAAACACGTTTTCTGGGGTTTTCACCACACCACAGTTCGTTGGATATGCAGAACAGGTGATATCTTGGTTTTCGTGGGGTTTCAAGCTGAGATATGCACTTTTTACGATAATCTTGGTGAGACTTCTGTCCGAAGTATGCTTAATCATCGAGATCGCTCTATTCGAACTATTTAATGCGACAAAACGTTATCTGGTGTTTTCAGCACTCCACAGTGCGTTTGATATGCAGAACCAGTGATACCTCAGTTTTCGTGGGGTTTCAAGCTAAGATATGCATTTTCTACGATAATCTTGGTGAGACTTCTCTCAGAAGGATGCTGAATCTTCGAGATCGCTCTTTTCGAGCTACTTAATGCGAGATACACGTTATCTGGTGTTTTCACCACTCCACAGTGCGTTTGACATGCAGTACCGGCGACATCTTGGATTTCGTCGGGGTTCAAGCTGAGATATGCATTTTCTGCGATAATCTTGGTGAGTCTTCTGTCAGAAGTATGCAGAATCATCGAGATCCCTCTTTTCGAGCTATTTAATGCGAGAAACACGTTATCTGGTTGTTTTCACCACTCCACAGTTCGTTTGATATGCAGAACCGGCGATATCTTGATTTTCGTGGTTTTTCGTGCTGAGATATGCATTTTCAGCGATAATCTTGGTGAGTCTTCTGTCAGAAGTATGCAGAATCTTCGAGATCGCTCATTTCGAGCAAGTTAATGCTAGAAACACGTTATCTGGTGTTTTCACCACTCCACAGTTCGTTGTATATGCAGAACAGGAGATATCTTGGTTTTCGTAGGGTTTCTAGCAGAGATATGCATTATCTGCGATAATCATGGTGAGACTTCTGTTAGAAGTATGCAGAATCATCGAGATCGCACTTTTCGATCTATTTAATGCGAGAAACACGTTGTCTGGTTTTTTCACCACTCCACAGTTAGTTTGATATGCAGAACCGGCGATGTTTGGTTTTCGTCGGGTTTCAAGCTGAGATATGCATTTTCTGCGATAATCTTGGTGAGACTTCAGTCAGAGGTATGCAGAATCTACGAGATCGCTCATTTCGAGCTAGTTAATGCGAGAAACACGTTATCTGGTGTTTTCACCACTCCACAGTTCGTTGTATATGCAGAACAGGAGATATCTTGGTTTTCGTGGGGTTTCCAGCTGAAATATGCATTTTCTGCGATAATCTTTGTGTTTCATCTATGAGAAGTATGCAGAATCATCCAGAACGCTCTTTTCGATCTATTTAATGCGAGAAACACGTTGTCTGGTGTTTTCACCACTCCACAGTTGGTTTGATATGCAGAACCGGCGATATCTGGGTTTTCGTGGGGTTTCAAGCTGAGATATGCATTTTCTGCGGCAATCTTGGTGAGACTTCAGTCAGAAGTATGCAGAATAATCGAGATCGCTCTTTTCGAGCTACTTAATGCGAGAAACACGTTATCTGGTGTTTTCGGCACTCCACAGTGCGTTTGACATGCAGAACCGGAGATATCTTGGTTACGGTCGGGATTCAAGCTGAGATATGCATTTTCTACGATAATCTTGGCGAGACTTCTGTCAGAAGTATGCAGAATCATCGGGATCGCTCTTTTCGAGCTATTTAATGCGAGAAACACGTTATCTGGTGTTTTCACCACTCCACAGTGCGTTTGATATGCAGAACCGGCGACATCTTGGCTTTCGTCGGGGTTCAAGCTGAGATATGCATTTTCTGCGATAATCTTGGTGAGTCTTCTGTCAGAAGTATGCAGAACCATCTAGATCGCTCTTTTCGAGCTATTTAATGCGAGAAACACGTTTTCTTGTGTTTTCACCACCCCACAGTGCGTTTGATATGCAGAACCGGAGATATCTTGGTTTTCGTGGGGTTTGTAGCTGAGATATGCATTTTCTGCGATAATCTTGGTGAGTCTTCCGTCAGAAGTATGCAGAATCATCTAGATCGCTCTTTTCGAGCTATTTAATGCGAGAAACACGTTTTCTTGTGTTTTCAACACTCCACAGTTCGTTTGATATGCAGAACCGGCGATATCTTGATTTTCGTGGTTTTTCCTGCTGAGATATGCATTTTCAGCGATAATCTTGGTGAGTCTTCTGTCAGAAGTATGCAGAATCATCGAGATCCCTCTTTTCGAGCTATTTAATGAGAGAAACACGTTATCTGGTTGTTTTCACCACTCCACAGTTCGTTTGATATGCAGAACCGGCGATATCTTGATTTTCGTGGTGTGTCCAGCTGAGATATGCATTTTCTGCGATAATCTTGGTGAGTCTTCTGTCAGAAGTATGCAGAATCATCGAGATCGCTCATTTCGAGCTAGTTAATGCGAGAAACACGTTATCTGGTGTTTTCACCACTCCACAGTTCGTTGTATATGCAGAACAGGAGATATCTTGGTTTCGTGGGGTTTCTAGCAGAGATATGCATTTTCTGCGATAATCTATGTGAGTCTTCTGCCAGAAGTATGCAGAATCATCTAGATCGCTCTTTTCGAGCTATTTAATGCGAGAAACACGATATCTGGTGTTTTCAGCACTCCACAGTGCGTATGATATGCAGAACCGGCGATATCTTGGTTTTCGTGGGGTTTCAAGCTGAAATATGCATTTTCTGCGATGATCTTGGTGAGACTTCAGTCAGAAGTATGCAGAATCGTCGAGATCGCTCATTTCGAGCTAGTTAATGCGAGAAACACGTTATCTGGTGTTTTCCCCTCTCCACAGTTCGTTGTATATGCAGAACAGGAGATATCTTGGTTTTCGTGGGGTTTCTAGCAGAGATATGCATTTTCTGCGATAATCTAGATGAGTCTTCTGCCAGAAGTATGCAGAATCATCTAGATCGCTCTTTTCGAGCTATTTAATGCGAGAAACACGATATCTGGTGTTTTCAGCACTCCACAGTGCGTATGATATGCAGAACCGGCGATATCTTGGTTTTCGTGGGGTTTCAAGCTGAAATGTGCATTTTCTGCGATAATCTTGGTGAGACTTCAGTCAGAAGTATGCAGAATCTTCGAGATCGCTCATTTCGAGCTTGTTAATGCGAGAAACACGTTATCTGGTGTTTTCACCACTCCACAGTACGTTGTATATGCAGAACAGGAGATATCTTGGTTTTCGTGGGGTTTCTAGCAGAGATATGCATTTTCTGCGATAATCTAGGTGAGTCTTCTGCCAGAAGTATGCAGAATCTTCGAGTTCGCTCTTTTCGAGCAACTTAATGCGAGAAACACGTTATCTGGTTGTTTTCACCACTCCACAGTTCGTTTAATATGCAGAACCGGCGATATCTTGATTTTCGTGGTTTTTCGTGCTGAGATATGCATTTTCAGCGATAATCTTGGTGAGTCTTCCGTCAGAAGTATGCAGAATCATCTAGATCGCTCTTTTCGAGCTATTTAATGCGAGAAACACGTTTTCTTGTGTTTTCAACACTCCACAGTTCGTTTGATATGCAGAACCGGCGATATCTTGATTTTCGTGGTTTTTCCTGCTGAGATATGCATTTTCAGCGATAATCTTGGTGAGTCTTCTGTCAGAAGTATGCAGAATCTTCGACATCGCTCATTTCGAGCTAGTTAATGCTAGAAACACGTTATCTGGTGTTTTCACCACTACACAGTTCGTTGTATATGCAGAACAGGAGATATCTTGGTTTTCGTGGGGTTTCTAGCAGAGATATGCATTATCTGCGATAATCATGGTGAGACTTCTGTTAGAAGTATGCAGAATCATCGAGATCGCACTTTTCGATCTATTTAATGCGAGAAACACGTTGTCTGGTGTTTTCACCACTCCACAGTTGGTTTGATATGCAGAACCGGCGATGTTTGGTTTTCGTCGGGTTTCAAGCTGAGAAATGCATTTTCTGCGATAATCTTGGTGAGACTTCAGTCAGAAGTATGCAGAATCTTCGAGTTCGCTCTTTTCGAGCAACTTAATGCGAGAAACACGTTATCTGGTTGTTTTCACCACTCCACAGTTCGTTTGATATGCAGAACCGGCGATATCTTGATTTTCGTGGTTTTTCGTGCTGAGATATGCATTTTCAGCGATAATCTTGGAGAGTCTTCTGTCAGAAGTATGCAGAATCATCTAGATCGCTCATTTCGAGCTAGTTAATGCGAGAAACACGTTATCTGGTGTTTTCACCACTCCACAGTTCGTTGTATATGCAGAACAGGAGATATCTTGGTTTTCGTGGGGTTTCTAGCAGAGAAATGCATTTTCTGCGATAATCTATGTGAGTCTTCTGCCAGAAGTATGCAGAATCATCTAGATCGCTCTTTTCGAGCTATTTAATGCGAGAAACACGATATCTGGTGTTTTCAGCACTCCACAGTGCGTATGATATGCAGAACCGGCGATATCTTGGTTTTCGTGGGGTTTCAAGCTGAAATATGCATTTTCTGCGATAATCTTGGTGAGACTTCAGTCAGAAGTATGCAGAATCGTCGAGATCGCACATTTCGAGCTAGTTAATGCGAGAAACACGTTATCTGGTGTTTTCACCACTCCACAGTGCGTTTGATATGCAGAACCGGCGACATCTTGGATTTCGTCGGGGTTCAAGCTGAGATATGCATTTTCTACGATAATCTTGGTGAGACGTCTGTCAGAAGTATGCAGAATCATCGGGATCGCTCTTTTCGAGCTACTTAATGCGAGAATCACGTTTTCTGGTGTTTTCACCACTCCACAGTGCGTTTGATATGCAGAACCGGCGACATCTTGGATTTCGTCGGGGTTCAAGCTGAGATATGCACATTCTACGATAATCTTGGTGAGACTTCTGTCAGTAGTATGCAGAATCATCGAGACCCCTCTTTTCGAGCTATTTAATGCGAGAAACACGTTATCTGGTGTTTTCACCACTCCACAGAGCGATTTATATGCAGAACCGGCGATATCTTGATTTTCGTGGTGTTTCCAGCTGAGATATGCATTTTGTGCGATAATCTTGGTGAGTCATCTGTCAGAAGTATGCAGAATCATCGAGATCCCTCTTTTCGAGCTATTTAATGCGAGAAACACGTTATCTGATGTTTTCACGACTCCACAGTGCGTTTGATATGCAGAACCGGCGAAATCTTGATTTTCGTGAGATTTCAACCTGAGATATGCATTTTCGTCGATAATCTTGGTGAGACTTCTGTCAGAAGTATGTAGAATCATCTAGATCGCTCTTTTCGAGCTATTTAATTCGAGAAACACGTTTTCTGGTGTTTTCACCACACTACAGTCCGTTTGATGTGCAGAACCGGAGATAACTTGGTTTTCGTGAGGTTTCAAGCTGAGATATGCATTTTCTGCGATAATTTTGGTGAGACTTCAGTCAGAAGTATGCAGAATCATCGGGATCGCTCTTTTCGAACTATTTAATTCGAAAAAACAAGTTTTCTGGTGCTTTCAACATTCCACAGTGCGTTTGATATGCAGAACCGGCGATATCTTGATTTTCGTGGTGTGACCAGCTGAGATATGCATTTTCTGCGATAATATTGGTGAGACATCAGTCATATGTATGCAGAATCATCTAGATCTCTCGTTCCGAGCTATTTAATGCGAAAAAACAAGTTTTCTGGTGTTTTCACCACTCCTCAGTACGTTTGACATGCAGAACCGGCGACATCTTGATTTTCGTGAGATTTCAAGCTGAGATATGCATTTTCTCCTATAATATTGGTGAGACTTCAGGCAGAAGTATGCAGAATCATCTAGATCGCTCGTTTCGAGCTATCTAATGCGAAAAAACAAGATTTCTGGTGTTTTCAACATTCCACAGTGCGTTTGCTATGCAGAAGCGGCGACATCTTGATTTTCGTGAGATTTCAAGCTCAGGTATGCATTTTCTGCGATAATCTTGGTGAGACTTCTGTCAGAAGTATGCAGAATCATCTAGATCGCCCGTTTCGAGCTATCTAATTCGAAAAAACAAGTTTTCTGGTGTTTTCACCACACCACAGTCCGTTTGATATGCAGTACCGGCGACATCTTGGATTTCGTCGGGGTTCAAGCTGAGATATGCACATTCTACGATAATCTTGGTGAGACTTCTGTCAGAAGTATGCAGAATCATCGGGATCGCTCTTTTCGAGCTATTTAATGCGAGAAACACGTTTTCTGGTGTTTTCGCCACCCCACAGTGCGTTTGATATGCAGAACCGGAGATATCTTGGTTTCGGTCGGGTTTCAAGCTGAGATATGCATTTTCTGCGATAATCTTGGTGAGACGTCTGTCAGAAGTATGCAGAATCATCGGGATCGCTCTTTTCGAGCTACTTAATGCGAGAAACACGTTATCTGGTGTTTTCACCACTCCACAGTGCGTTTTATATGCAGAACCGGCGACATCATGATTTTGGTAAGGTTTCAAGCTGAGATATGCATTTTCTGCGATAATATTGGTGAGACTTCAGTCATATGTATGCAGAATCATCTAGATCTCTCGTTTCGAGCTATTTAATGCGAAAAAACAAGTTTTCTGGTGTTTTCACCACTCCTCAGTACGTTTGACATGCAGAACCGGCGACATCTTGATTTTCGTGAGATTTCAAGCTGAGATATGCATTTTCTCCTATAATATTGGTGAGACTTCAGGCAGAAGTATGCAGAATCATCTAGATCGCTCGTTTCGAGCTATCTAATGCGAAAAAACAAGATTTCTGGTGTTTTCAACATTCCACAGTGCGTTTGCTATGCAGAAGCGGCGACATCTTGATTTTCGTGAGATTTCAAGCTGAGATATGCATTTTCTCCTATAATATTGGTGAGACTTCAGGCAGAAGTATGCAGAATCATCTAGATCGCTCGTTTCGAGCTATCTAATGCGAAAAAACAAGTTTTCTGGTGTTTTCACCACTCCTCAGTACGTTTGACATGCAGAACCGGCGACATCATGATTTTCGTGAGATTTCAAGCTGAGATATGCATTTTCTCCTATAATATTGGTGAGACTTCAGGCAGAAGTATGCAGAATCATCTAGATCGCTCGTTTCGAGCTATCTAATTCGAAAAAACAAGATTTCTGGTGTTTTCAACATTCCACAGTGCGTTTGCTATGCAGAAGCGGCGACATCTTGATTTTCGTGAGGTTTCAAGCTGAGATATGCATTTCCTACGAGAAGCTTGGTGAGACTTCAGTAAGAAGTATGCAGAATCATCGGGATCGCTCGTTTCGAGCTATTTAATGCGAAAAAACAAGTTTTCTGGTGTTTTCACCACTCCACAGTGCGTTTGATATGCAGAACCGGCGACATCTTGGATTTCGTCGGGGTTCAAGCTGAGATATGCACATTCTACGATAATCTTGGTGAGACTTCTGTCAGAAGTATGCAGAATCATCGGGATCGCTCTTTTCGAGCTATTTAATGCGAGAAACACGTTATCTGGTTGTTTTCACGACTCCACAGTGCGTTTGATATGCAGAAGCGGCGACATCTTGATTTTCGTGAGATTTCAAGCTCAGGTATGCATTTTCTGCG
Organism: Anthophora plumipes; assembly: GCA_951804975.1. Classification (NCBI taxonomy): domain Eukaryota; kingdom Metazoa; phylum Arthropoda; class Insecta; order Hymenoptera; family Apidae; genus Anthophora; species Anthophora plumipes. The sequence goes on along the minus strand of CATORF010000790.1, from coordinate 1,348,589 downwards.
ATAATCTTGGTGAGACTTCCGTCAGAAGTATGCAGAATCATCTAGATCGCCCGTTTCGAGCTATCTAATGCGAAAAAACAAGTTTTCTGGTGTTTTCACCACACCACAGTCCGTTTGATGCGCAGAACCGGAGATAACTTGGTTTTCGTGAGGTTTCAAGCTGAGATATGCATTTTCTGCGATAATCTTGGTGAGACTTCAGTCAGAAGTATGGAGAATCATCTAGATCGCTCTTTTCGAGCTATTTAAATCGAGAAACACGTTTTCTGGTGTTTTCGCCACCCCACAGTGCGTTTGATATGCAGAACCGGAGATATCTTGGTTTCGGTCGGGTTTCAAGCTGAGATATGCATTTTCTGCGATAATTTTGGTGAGACTTCAGTCAGAAGTATGCAGAATCATCGGAATCGCTCTTTTCGAACTATTTAATTCGAAAAAACTAGTTTTCTGGTGCTTTCAACATTCCACAGTGCGTTTGATATGCAGAACCGGCGATATCTTGATTTTCGTGGTGTGACCAGCTGAGATATGCATTTTCTGCGATAATCTTGGTGAGACTTCTGTCAGAAGTATGCAGAATCATCTAGATCGCCCGTTTCGAGCTATCTAATTCGAAAAAACAAGTTTTCTGGTGTTTTCACCACACCACAGTCCGTTTGATATGCAGTACCGGCGACATCTTGGATTTCGTCGGGGTTCAAGCTGAGATATGCACATTCTACGATAATCTTGGTGAGACTTCTGTCAGAAGTATGCAGAATCATCGGGATCGCTCTTTTCGAGCTATTTAATGCGAGAAACACGTTTTCTGGTGTTTTCGCCACCCCACAGTGCGTTTGATATGCAGAACCGGAGATATCTTGGTTTCGGTCGGGTTTCAAGCTGAGATATGCATTTTCTGCGATAATCTTGGTGAGACGTCTGTCAGAAGTATGCAGAATCATCGGGATCGCTCTTTTCGAGCTACTTAATGCGAGAAACACGTTATCTGGTGTTTTCACCACTCCACAGTGCGTTTTATATGCAGAACCGGCGACATCATGATTTTGGTGAGGTTTCAAGCTGAGATATGCATTTTCTGCGATAATATTGGTGAGACTTCAGTCATATGTATGCAGAATCATCTAGATCTCTCGTTTCGAGCTATTTAATGCGAAAAAACAAGTTTTCTGGTGTTTTCACCACTCCTCAGTACGTTTGACATGCAGAACCGGCGACATCTTGATTTTCGTGAGATTTCAAGCTGAGATATGCATTTTCTCCTATAATATTGGTGAGACTTCAGGCAGAAGTATGCAGAATCATCTAGATCGCTCGTTTCGAGCTATCTAATGCGAAAAAACAAGATTTCTGGTGTTTTCAACATTCCACAGTGCGTTTGCTATGCAGAAGCGGCGACATCTTGATTTTCGTGAGATTTCAAGCTGAGATATGCATTTTCTCCTATAATATTGGTGAGACTTCAGGCAGAAGTATGCAGAATCATCTAGATCGCTCGTTTCGAGCTATCTAATGCGAAAAAACAAGTTTTCTGGTGTTTTCACCACTCCTCAGTACGTTTGACATGCAGAACCGGCGACATCATGATTTTCGTGAGATTTCAAGCTGAGATATGCATTTTCTCCTATAATATTGGTGAGACTTCAGGCAGAAGTATGCAGAATCATCTAGATCGCTCGTTTCGAGCTATCTAATTCGAAAAAACAAGATTTCTGGTGTTTTCAACATTCCACAGTGCGTTTGCTATGCAGAAGCGGCGACATCTTGATTTTCGTGAGGTTTCAAGCTGAGATATGCATTTCCTACGAGAAGCTTGGTGAGACTTCAGTAAGAAGTATGCAGAATCATCGGGATCGCTCGTTTCGAGCTATTTAATGCGAAAAAACAAGTTTTCTGGTGTTTTCACCACTCCACAGTGCGTTTGATATGCAGAACCGGCGACATCTTGGATTTCGTCGGGGTTCAAGCTGAGATATGCACATTCTACGATAATCTTGGTGAGACTTCTGTCAGAAGTATGCAGAATCATCGGGATCGCTCTTTTCGAGCTATTTAATGCGAGAAACACGTTATCTGGTTGTTTTCACGACTCCACAGTGCGTTTGATATGCAGAAGCGGCGACATCTTGATTTTCGTGAGATTTCAAGCTCAGGTATGCATTTTCTGCGATAATCTTGGTGAGACTTCTGTCAGAAGTATGCAGAATCATCTAGATCGCCCGTTTCGAGCTATCTAATGCGAAAAAACAAGTTTTCTGGTGTTTTCACCACACCACAGTCCGTTTGATGCGCAGAACCGGAGATAACTTGGTTTTCGTGAGGTTTCAAGCTGAGATATGCATTTTCTGCGATAATCTTGGTGAGACTTCAGTCAGAAGTATGGAGAATCATCTAGATCGCTCTTTTCGAGCTATTTAAATCGAGAAACACGTTTTCTGGTGTTTTCGCCACCCCACAGTGCGTTTGATATGCAGAACCGGAGATATCTTGGTTTCGGTCGGGTTTCAAGCTGAGATATGCATTTTCTGCGATAATCTTGGTGAGACTTCTGTCAGAAGTATGCAGAATCATCTAGATCGCCCGTTTCGAGCTATCCACTGCGAAAAAACAAGTTCTCTGGTGTTTTCACCACTCCACAGTGCGTTTGATATGCAGAACCGGCGACATCTTGGATTTCGTCGGGGTTCAAGCTGAGATATGCACATTCTAGGATAATCTTGGTGAGACGTCTGTCAGAAGTATGCAGAATTATCGGGATCGCTCTTTTCGAGCTATTTAATGCGAGAAACACGTTATCTGGTGTTTTCACCACTCCACAGTGCGTTTGATATGCAGAACCGGCGACATCTTGGATTTTGTCGGGGTTCAAGCTGAGATATGCACATTCTAGGAAAATCTTGGTGAGACGTCTGTCAGAAGTATGCAGAATTATCGGGATCGCTCTTTTCGAGCTATTTAATGCGAGAAACACGTCGTCTGGTGTATTCTCCACTCCACAGTACGTTTGACATGCAGAACCGGAGATATCTTGGTTTCGGTCGGGTTTCAAGCTGAGATATGCATTTTCTACGATAATCTTGGTGAGACGTCTGTCAGAAGTATGCAGAGTTATCGGGATCGCTCTTTTCGAGCTATTTAATGCGAGAAACACGTTATCTGGTTGTTTTCACCACTCCACAGTGCGTTTGATATGCAGAAGCGGCGACATCTTGATTTTCGTGAGATTTCAAGCTCAGGTATGCATTTTCTGCGATAATCTTGGTGAGACTTCTGTCAGAAGTATGCAGAATCATCTAGATCGCCCGTTTCGAGCTATCTAATGCGAAAAAACAAGTTTTCTGGTGTTTTCACCACACCACAGTCCGTTTGATGCGCAGAACCGGAGATAACTTGGTTTTCGTGAGGTTTCAAGCTGAGATATGCATTTTCTGCGATAATCTTGGTGAGACTTCAGTCAGAAGTATGCAGAATCATCTAGATCGCTCGTTTCGAGCTACCTAATGCGAGAAACACGTTTTCTGGTGTTTTCACCACTCCACAGTGCGTTTGATATGCAGAACCGGAGACATCTTGGATTTCGTCGGGGTTCAAGCTGAGATATGCACATTCTAGGATAATCTTGGTGAGACGTCTGTCAGAAGTATGCAGAATTATCGGGATCGCTCTTTTCGAGCTATTTAATGCGAGAAACACGTTATCTGGTGTTTTCACCACTCCACAGTGCGTTTGATATGCAGAACCGGCGACATCTTGGATTTCGTCGGGGTTCAAGCTGAGATATGCACATTCTAGGATAATCTTGGTGAGACGTCTGTCAGAAGTATGCAGAATTATCGGGATCGCTCTTTTCGAGCTATTTAATGCGAGAAACACGTTGTCTGGTGTATTCTCCACTCCACAGTACGTTTGACATGCAGAACCGGAGATATCTTGGTTTCGGTCGGGTTTCAAGCTGAGATATGCATTTTCTACGATAATCTTGGTGAGACGTCTGTCAGAAGTATGCAGAATTATCGGGATCGCTCTTTTCGAGCTATTTAATGCGAGAAACACGTTATCTGGTGTTTTCACCACTCCACAGTGCGTTTGACATGCAGAACCGGCGACATCTTGGATTTCGTCGGGTTTCAAGCTCAGATATGCATTTTCTACGAGAATCTTGGTGAGACTTCAGTCAGAAGTATGCAGAATCATCGGGATCGCTCTTTTCGAGCTATTTAATGCGAGAAACACGTTTTCTGGTGTATTCACCACTCCACAGTACGTTTGACATGCAGAACCGGAGATATCTTGGTTTCGGTCGGGTTTCAAGCTGAGATATGCATTTTCTACGATAATCTTGGTGTGACGTCTGTCAGAAGTATGCCGAATCATCGGGATAGCGCTTTTCGAGCTATTTAATGCGAGAAACACGTTATCTGGTGTTTTCACCACTCCACAGTGCGTTTGATATGCAGAACCGGCGACATCTTGGGCGTCTTCGGGTATCAAGCTGAGATATACATTCTCTACGATAATCTTGGTGAGACTTCTCTCAGAAGTATGCAGAATCTTCGAGAGCGCTCTTTTCGAGCTATTTAATGCGAGAAACACGTTTTCTGGTGCATTCACCACTCCACAGTACGTTTGACATGCAGAACCGGAGATATCTTCGATTTCGTCGGGGTTCAAGCTGAGAAATGCATTTTCTGCGATAATCTTGGTGAGACTTCAGTCAGAAGTATGCAGAATCTTCGAGTTCGCTCTTTTCGAGCAACTTAATGCGAGAAACACGTTATCTGGTTGTTTTCACCACTCCACAGTTCGTTTGATATGCAGAACCGGCGATATCTTGATTTTCGTGGTTTTTCGTGCTGAGATATGCATTTTCAGCGATAATCTTGGAGAGTCTTCTGTCAGAAGTATGCAGAATCATCTAGATCGCTCATTTCGAGCTAGTTAATGCGAGAAACACGTTATCTGGTGTTTTCACCACTCCACAGTTCGTTGTATATGCAGAACAGGAGATATCTTGGTTTTCGTGGGGTTTCTAGCAGAGAAATGCATTTTCTGCGATAATCTATGTGAGTCTTCTGCCAGAAGTATGCAGAATCATCTAGATCGCTCTTTTCGAGCTATTTAATGCGAGAAACACGATATCTGGTGTTTTCAGCACTCCACAGTGCGTATGATATGCAGAACCGGCGATATCTTGGTTTTCGTGGGGTTTCAAGCTGAAATATGCATTTTCTGCGATAATCTTGGTGAGACTTCAGTCAGAAGTATGCAGAATCGTCGAGATCGCACATTTCGAGCTAGTTAATGCGAGAAACACGTTATCTGGTGTTTTCACCACTCCACAGTGCGTTTGATATGCAGAACCGGCGACATCTTGGATTTCGTCGGGGTTCAAGCTGAGATATGCATTTTCTACGATAATCTTGGTGAGACGTCTGTCAGAAGTATGCAGAATCATCGGGATCGCTCTTTTCGAGCTACTTAATGCGAGAATCACGTTTTCTGGTGTTTTCACCACTCCACAGTGCGTTTGATATGCAGAACCGGCGACATCTTGGATTTCGTCGGGGTTCAAGCTGAGATATGCACATTCTACGATAATCTTGGTGAGACTTCTGTCAGTAGTATGCAGAATCATCGAGACCCCTCTTTTCGAGCTATTTAATGCGAGAAACACGTTATCTGGTGTTTTCACCACTCCACAGAGCGATTTATATGCAGAACCGGCGATATCTTGATTTTCGTGGTGTTTCCAGCTGAGATATGCATTTTGTGCGATAATCTTGGTGAGTCATCTGTCAGAAGTATGCAGAATCATCGAGATCCCTCTTTTCGAGCTATTTAATGCGAGAAACACGTTATCTGATGTTTTCACGACTCCACAGTGCGTTTGATATGCAGAACCGGCGAAATCTTGATTTTCGTGAGATTTCAACCTGAGATATGCATTTTCGTCGATAATCTTGGTGAGACTTCTGTCAGAAGTATGTAGAATCATCTAGATCGCTCTTTTCGAGCTATTTAATTCGAGAAACACGTTTTCTGGTGTTTTCACCACACTACAGTCCGTTTGATGTGCAGAACCGGAGATAACTTGGTTTTCGTGAGGTTTCAAGCTGAGATATGCATTTTCTGCGATAATTTTGGTGAGACTTCAGTCAGAAGTATGCAGAATCATCGGGATCGCTCTTTTCGAACTATTTAATTCGAAAAAACAAGTTTTCTGGTGCTTTCAACATTCCACAGTGCGTTTGATATGCAGAACCGGCGATATCTTGATTTTCGTGGTGTGACCAGCTGAGATATGCATTTTCTGCGATAATATTGGTGAGACATCAGTCATATGTATGCAGAATCATCTAGATCTCTCGTTCCGAGCTATTTAATGCGAAAAAACAAGTTTTCTGGTGTTTTCACCACTCCTCAGTACGTTTGACATGCAGAACCGGCGACATCTTGATTTTCGTGAGATTTCAAGCTGAGATATGCATTTTCTCCTATAATATTGGTGAGACTTCAGGCAGAAGTATGCAGAATCATCTAGATCGCTCGTTTCGAGCTATCTAATGCGAAAAAACAAGATTTCTGGTGTTTTCAACATTCCACAGTGCGTTTGCTATGCAGAAGCGGCGACATCTTGATTTTCGTGAGATTTCAAGCTCAGGTATGCATTTTCTGCGATAATCTTGGTGAGACTTCTGTCAGAAGTATGCAGAATCATCTAGATCGCCCGTTTCGAGCTATCTAATTCGAAAAAACAAGTTTTCTGGTGTTTTCACCACACCACAGTCCGTTTGATATGCAGTACCGGCGACATCTTGGATTTCGTCGGGGTTCAAGCTGAGATATGCACATTCTACGATAATCTTGGTGAGACTTCTGTCAGAAGTATGCAGAATCATCGGGATCGCTCTTTTCGAGCTATTTAATGCGAGAAACACGTTTTCTGGTGTTTTCGCCACCCCACAGTGCGTTTGATATGCAGAACCGGAGATATCTTGGTTTCGGTCGGGTTTCAAGCTGAGATATGCATTTTCTGCGATAATCTTGGTGAGACGTCTGTCAGAAGTATGCAGAATCATCGGGATCGCTCTTTTCGAGCTACTTAATGCGAGAAACACGTTATCTGGTGTTTTCACCACTCCACAGTGCGTTTTATATGCAGAACCGGCGACATCATGATTTTGGTAAGGTTTCAAGCTGAGATATGCATTTTCTGCGATAATATTGGTGAGACTTCAGTCATATGTATGCAGAATCATCTAGATCTCTCGTTTCGAGCTATTTAATGCGAAAAAACAAGTTTTCTGGTGTTTTCACCACTCCTCAGTACGTTTGACATGCAGAACCGGCGACATCTTGATTTTCGTGAGATTTCAAGCTGAGATATGCATTTTCTCCTATAATATTGGTGAGACTTCAGGCAGAAGTATGCAGAATCATCTAGATCGCTCGTTTCGAGCTATCTAATGCGAAAAAACAAGATTTCTGGTGTTTTCAACATTCCACAGTGCGTTTGCTATGCAGAAGCGGCGACATCTTGATTTTCGTGAGATTTCAAGCTGAGATATGCATTTTCTCCTATAATATTGGTGAGACTTCAGGCAGAAGTATGCAGAATCATCTAGATCGCTCGTTTCGAGCTATCTAATGCGAAAAAACAAGTTTTCTGGTGTTTTCACCACTCCTCAGTACGTTTGACATGCAGAACCGGCGACATCATGATTTTCGTGAGATTTCAAGCTGAGATATGCATTTTCTCCTATAATATTGGTGAGACTTCAGGCAGAAGTATGCAGAATCATCTAGATCGCTCGTTTCGAGCTATCTAATTCGAAAAAACAAGATTTCTGGTGTTTTCAACATTCCACAGTGCGTTTGCTATGCAGAAGCGGCGACATCTTGATTTTCGTGAGGTTTCAAGCTGAGATATGCATTTCCTACGAGAAGCTTGGTGAGACTTCAGTAAGAAGTATGCAGAATCATCGGGATCGCTCGTTTCGAGCTATTTAATGCGAAAAAACAAGTTTTCTGGTGTTTTCACCACTCCACAGTGCGTTTGATATGCAGAACCGGCGACATCTTGGATTTCGTCGGGGTTCAAGCTGAGATATGCACATTCTACGATAATCTTGGTGAGACTTCTGTCAGAAGTATGCAGAATCATCGGGATCGCTCTTTTCGAGCTATTTAATGCGAGAAACACGTTATCTGGTTGTTTTCACGACTCCACAGTGCGTTTGATATGCAGAAGCGGCGACATCTTGATTTTCGTGAGATTTCAAGCTCAGGTATGCATTTTCTGCGATAATCTTGGTGAGACTTCTGTCAGAAGTATGCAGAATCATCTAGATCGCCCGTTTCGAGCTATCTAATGCGAAAAAACAAGTTTTCTGGTGTTTTCACCACACCACAGTCCGTTTGATGCGCAGAACCGGAGATAACTTGGTTTTCGTGAGGTTTCAAGCTGAGATATGCATTTTCTGCGATAATCTTGGTGAGACTTCAGTCAGAAGTATGGAGAATCATCTAGATCGCTCTTTTCGAGCTATTTAAATCGAGAAACACGTTTTCTGGTGTTTTCGCCACCCCACAGTGCGTTTGATATGCAGAACCGGAGATATCTTGGTTTCGGTCGGGTTTCAAGCTGAGATATGCATTTTCTGCGATAATCTTGGTGAGACTTCTGTCAGAAGTATGCAGAATCATCTAGATCGCCCGTTTCGAGCTATCCACTGCGAAAAAACAAGTTCTCTGGTGTTTTCACCACTCCACAGTGCGTTTGATATGCAGAACCGGCGACATCTTGGATTTCGTCGGGGTTCAAGCTGAGATATGCACATTCTAGGATAATCTTGGTGAGACGTCTGTCAGAAGTATGCAGAATTATCGGGATCGCTCTTTTCGAGCTATTTAATGCGAGAAACACGTTATCTGGTGTTTTCACCACTCCACAGTGCGTTTGATATGCAGAACCGGCGACATCTTGGATTTTGTCGGGGTTCAAGCTGAGATATGCACATTCTAGGAAAATCTTGGTGAGACGTCTGTCAGAAGTATGCAGAATTATCGGGATCGCTCTTTTCGAGCTATTTAATGCGAGAAACACGTCGTCTGGTGTATTCTCCACTCCACAGTACGTTTGACATGCAGAACCGGAGATATCTTGGTTTCGGTCGGGTTTCAAGCTGAGATATGCATTTTCTACGATAATCTTGGTGAGACGTCTGTCAGAAGTATGCAGAGTTATCGGGATCGCTCTTTTCGAGCTATTTAATGCGAGAAACACGTTATCTGGTTGTTTTCACCACTCCACAGTGCGTTTGATATGCAGAAGCGGCGACATCTTGATTTTCGTGAGATTTCAAGCTCAGGTATGCATTTTCTGCGATAATCTTGGTGAGACTTCTGTCAGAAGTATGCAGAATCATCTAGATCGCCCGTTTCGAGCTATCTAATGCGAAAAAACAAGTTTTCTGGTGTTTTCACCACACCACAGTCCGTTTGATGCGCAGAACCGGAGATAACTTGGTTTTCGTGAGGTTTCAAGCTGAGATATGCATTTTCTGCGATAATCTTGGTGAGACTTCAGTCAGAAGTATGCAGAATCATCTAGATCGCTCGTTTCGAGCTACCTAATGCGAGAAACACGTTTTCTGGTGTTTTCACCACTCCACAGTGCGTTTGATATGCAGAACCGGAGACATCTTGGATTTCGTCGGGGTTCAAGCTGAGATATGCACATTCTAGGATAATCTTGGTGAGACGTCTGTCAGAAGTATGCAGAATTATCGGGATCGCTCTTTTCGAGCTATTTAATGCGAGAAACACGTTATCTGGTGTTTTCACCACTCCACAGTGCGTTTGATATGCAGAACCGGCGACATCTTGGATTTCGTCGGGGTTCAAGCTGAGATATGCACATTCTAGGATAATCTTGGTGAGACGTCTGTCAGAAGTATGCAGAATTATCGGGATCGCTCTTTTCGAGCTATTTAATGCGAGAAACACGTTGTCTGGTGTATTCTCCACTCCACAGTACGTTTGACATGCAGAACCGGAGATATCTTGGTTTCGGTCGGGTTTCAAGCTGAGATATGCATTTTCTACGATAATCTTGGTGAGACGTCTGTCAGAAGTATGCAGAATTATCGGGATCGCTCTTTTCGAGCTATTTAATGCGAGAAACACGTTATCTGGTGTTTTCACCACTCCACAGTGCGTTTGACATGCAGAACCGGCGACATCTTGGATTTCGTCGGGTTTCAAGCTCAGATATGCATTTTCTACGAGAATCTTGGTGAGACTTCAGTCAGAAGTATGCAGAATCATCGGGATCGCTCTTTTCGAGCTATTTAATGCGAGAAACACGTTTTCTGGTGTATTCACCACTCCACAGTACGTTTGACATGCAGAACCGGAGATATCTTGGTTTCGGTCGGGTTTCAAGCTGAGATATGCATTTTCTACGATAATCTTGGTGTGACGTCTGTCAGAAGTATGCCGAATCATCGGGATAGCGCTTTTCGAGCTATTTAATGCGAGAAACACGTTATCTGGTGTTTTCACCACTCCACAGTGCGTTTGATATGCAGAACCGGCGACATCTTGGGCGTCTTCGGGTATCAAGCTGAGATATACATTCTCTACGATAATCTTGGTGAGACTTCTCTCAGAAGTATGCAGAATCTTCGAGAGCGCTCTTTTCGAGCTATTTAATGCGAGAAACACGTTTTCTGGTGCATTCACCACTCCACAGTACGTTTGACATGCAGAACCGGAGATATCTTCGATTTCGTCGGGGTTCAAGCTGAGATATGCACATTCTACGATAATCTTGGTGAGACTTCTGTCAGTAGTATGCAGAATCATCGAGACCCCTCTTTTCGAGCTATTTAATCCGAGAAACACGTTATCTGGTGTTTTCACCACTCCACAGTGCGTTTGATATGCAGAACCGGCGACATCTTGGATTTCGTCGGGGTTCAAGCTGAGAAATGCATTTTCTACGATAATCTTGGTGAGATTTCTGTCAGAAGTATGCCGAATCATCTAGATCGTTCTTTTCGAGATATATAATTCGAGAAACACGTTTTCTGGTGTATTCACCACTCCACAGTACGTTTGACATGCAGAACCGGAGATATCTTGGTTTCGGTCGGGTTTCAAGCTGAGATATGCATTTTCTACGATAATCTTGGTGAGACGTCTGTCAGAAGTATGCAGAATCATCGGGATCGCTCTTTTCGAGCTACTTAATGCGAGAATCACGTTTTCTGGTGTTTTCAACACTCCACAGTGCGTTTGATATGCAGAACCGGCGACATCTTGGATTTCGTCGGGGTTCAAGCTGAGATATGCACATTCTACGATAATCTTGGTGAGACTTCTGTCAGAAGTATGCAGAATCATCTAGATCGCTCTTTTGGAGCTATTTAATGCGAGAAACACGTTTTCTGGTGTATTCACCACTCCACAGTACGTTTGACATGCAGAACCGGAGATATCTTGGATTTCGTCGGGGTTCAAGCTGAGATGTGCACATTCTACGATAATCTTGGTGAGACTTCTGTCAGTAGTATGCAGAATCATCGAGACCCCTCTTTTCGAGCTATTTAATCCGAGAAACACGTTATCTGGTGTTTTCACCACTCCACAGTGCGTTTGATATGCAGAACCGGCGACATCTTGGATTTCGTCGGGGTTCAAGCTGAGATATGCACATTCTACGATAATCTTGGTGAGACTTCTGTCAGTAGTATGCAGAATCACCTAGATCGCTTGTTTCGAGCTATTTAATGCGAGAAACACGTTATCTGGTTGTTTTCACCACTCCACAGTGCGTTTGATATGCAGAACCGGCGATATCTTGGTTTTCGTGGGGTTTCAATCTGAGATATGCATTTTCTGCGATAATCTTGGTGAGACATCAGTCAGAAGTATGCAGAATCATCGAGATCGCTCTTTTCGAGCTATTTAATGGAGAAACACGTTATCTGGTGTATTGACCACTCCACAGTGCGTTTGATATGCGGAACCGGCGCCATCTTGATTTTCGTGAGGTTTCAAGGTGAGATATGCATTTTCTACGATAATCTTGGTGAGACTTCTGTCCGAAGTAAGCAGAATCATCGAGATCGCTCTTTTCGAGCTACTTAATGCGAGAAACACGTTTTCTGGTGTATTCACCACTCCACAGTACGTTTGACATGCAGAACCGGAGATATCCTGGTTTCGGTCGGGTTTCAAGCTGAGATATGCATTTTCTGCGATAATCTTGGTGAGACATCAGTCAGAAGTATGCAGAATCATCGAGATCGCTCTTTTCGAGCTATTTAATGGAGAAACACGTTATCTGGTGTATTGACCACTCCACAGTGCGTTTGATATGCGGAACTGGCGCCATCTTGATTTTCGTGAGGTTTCAAGGTGAGATATGCATTTTCTACGATAATCTTGGTGAGACTTCTGTCTGAAGTAAGCAGAATCATCGAGATCGCTCTTTTCGAGCTACTTAATGCGAGAAACACGTTTTCTGGTGTATTCACCACTCCACAGTACGTTTGACATGCAGAACCGGAGATATCCTGGTTTCGGTCGGGTTTCAAGCTGAGATATGCTTTTCTACGATAATCTTGGTGAGACTTCTGTCAGTAGTATGCAGAATCTTCGAGAACGCTTTTTTCGAGCTACTTAATGCGAGAAACACGTTATCTGGTTGTTTTCACCACTCCACAGTGCGTTTGATATGCAGAACCGGCGACATCTTGATTTTCGTGACGTTTCTAGCTGAGATATGCATTTTCTGCGATAATATTGGTGAGACTTCATTCAGAAGTATGCAGAATCATCTAGATCGCTCTTGTTGAGCTATTTAATAAAAAAAAACAAGTTTCCCGGTGTTTTCAACATTCCACAGTGCGTTTGATATGCAGAACTGGCGATATCTTGATTTTCGTGGTGTTTCCAGCTGAGATTTGCATTTTCTGCGATAATCTTGGTGAGTCTTCTGTCAGAAGTATGCAGAATCATCTAGATTGCACTTTTCGAGCCATTTAATGCGAGAAACACGTTTTCTGGTGTATTCACCACTCCACAGAGCGTTTGATATGCAGAACCGGCGATATCTTGATATTCGTGGTGTTTCCAGCTGAGATATGCATTTTCTGCGATAATAGTGGTGAGACATCAGTCAGAAGTATGCAGAATCATCGAGATCGCTCTTTTCGAGCTATTTAATGGAGAAACACGTTATCTGGTGTATTGACCACTCCACAGTGCGTTTGATATGCGGAACCGGCGCCATCTTGATTTTCGTGAGGTTTCAAGCTGAGATATGCATTTTCTGCGATAATATTGGTGAGACTGCTGTCCGAAGTATGCAGGATCATCTAGATCGCTCGGTTCGAGCTATTTAATGCGAGAAACACGTTGTCTGGTTGTTTTCACCACTCCACGGTGCGTTTGATATGCAGAACCGGCGATATCTTGATTTTCGTGGTGTTTCCAGCTGAGATATGCATTTTCTTCGATAATCTTGGTGAGTCTTCTGTCAGCAGTATGCAGAATCATCGAGATCGCTCTATTCGAGCTATTTAATGCGAGAAACACGTTATCTGGTGTATTGACCACTCCACAGTGCCTTTGATATGCGGAACCGGCGCCATCTTGATTTTCGTGAGGTTTCAAGCTGAGATATGCATTTTCTGCGATAATATTGGTGAGAGTTCAGTCAGAAGTATGCAGGATCATCTAGATCGCTCGTTTCGAGATATTTAATGCGAGAAACACGTTTTCTGGTGTTTTCACCACTCCACAGTACGTTTGACATGCAGAACCGGCGATGTTTGGTTTTCGTCGGGTTTCAAGCTGAGATATGCATTTTCTACGATAATCTTGGTGAGACTTCTGTCCGAAGTAAGCAGAATCATCGAGATCGCTCTTTTCGAGCTACTTAATGCGAGAAACACGTTTTCTGGTGTATTCACCACTCCACAGTACGTTTGACATGCAGAACCGGAGATATCCTGGTTTCGGTCGGGTTTCAAGCTGAGATATGCTTTTCTACGATAATCTTGGTGAGACTTCTGTCAGAAGTATGCAGAATCTTCGAGAACGCTTTTTTCGAGCTACTTAATGCGAGAAACACGTTATCTGGTTGTTTTCACCACTCCACAGTGCGTTTGATATGCAGAACCGGCGACATCTTGATTTTCGTGACGTTTCTAGCTGAGATATGCATTTTCTGCGATAATATTGGTGAGACTTCATTCAGAAGTATGCAGAATCATCTAGATCGCTCTTGTCGAGCTATTTAATGCAAAAAAACAAGTTTCCCGGTGTTTTCAACATTCCACAGTGCGTTTGATATGCAGAACTGGCGATATCTTGATTTTCGTGGTGTTTCCAGCTGAGATTTGCATTTTCTGCGATAATCTTGGTGAGTCTTCTGTCAGAAGTATGCAGAATCATCTAGATTGCACTTTTCGAGCCATTTAATGCGAGAAACACGTTTTCTGGTGTATTCACCACTCCACAGAGCGTTTGATATGCAGAACCGGCGATATCTTGATTTTCGTGGTGTTTCCAGCTGAGATTTGCATTTTCTGCGATAATAGTGGTGAGACATCAGTCAGAAGTATGCAGAATCATCGGGATCGCTCTTTTCGAGCTATTTAATGCGGCAAACACGTTATCTGGTGCTTTCAGCACTCCACAGTGCGTATGATATGCAGAACCAGCGATATCTTGGTTTTCGTGGGGTTTCAAGCTGAGATATGCATTTTTTACGATAATCTTGGTGAGACTTCTGCCCGAAGTATGCTTAATCATCGTGATCGCTCGTTTCAAGCTATTTAATGCGAGAAACACGTTATCTGGTGTTTTCACCACTCCACAGTGCGTTTGATATGCAGAACCGGCGACATCATGGCTGTCGTCGGGCATCAAGCTGAGATATGCATTTTCTGCGATAATCTTTGTGTTTCATCAATGAGAAGTATGCAGAACCATCCAGAACGCACTTTTCGAGCTAGTTAATGCGAGTAACACGTTTTCTGGTGTTTTCACCACTCCACAGTGCGTCTGATATGCAGAACCGGCGATATCTTGGTTTTCGTGGGGTTTCCAGCTGAGATATGCATTTTCTGCGATAATCGTGGTGAGACTTCATTCAGAAGTATGCAGAATCATCTAGATCGCTCTTGTCGAGCTACTTAATGCAAAAAAACAAGTTTCCCGGTGTTTTCAACATTCCACAGTGCGTTTGATATGCAGAACTGGCGATATCTTGATTTTCGTGGTGTTTCCAGCTGAGATATGCATTTTCTGCGATAATAGTGGTGAGACATCAGTCAGAAGTATGCAGAATCTTCGAGAACGCTCTTTTCGAGCCATTTAATGCGAGAAACACGTTTTCTGGTGTATTCACCACTCCACAGAGCGTTTGATATGCAGAACCGGCGATATCTTGATATTCGTGGTGTTTCCAGCTGAGATATGCATTTTCTGCGATAATAGTGGTGAGACATCAGTCAGAAGTATGCAGAATCTTCGAGAACGCTCTTTTCGAGCTACTTAAAGCGAGAAACACGTTTTCTGGTGTATTCACCACTCCACAGTACGTTTGACATGCAGAACCGAAGATATCTTGGTTTCGGTCGGGTTTCAAGCTGAGACATGCATTTTCTGCGATAATCTTGGTGATTCTTCTGTCAGAAGTATGCAGAAGCATCGAGTACGCTCTTTTCGAGCTGTTTAATGCGAGAAACACGTTATCTGGTGTTTTCACCACTCCACAGTGCGTTTGATATGCAGAACCGGCGACATCTTGGCTTTCGTCGGGTATCAAGCTGGGATATGCATTTTCTACGATAATCTTGGTGAGACTTCTGTCAGAAGTATGCAGAATCATCGGGAACGCTCTTTTCGAGCTATTTAATGCGAGAAACTCGTTATCTGGTTGTTTTCACCACTCCACAGTGCGTTTGATATGCAGAACCGGCGTCAACTTGATTTTCGTGAGGTTTCAAGGTGAGATATGCATTTTCTGCGATTATCTTGGTGAGACTTCTGTCAGAAGTATGCAGAATCATCGAGATCGCTCTTTTCGAGCTACTTAATTCGAGAAACACGTTATCTGGTGTTTTCGCCACTCCACAGTGCGTTTGACATGCAGAACCGCAGATATCTTGGTTACGTTCGGGATTCAAGCTGAGATATGCATTTTCTGCGATAATCTTGGTGAGACTTCAGTCAGAAGTATGCAGAATCGTCTAGATCGCTCTTGTCGAGCTATTTAACGCGAGAAACACGTTATATGGTGTTTTCACCACTCCACAGTGCGTTTGATATGCAGAACCGGCGACATCTTGGCTTTAGTCGGGGTTCAAACTGAGATATGCATTTTTTTCGATAATATTGGTGAGACTTCAGTCAGAAGTATGCAGAATCATCTAGATCGCTCGTTTCGTGCTAATTAATGCGGCAAACACGTTATCTGGTGCTTTCAGCACTCCACAGTGCGTTTGAAATGAAGAACCAGCGATATCTTGGATTTCGTGGGGTTTCAAGCTGAGATATGCATTTTTTACGATAATCTTGGTGAGACTTCTGCCCGAAGTATGCTTAATCATCGTGATCGCTCGTTTCTAGCTATTTAATGCGAGAAACACGTTATCTGGTGTTTTCACCACTCCACAGTGCGTTTGATATGCAGAACCGGCGACATCATGGCTGTCGTCGGGCATCAAGCTGAGATATGCATTTTCTGCGATAATCTTGGTGAGACATCAGTCAGAAGTTTGCAGAATCATCGATATCGCTCTTTTCGAGCTATTTAATGGAGAAACACGTTATCTGGTGTATTGACCACTCCACAGTGCGTTTGATATGCGGAACCGGCGCCATCTTGATTTTCGTGAGGTTTCTACCTGGGATATGCATTTTCTGCGATAATATTGGTGAGAGTTCAGTCAGAAGTATGCAGGATCATCTAGATCGCTCGTTTCGAGCTATTTAATGCGAGAAACACGTTGTCTGGTTGTTCTCACCACTCCACGGTGCGTTTGATATGCAGAACCGGCGACATCTTGATTTTCGTGACGTTTCTAGCTGAGATATGCATTTTCTGCGATAATATTGGTGAGACTTCAGTCAGAAGTATGCAGAATCATCTAGATCGTTCGTTTCGAGCTATTTAATGCGAAAAAACAAGTTTTCTGGTGTTTTGACCACTCCACAGTGCGTTTGATATGTAGAGCCGCCGATAACTTGGTTTTCGTGGGGTTTCCAGCTGAAATATGCATTTTCTGCGATAATCTTTGTGTTTCATCAATGAGAAGTATGCAGAATCATCCAGAACGCTCTTTTCGAGCTAGTTAATGCGAGTAACACGTTTTCTGGTGTTTTCACCACTCCACAGTGCGTCTGATATGCAGAACCGACGATATCTTGGTTTTCGTGGGGTTTCCAACTGAAATATGCATTTTCTGCGATAATCTTTGTGTTTCATCAATGAGAAGTATGCAGAATCATCCAGAACGCTCTTTTCGAGCTATTTAATGCGAGAAACACGTTATCTGGTGTTTTCACCACTCCACAGTGCGTTTGATATGCAGAACCGGCGACATCATGGCTGTCGTCGGGCATCAAGCTGAGATATGCATTTTCTGCGATAATCTTTTTGTTTCATCAATGAGAAGTATGCAGAACCATCCAGAACGCACTTTTCGAGCTAGTTAATGCGAGTAACACGTTTTCTGGTGTTTTCACCACTCCACAGTGCGTCTGATATGCAGAACCGGCGATATCTTGATATTCGTGGTGTTTCCAGCTGAGATATGCATTTTCTGCGATAATAGTGGTGAGACATCAGTCAGAAGTATGCAGAATCTTCGAGAACGCTCTTTTCGAGCTACTTAATGCGAGAAACACGTTTTCTGGTGTATTCACCACTCCACAGTACGTTTGACATGCAGAACCGAAGATATCTTGGTTTCGGTCGGGTTTCAAGCTGAGACATGCATTTTCTGCGATAATCTTGGTGATTCTTCTGTCAGAAGTATGCAGAAGCATCGAGTACGCTCTTTTCGAGCTGTTTAATGCGAGAAACACGTTATCTGGTGTTTTCACCACTCCACAGTGCGTTTGATATGCAGAACCGGCGACATCTTGGCTTTAGTCGGGGTTCAAACTGAGATATGCATTTTTTGCGATAATATTGGTGAGACTTCAGTCAGAAGTATGCAGAATCATCTAGATCGCTCGTTTCGTGCTAATTAATGCGGCAAACACGTTATCTGGTGCTTTCAGCACTCCACAGTGCGTTTGATATGCAGAACCAGCGATATCTTGGATTTCGTGGGGTTTCAAGCTGAGATATGCATTTTTTACGATAATCTTGGTGAGACTCCTGTCCGAAGTATGCTTAATCATCGAGATCGCTCGTTTCGAGCTATTTAATGCGAGAAACACGTTATCTGGTGTTTTCACCACTCCACAGTGCGTATGATATGCAGAACCGGCGATATCTTGGTTTTCGTGGGGTTTCAATCTGAGATATGCATTTTCTGCGATAATCTTGGTGAGACATCAGTCAGAAGTATGCAGAATCATCGAGATCGCTCTTTTCGAGCTATTTAATGGAGAAACACGTTATCTGGTGTATTGACCACTCCACAGTGCGTTTGATATGCGGAACCGGCGCCATCTTGATTTTCGTGAGGTTTCAAGCTGAGATATGCATTTTCTGCGATAATATTGGTGAAAGTTCAGTCAGAAGTATGCAGGATCATCTAGATCGCTCGTTTCGAGCTATTTAATGCGAGAAACACGTTGTCTGGTTGTTTTCACCACTCCACTGTGCGTTTGATATGCAGAACCAGCGTCATCTTGATTTTCGTGGTGTTTCCAGCTGAGATATGCATTTTCTGCGATTATCTTGGTGAGTCTTCTGTCAGCAGTATGCAGAATCATCGAGATCGCTCTATTCGAGCTATTTAATGCGAGAAACACGTTATCTGGTTGTTTTCACCACTCCACAGTGCGTTTGATATGCAGAACCGGCGACATCTTGATTTTCGTGACGTTTCTAGCTGAGATATGCATTTTCTGCGATAATATTGGTGAGACTTCAGTCAGAAGTATGCAGAATCATCTAGATCGTTCGTTTCGAGCTATTTAATGCGAAAAAACAAGTTTTCTGGTGTTTTGACCACTCCACAGTGCGTTTGATATGTAGAGCCGCCGATAACTTGGTTTTCGTGGGGTTTCCAACTGAAATATGCATTTTCTGCGATAATCTTTGTGTTTCATCAATGAGAAGTATGCAGAATCATCCAGAACGCTCTTTTCGAGCTATTTAATGCGAGAAACACGATATCTGGTGTTTTCACCACTCCACAGTGCGTTTGATATGCAGAACCGGCGACATCCTGGCTGTCGTCGGGCATCAAGCTGAGATATGCATTTTCTGCGATAATCTTTGTGTTTCATCAATGAGAAGTATGCAGAACCATCCAGAATGCACTTTTCGAGCTAGTTAATGCGAGTAACACGTTTTCTGGTGTTTTCACCACTCCAAAGTGCGTCTGATATGCAGAACCGGCGATATCTTGGTTTTCGTGGGGTTTCCAGCTGAGATATGCATTTTCTGCGATAATCGTGGTGAGACTTCACTCAGAAGTATGCAGAATCATCTAGATCGCTCTTGTCGAGCTATTTAAGTCAAAAAAACAAGTTTCCCGGTGTTTTCAACATTCCACAGTGCGTTTGATATGCAGAACTGGCGATATCTTGATTTTCGTGGTGTTTCCAGCTGAGATATGCATTTTCTGCGATAATAGTGGTGAGACATCAGTCAGAAGTATGCAGAATCTTCGAGAACGCTCTTTTCGAGCTACTTAATGCGAGAAACACGTTTTCTGGTGTATTCACCACTCCACAGTACGTTTGACATGCAGAACCGAAGATATCTTGGTTTCGGTCGGGTTTCAAGCTGAGACATGCATTTTCTGCGATAATCTTGGTGATTCTTCTGTCAGAAGTATGCAGAAGCATCGAGTACGCTCTTTTCGAGCTGTTTAATGCGAGAAACACGTTATCTGGTGTTTTCGCCACTCCACAGTGCGTTTGACATGCAGAACCGCAGATATCTTGGTTACGTTCGGGATTCAAGCTGAGATATGCATTTTCTGCGATAATCTTGGTGAGACTTCAGTCAGAAGTATGCAGAATCATCTAGATCGCTCGTTTCGTGCTAATTAATGCGGCAAACACGTTATCTGGTGCTTTCAGCACTCCACAGTGCGTTTGATATGAAGAACCAGCGATATCTTGGATTTCGTGGGGTTTCAAGCTGAGATATGCATTTTTTACGATAATCTTGGTGAGACTTCTGCCCGAAGTATGCTCAATCATCGTGATCGCTCGTTTCTAGCTATTTAATGCGAGAAACACGTTATCTGGTGTTTTCACCACTCCACAGTGCGTTTGATATGCAGAACCGGCGACATCATGGCTGTCGTCGGGCATCAAGCTGAGATATGCATTTTTTGCGATAATATTGGTGAGACTTCAGTCAGAAGTATGCAGAATCATCTAGATCGCTCGTTTCGTGCTAATTAATGCGGCAAACACGTTATCTGGTGTATTGACCACTCCACAGTGCGTTTGATATGCGGAACCGGCGCCATCTTGATTTTCGTGAGGTTTCAAGGTGAGATATGCATTTTCTGCGATTATCTTGGTGAGACTTCTGTCAGAAGTATGCAGAATCATCGAGATCGCTCGTTTCGTGCTAATTAATGCGACAAACACGTTATCTGGTGCATTCAGCACTCCACAGTGCGTTTGATATGAAGAACCAGCGATATCTTGGATTTCGTGGGGTTTCAAGCTGAGATATGCATTTTTTACGATAATCTTGGTGAGACTTCTGCCCGAAGTATGCTTAATCATCGTGATCGCTCGTTTCTAGCTATTTAATGCGAGAAACACGTTATCTGGTGTTTTCACCACTCCACAGTGCGTTTGATATGCCGAACCGGCGACATCATGGCTGTCGTCGGGCATCAAGCTGAGATATGCATTTTCTGCGATAATCTTTGTGTTTCATCAATGAGAAGTATGCAGAACCATCCAGAATGCACTTTTCGAGCTAGTTAATGCGAGTAACACGTTTTCTGGTGTTTTCACCACTCCAAAGTGCGTCTGATATGCAGAACCGGCGATATCTTGGTTTTCGTAGGGTTTCCAGCTGAGATATGCATTTTCTGCGATAATCGTGGTGAGACTTCACTCAGAAGTATGCAGAATCATCTAGATCGCTCTTGTCGAGCTATTTAAGTCATAAAAACAAGTTTCCCGGTGTTTTCAACATTCCACAGTGCGTTTGATATGCAGAACTGGCGATATCTTGATTTTCGTGGTGTTTCCAGCTGAGATATGCATTTTCTGCGATAATCTTGGTGAGTCTTCTGTCAGAAGGATGCAGAATCATCTAGATTGCACTTTTCGAGCCATTTAATGCGAGAAACACGTTTTCTGTTGTATTCACCACTCCACAGAGCGTTTGATATGCAGAACCGGCAATATCTTGGTATTCGTGGTGTTTCCAGCTGAGATATGCATTTTCTGCGATAATAGTGGTGAGACATCAGTCAGAAGTATGCAGAATCTTCGAGAACGCTCTTTTCGAGCTACTTAATGCCAGAAACACGTTTTCTGGTGTATTCACCACTCCACAGTACGTTTGACATGCAGAACCGAAGATATCTTGGTTTCGGTCGGGTTTCAAGCTGAGACATGCATTTTCTGCGATAATCTTGGTGATTCTTCTGTCAGAAGTATGCAGAAGCATCGAGTACGCTCTTTTCGAGCTGTTTAATGCGAGAAACACGTTATCTGGTGTTTTCGCCACTCCACAGTGCGTTTGACATGCAGAACCGCAGATATCTTGGTTACGTTCGGGATTCAAGCTGAGATATGCATTTTCTGCGATAATCTTGGTGAGACTTCAGTCAGAAGTATGCAGAATCGTCTAGATCGCTGTTGTCGAGCTATTTAACGCGAGAAACACGTAATATGGTGTTTTCACCACTCCACAGTGCGTTTGATATGCAGAACCGGCGACATCTTGGCTTTAGTCGGGGTTCAAACTGAGATATGCATTTCTTGCGATAATATTGGTGAGACTTCAGTCAGAAGTATGCAGAATCATCTAGATCGCTCGTTTCGTGCTAATTAATGCGGCAAACACGTTATCTGGTGCTTTCAGCATTCCACAGTGCGTTTGATATGCAGAACCAGCGATATCTTGGTTTTCGTGGGGTTTCAAGCTGAGATATGCATTTTTTACGATAATCTTGGTG
Source organism: Anthophora plumipes (assembly GCA_951804975.1). Taxonomy (NCBI): domain Eukaryota; kingdom Metazoa; phylum Arthropoda; class Insecta; order Hymenoptera; family Apidae; genus Anthophora; species Anthophora plumipes. The sequence continues at coordinate 1,326,222 of CATORF010000790.1, read as the reverse complement.
AGACTTCTGCCCGAAGTATGCTTAATCATCGTGATCGCTCGTTTCTAGCTATTTAATGCGAGAAACACGTTATCTGGTGTTTTCACCACTCCACAGTGCGTTTGATATGCAGAACCGGCGACATCATGGCTGTCGTCGGGCATCAAGCTGAGATATGCATTTTCTGCGATAATCTTGGTGACACATCAGTCAGAAGTTTGCAGAATCATCGAGATCGCTCTTTTCGAGCTATTTAATGGAGAAACTCGTTATCTGGTTGTTTTCACCACTCCACAGTGCGTTTGATATGCAGAACCGGCGTCATCTTGATTTTCGTGAGGTTTCAAGGTGAGATATGCATTTTCTGCGATAATCTTGGTGAGACTTCTGTCCGAAGTATGCAGAATCATCTAGATCGCTCTTTTCGAGCTATTTAATGCGAGAAACACGTTGTCTGGTGTTTTCACAACTCCAGAGTTGCATTGATATGCAGAACCGGCGATATCTGGGTTTTCGTGGGGTTTCAAGCTGAGATATGCATTTTTTACGATAATCTTGGAGAGACTTCTGTCCGAAGTATGCTTAATCATCGAGATCGCTCGTTTCGAGCTATTTAATGCGAGAAACACGATATCTGGAGTTTTCACCACTCCACAGTGCGTATGATATGCAGAACCGGCGAAATCTTGGTTTTCGTAGGGTTTCAAGCTGAGATATGCATTTTCTGCGATAATCTTGGTGAGACTTCTGTCCGAAGTATGCTGAATCATCGAGATCGCTCTTTTCGAGCTAGTTAGTGCGAGAAACACGATATCTGTAATTTTCACCACTCCACAGTTGGTTTGATATGCAGATCCGGCGATATCTTGGTTTTCGTGGGGTTTCAAGCTGAGATATGCGTTTTCTACGATAATCTTGGTGAGACTTCTATCAGAAGTAAGCAGAATCATCGAGATCCCTCTTTTCGAGCTCTTTAATGCGAGAAACACGTTATCTGGTGTTTTCACCTCTCCACAGTGCGTTTGATATGCAGAACCGGCGACATCTTGGCTATCTTCGGGTATCAACCTGAGATATGCATTTTCTGCGATAATCTTGGTGAGACTTCAGTCAGAAGTATGCAGAATCATCGAGATCCTTCTTTTCGAGCTATTTAATGCGAGAAAAACGTTATCTGGTGTTTTCACCACTCGACAGTGCGTTTGACATGCAGAACCAGCGATATCTTGGTTTTCGTGGGGTTTCAAGCTGAGATATGCATTTTTTACGATAATCTTGGTGAGACTTCTGTTCGAAGTATGCTTAATCATCGAGATCGCTCGTTTCGAGCTATTTAATGCGAGAAACACGTTATCTGGTGTTTTCAGCACTCCACAGTGCGTATGATATGCAGAACCGGCGATATCTTGGTTTTCGTGGGGTTTCAAGCTGAGATATACATTTTCTGCGATAATCTTGGTGAGACTTCTGTCCGAAGTATGCTGAAACATCGAGATCGCTCTTTTCGAGCTAGTTAATGCGAGAAAAACCTTATCCGGTGTTTTCACCACTCCACAGTTCGTTTGATATGCAGAACCAGCGATATCTTGGCTTTCGTGGGGTTTCAAGCTGAGATATGCATTTTTTACGATAATCTTGGTGAGACTTCTGTCCGAAGTATGCTGAATCATCGAGATCGCTCTTTTCGAGCTAGTTAGTGCGAGAAACACGTTATCTGGTGTTTTCACCACACCACAGTGCGTTTGATATGCAGAACAGTAGATATCTTGGTTTTCGTGGGGTTTCAAGCCGAAATATGCATTTTCTGCGATAATCTTGTTGAGACTTCCGATAGAAGTATGCAGAATCATCGAGATCGCACTTTTCGAGCTATTTAATGCGAGAAACACGTTATCTGGGGTTTTCACCACTCCACAGTTGGTTTGATATGCAGAACCGGCGATATCTTGGTTTTCGTGGGGTTTCAAGCTGAGATATGCGTTTTCTGCGATAATCTTGGTGAGAATTCTATCAGAAGTAAGCGGAAACATCGAGATCCCTCTTTTCGAGCTCTTTAATGCGAGAAGCACGTTATCTGGTGTTTTCACCTCTCCACAGTGCGTTTGATACGCAGAACCGGCGACATCTTGGCTTTCGTCGGGTATCAACCTGAGATATGCATTTTCTGCGATAATCTTGGTGAGACTTCAGTCAGAAGTATGCAGAATCATCGAGATCGCTCTTTTCGAGCTAGTTAATGCGAGAAAAACCTTATCCGGTGTTTTCACCACTCCACAGTGCGTTTGATATGCAGAACCGGCGACATCTTCATTTTCGTGAGATTTCAACCTGAGATATGCAATTTCGGCGATAATCTTGGTGAGTCTTCTGTCAGTACTATGCAGAATCATCGAGACCCCTCTTTTCGAGCTATTTAATGCGAGAGACACGTTATCTGGTGTTTTCACCACTCCACAGTGCGTTTGATATGCAGAACAGGCGACATCTTAATTTTTGTGAGATTTCAAGCTGCGATATGCATTTTCTACGATAATCTTGGTGAGACTTCTGTCAGAAGTATGCAGAATCATCAGGATCGCTCTTTTCGAGCTATTTAATGCGAGAAACACATTATATGGTTGTTTTCACCACTCCACAGTGCGTTTGATATGCATAACCGGCGATATCTAGATTTTCGTGGTGTTTCCAGCTGAGATATGCATTCTCTGCGATACTCTTGGTGAGACTTCAGTCAGAAGTATGCAGAATCATCGAGATCGCTCGTTTCGAGCTATTTAATGCGAAAAAACAAGTTTTCTGGTGTTGTCAACATTCCACAGCGCGGTTTATATGCAGAACCGGCGATATCTTGATTTTCGTGGTGTTTCCAGCTGAGATATGCATTTTCTGCGATAATCTTGGTGAGTCTTCTGTCAGAAGTATGTAGAATCATCTAGATCGCTCTTTTCGAGCTATTTAATGCGAGAAACACGTTTTCTGGTGTATTCACCACTCCACAGTACGTTTGACATGCAGAACAGGAGATATCTTGGTTTAGGTCGGGTATCAAGCTGAGATATGCATTTTCAACGATAATCTTGGTGAGACTTCTGTCAGAAGAGTGTAGAATCATCGGGATCGCTCTTTTCGAGCTATTTAATGCGAGAAACACGTTGTCTGGTTGGTTTCACGACTCCACAGTGCGTTTGATATGCAGAACCGGCGACATCTTGATTTTCGTGAGGTTTCAAGATGAGATATGCATTTTCTGCTATAATATTGGTGAGTCTTCTGTCAGTAGGATGCAGAATCATCGAGACCCCTCTTTTCGAGCTATTTAATGCGAGAAACACGTTATCTGGTGTTTTCACCACTCCACAGTGCGTTTGATATGCAGAACAGGCGACATCTTGATTTTCGTGAGATTTCAAGCTGAGATATGCATTTTCTACGATAACCATGGTGAGTCTTCTGTCAGGAGTATGCAGAATCATCTAGATCGCTCTTTTCGAGCTATTTAATGCGAGAAACATGTTATATGGTTGTTTTCACCACTCCACAGTGCGTATGATATGCAGAACCGGCGATATCTTGGTTTTCGTGGGGTTTCAAGCTGAGATATACATTTTCTGCGGTAATCTTGGTGAGGCTTCTGTCCGAAGTATGCTGAATCATCGAGATCGCTCTTTTCGAGCTAGTTAGTGCGAGAAACACGTTATCTGGTGTTTTCACCACACCACAGTGCGTTTGATATGCAGAACAGTAGATATCGTGGTTTCCGTGGGGTTTCAAGCTGAAATATGCATTTTCTGCGATAATCTTGTTGAGACTTCTGTTCGAAGTATGCAGAATCATCGAGATCGCACTTTTCGAGCTATTTAATGCGAGAAACACGTTATCTGGGGTTTTCACCACTCCGCAGTTGGTTTGATATGCAGAACCGGCGATATCTTGGTTTTCGTGGGGTTTCAAGCTGAGATATGCGTTTTCTGCGATAATCTTGGTGAGACTTCTATCAGAAGTAAGCGGAAACATCGAGATCCCTCTTTTCGAGCTCTTTAATGCGAGAAACACGTTATCTGGTGTTTTCACCTCTCCACCGTGCGTTTGATATGCAGAACCGGCGACGTCTTGGCTTTCGTCGGGTATCAACCTGAGATATGCATTTTCTGCGATAACCTTGGTGAGAATTCATTTAGAAGTATGCAGAATCATCAAGATCGCACTTTTCGAGCTATTTTATGCGAGAAACACGTTAACTGGTGTTTTCACCACTCCAAAGTGCGTTTGATATGCAGATCCGGCGACATCTTGGATTTCGTCGGGGTTCAAGCTGAGATTTGCAATTCCTGCGATAATCTTGGTGAGACTTCTGTCCGAAGTATGCTTAATCATCGAGATCCCTCTTTTCGAGCTCTTTAATGCGAGAAACACGTTATCTGGTGTTTTCAGCACTCCACAGTGCGTTTGATATGCAGAACCGGCGATATCTTGGTTTTCGTGGGGTTTCCAGATGAGATATGCATTTTCTGCGATAATCTTGGTGAGTCTTCTGTCAGAAGTATGCAGAATCATCTAGATCGCTCTTTTCGAGCTATTTGATGCGAGAAACACGTTTTCTGGTGTATTCACCACCCCACAGTACGTTTGACATGCAGAAACGGATATATCTTGGTTTCGGTCGGGTTTCAAGCTGAGATATGCATTTTCTACGATAATCTTGGTGAGACTTCTGTCAGAAGTATGCAGAATCATCGGGATCGCTCTTTTCGAGCTATTTAATGCGAGAAACACGTTTTCTGGTGTATTCACCACTCCACAGTACGTTTGACATGCAGAACAGGAGATATCTTGGTTTAGGTCGGGTATCAAGCTGAGATATGCATTTACAACGATAATCTTGGTGAGACTTCTGTCAGAAGTATGCAGAATCATCGGGATCGCTCTTTTCGAGCTATTTAATGCGAGAAACACGTTGTCTGGTTGGTTTCACGACTCCACAGTGCGTTTGATATGCAGAACCCGCGACATCTTGATTTTCGTGAAGTTTCAAGCTGAGATATGCATTTTCTGCTATAATATTGGTGAGTCTTCTGTCAGTAGGATGCAGAATCATCGAGACCCCTCTTTTCGAGCTATTTAATGCGAGAAACACGTTATCTGGTGTTTTCACCACTCCACAGTGCGTTTGATATGCAGAACAGGCGACATCTTGATTTTCGTGAGATTTCAAGCTGAGATATGCATTTTCTACGATAACCATGGTGAGTCTTCTGTCAGGAGTATGCAGAATCATCTAGATCGCTCTTTCCGAGCTATTTAATGCGAGAAACACGTTATATGGTTGTTTTCACCACTCCACAGTGCGTTTGATATGCAGAACCAGAGATATCTTGGTTTTCGTGGGGTTTCAAGCTGAGATATGCATTTTTTATGATAAGCTTGGTGAGACTTCTGTTCGAAGTATGCTTAATCATCGAGATCGATCGTTTCGAGCTATTTAATGCGCGAAACACGTTATCTGGTGTTTTCACCACTCCACAGTGCGTATGATATGCAGAACCGGCGATATCTTGGTTTTCGTGGGGTTTCAAGCTGAGATATACATTTTCTGCGGTAATCTTGGTGAGACTTCTGTCCGAAGTATGCTGAAACATCGATATCGCTCTTTTCAAGCTAGTTATTGCGAGAAAATCCTTATCCGGTGTTTTCACCACTCCACAATTCGTTTGATATGCAGAACCAGCGATATCTTGGCTTTCGTGGGGTTTCAAGCTGAGATACGCACTTTTTACGATAATCTTGGTGAGACTTCTGTCCGAAGTATGCTGAATCATCGAGATCGCTCTTTGCGAGCTAGTTAGTGCGAGAAACACGTTATCTGGTGTTTTCACCACACCACAGTGCGTTTGATATGCAGAACAGTAGATATCTTGGTTTTCGTGGGGTTTCAAGCTGAAATATGCATTTTCTGCGATAATCTTGTTGAGACTTCTGTTCGAAGTATGCAGAATCATCGAGATCGCACTTTTCGAGCTATTTAATGCGAGAAACACGTTATCTGGGGTTTTCACCACTCCACAGTTGGTATGATATGCAGAACCGGCGATATCTTGGTTTTCGTGGGGTTTCAAGCTGAGATATGCGTTTTCTGCGATAATCTTGGTGAGACTTCTATCAGAAGTAAGCGGAAACATCGAGATCCCTCTTTTCCAGCTCTTTAATGCGAGAAACACGTTATCTGGTGTTTTCACCACTCCACAGTGCGTTTGATATGCAGAACCGGCGACATCTTGGCTTTCGTCGGGTATCAACCTGAGATATGCATTTTCTGCGATAATCTTGGTGAGAATTCATTTAGAAGTATGCAGAATCATCGAGATCGCTCTTTTAGAGCTATATAATGCGAGAAACACGTTATCTGGTGTTTTGACCACTCCACAGTGCGTATGATGTGCAGAACCGACGATATCCTGGTTTTCGTGGGGTTTCAAGCTCAGATATGCATTTTGTGCGATAATATTGGAGAGACTTCAGACAGAAGTATGCAGAATCATCAAGATCGAACTTTTCGAGCTATTTTATGCGAGAAACACGTTAACTGGTGTTTTCACCACTCCACAGTGCGTTTGATATGCAGATCCGGCGACATCTTGGATTTCGTCAGGGGTTCAAGCTGAGATTTGCAATTCCTGCGATAATCTTGGTGAGACTTCTGTCCGAAGTATGCTTAATCATCGAGAACGCTCTTTTCGAGCTAGTTAATGCGAGAAACACGTTATCTGGTGTTTTCAGCACTCCACAGTGCGTTTGATATGCAGAACCGGCGATATCTTGGTTTTCGTGGGGTTTCCAGCTGAGATATGCATTTTCTGCGATAATCTTGGTGAGTCTTCTGTCAGAAGTATGCAGAATCATCTAGATCGCTCTTTTCGAGCTATTTGATGCGAGAAACACGTTTTCTGGTGTTTTCACCACGCCACAGTGCGTTTGATATGCAGAACCGGCGACATCGTGGTTTTCGTCGGGTTTCAAGCTGAGATATGCATTTTCTGCGATCATATTGGTGAGACTTCAGTCAGAAGTATGCAGAATCATCTAGATCGCTCGTTTCGAGCTATTTAAAGCGAGAAACACGTTATCTGGTTGTTTTGAATACTCCACAGTGCGTTTGATATGTAGAGCCGCCGATAACTTGGTTTTCGTGGGGTTTCCAGCTGAAATATGCATTTTCTGCGATAATTTTGGTGTTTCATCTATGAGAGGTATGCAGAATCATCGAGAACGCTCTTTTCGAGCTAGTTAATGCGAGATACACGTTTTCTGATGCTTTCACCACTCCATAGTGCGTCTGATATGCAGAACCAGCGATATCTTGGTTTTCGTGGGGTTTCAAGCTGAGATATGCATTTTCTGCTATACTCTGGTGAGACTTCTGTCCGAAGTATGCAGAATCATCGAGATCCCTCTTTTCGAGCTCTTTAATGCGAGAAACACGTTATCTGGTGTTTTCACCACTCCACAGTGCGTTTGATATGTAGAACCGCCGATAACGTGGTTTTCGTGGGGTTTCCAGCTGATATATGCATTTTCTGCGATAATCTTGGTGTTTCATCTATGAGAAGTATGCAGAATCATCGAGAACGCTCTTTTCGAGCTACTTAATGCGAGAAACACGTTTTCTGGTTTTTTCACCACTCCACAGTGCGTATGATATGCAGAACCGGCGATATCTTGGTTTTCGTGGGGTTTCAAGCTGAGATATACATTTTCTGCGATAATCTTGGTGAGACTTCTGTCCGAAGTATGCTGAATCATCGAGATCGCTCTTTTCGAGCTAGTTAGTGCGAGAAACACGTTATCTGGTGTTTTCACCACACCACAGTGCGTTTGATATGCAGAACAGTAGATATCTTGGTTTTCGTGGGGTTTCAAGCTGAAATATGCATTTTCTGCGATAATCTTGTTGAGACTTCCGTTCGAAGTATGCAGAATCATCGAGATCGCACTTTTCGAGCTATTTAATGCGAGAAACACGTTATCTGGGGTTTTCACCGCTCCACAGTTGGTTTGATATGCAGAACCGGCGACATCGTGGTTTTCGTCGGGTTTCAAGCTGAGATATGCATTTTCTGCGATCATATTGGTGAGACTTCAGTCAGAAGTATGCAGAATCATCCAGATCGCTCTATTCGAGCTATTTAATGCGAGAAACACGTTATCTGGTTGTTTTCACCACTCCACAGTGCGTTTGATATGCAGATCCGGCGACATCTTGGATTTCGTCGGGGTTCAAGCTGAGATTTGCAATTCCTGCGATAATCTTGGTGAGTCTTCTGTCCGAAGTATGCTTAATCATCGAGAACGCTCTTTTCGAGCTGGTTAATGCGAGAAACACGTTATCTGGTGTTTTCAGCACTCCACAGTGCGTTTGATATGCAGAACCGGCGATATCTTGGTTTTCGTGGGGTTTCCAGCTGAGATATGCATTTTCTGCGATAATCTTGGTGAGTCTTCTGTCAGAAGTATGCAGAAACATCGAGATCGCTCTATTCGAGCTATTTAATGCGAGAAACACGTTATCTGGTTGTTTTCACCACTCCACAGTGCGTTTGATATGCAGAACCGGCGATATCTTGGTTTTCGTGGGGTTTCCAGCTGAGATATGCATTTTCTGCGATAATCTTGGTGAGTCTTCTGTCAGAAGTATGCAGAATCATCGAGATCGCTCTATTCGAGCTATTTAATGCGAGAAACACGTTATCTGGTTGTTTTCACCACTCCACAGTGCGTCTGATATGCAGAAACGGAGATATCTTGGTTTCGGTCGGGTTTCAAGCTGAGATATGCATTATCTGCGATAATCTTGGTGAGTCTTCTGTCAGAAGTATGCAGAATCATCTAGATCGCTCGTTTCGAGCTACTTAATGCGAGAAACATGTTATCTGGTGTTTTCACCACTCCACAGTGCGTTTAACTTGCAGAACCGGCGACATCTTGGATTTCGTCGGGGTTCAAGCTGGGATATGCATTTTCAACGATAATCTTGGTAAGAATTCTGTCAGAAGTATGCAGAATCACCTAGATCGCTCGTTTCGAGCTACTTAATGCGAGAAACACGTTATCTGGTGTTTTCACCACTCCACAGTGCGTTTAACTTGCAGAACCGGCGACATCTTGAATTTCGTCGGGGTTCAAGCTGGGATATGCATTTTCAACGATAATCTTGGTAAGAATTCTGTCAGAAGTATGCAGTATCATCTAGATCGCTCTTTTCGAGCTACTTAATGCGAGAAACACGTTTTCTGGTGTTTTGACCACTCCACAGGGCGTTTGATATGCAGAACCGGCGATATCTTGGTTTTCCTGGGGTTTCCAGCTGAGATATGCATTTTCTGTGATAATCTTGGTGAGTCTTCTGTCAGAAGTATGCAGAATCATCTAGATCGCTCTTTTCGAGCTATTTAATGCGAGAAACAGGTTTTCTGGTGTCTTCACCACGCCACAGTGCGTTTGATATGCAGAACCGGCGATATCTTGGTTTTCGTGGGGTTTCCAGCTGAAATATGCATTTTCTGCGATAATCTTGGTGTTTCATCTATGAGAAGTATGCAGAATCATCGAGAACGCTCTTTTCGAGCTAGTTAATGCGAGATACACGTTTTCTGGTGTTTTCACCACTCCATAGTGCGTCTGATATGCAGAACCGGCGATATCTTGGTTTTCGTGGGGTTTCCAGCTGAGATATGCATTTTCTGCGATAATCTTGGTGAGTCTTCTGTCAGAAGTATGCAGAATCATCTAGATCGCTCGTTTCGAGTTATTTAAAGCGAGAAACACGTTATCTGGTTGTTTTCACCACTCCACAGTGCGTTTGATATGCAGAACCGGCGACATCTTGATTTTCGTGAGGTTTCAAGCTGAGATATGCATTTTCTGCGATAATCTTGGTGAGTCTTCTGTCAGAAGTATGCAGAATCATCTAGATCGCTCTTTTCGAGCTATTTGATGCGAGAAACACGTTTTCTGGTGTTTTCACCACTCCACAGTGCGTTTGATATGCAGAACAGTCGACATCGTGGTTTTCGTCGGGTTTCAAGCTGAGATATGCATTTTCTGCGATCATATTGGTGAGTCTTCTGTCAGAAGTATGCAGAATCATCTAGATCGCTCTTTTCGAGCTACTTGATGCGAGAAACACGTTTTCTGGTGGTTTCACCACTCCACAGTGCGTTTGATATGCAGAACCGGCGACATCTTGATTTTCGTGAGGTTTCAAGCTGAGATATGCATTTTCTGCGATAATCTTGGTGAGTCTTCTGTCAGAAGTATGCAGAATCATCTAGATCGCTCTTTTCGAGCTATTTGATGCGAGAAACACGTTTTCTGGTGTTTTCACCACTCCACAGTTCGTTTGATATGCAGAACCGGCGACATCGTGTTTTTCGTCGGGTTTCAAGCTGAGATATGCATTTTCTGCGATCATATTGGTGAGACTTCAGTCAGAAGTATGCAGAATCACCTAGATCGCTCGTTTCGAGCTATTTAATGCGAGAAACACGTTATCTGGTTGTTTTCACCACTCCACAGTGCGTTTGATATGCAGAACCGGCGACATCTTGATTTTCGTGAGGTTTCAAGCTGAGATATGCATTTTCTGCGATAATCTTGGTGAAACTTCTGTCAGAAGTATGCAGAATCATCGCGATCGCTCTATTCGAGCTATTTAATGCGAGAAACACGTTATCTGGTGTTTTCATCACTCCACAGGGCGTTTGATATGCAGAACCGGCGATATCTTGGTTTTCCTGGGGTTTCCAGCTGAGATATGCATTTTCTGTGATAATCTTGGTGAGTCTTCTGTCAGAAGTATGCAGAATCATCTAGATCGCTCTTTTCGAGCTATTTAATGCGAGAAACAGGTTTTCTGGTGTCTTCACCACGCCACAGTGCGTTTGATATGCAGAACCGGCGATATCTTGGTTTTCGTGGGGTTTCCAGCTGAAATATGCATTTTCTGCGATAATCTTGGTGTTTCATCTATGAGAAGTATGCAGAATCATCGAGAACGCTCTTTTCGAGCTAGTTAATGCGAGATACACGTTTTCTGGTGTTTTCACCACTCCATAGTGCGTCTGATATGCAGAACCGGCGATATCTTGGTTTTCGTGGGGTTTCCAGCTGAGATATGCATTTTCTGCGATAATCTTGGTGAGTCTTCTGTCAGAAGTATGCAGAATCATCTAGATCGCTCTTTTCGAGCTATTTGATGCGAGAAACACGTTTTCTGGTGTTTTCACCACGCCACAGTGCGTTTGATATGCAGAACCGGCGACATCGTGGTTTTCGTCGGGTTTCAAGCTGAGATATGCATTTTCTGCGATCATATTGGTGAGACTTCAGTCAGAAGTATGCAGAATCATCTAGATCGCTCGTTTCGAGCTATTTAAAGTGAGAAACACGTTATCTGGTTGTTTTGACCACTCCACAGTGCGTTTGATATGTAGAGCCGCCGATAACTTGGTTTTCGTGGGGTTTCCAGCTGAGATATGCAATTTCTGTGATAATCTTGGTGAGTCTTCTGTCAGAAGTATGCAGAATCATCGAGATCGCTCTATTCGAGCTATTTAATGCGAGAAACACGTTATCTGGTTGCTTTCACCACTCCACAGTGCGTTTGATATGCAGAACCGGCGATATCTTGGATTTCGTGGGGTTTCCAGCTGAGATATGCATTTTCTGCGATAATCTTGGTGAGTCTTCTGTCAGAAGTATGCAGAATCATCGAGATCGCTCTATTCGAGCTATTTAATGCGAGAAACACGTTATCTGGTTGTTTTCACCACTCCACAGTGCGTTTGATATGCAGAAACGGAGATATCTTGGTTTCGGTCGGATTTCAAGCTGAGATATGCATTTTCTGCGATAATCTTGGTGAGTCTTCTGTCAGAAGTATGCAGAATCATCGCGATCGCTCTATTCGAGCTATTTAATGCGAGAAACACGTTATCTGGTGTTTTCATCACTCCACAGGGCGTTTGATATGCAGAACCGGCGATATCTTGGTTTTCGTGGGGTTTCCAGCTGAGATATGCATTTTCTGCGACAATCTTGGTGTTTCATCTATGAGAAGTATGCAGAATCATCGATAACGCTCTTTTCGAGCTAGTTAATGCGAGATACACGTTTTCTGGTGTTTTCACCACTCCATAGTGCGTCTGATATGCAGAACCGGCGATATCTTGGTTTTCGTGGGGTTTCCAGCTGAGATATGCATTTTCTGCGATAATCTTGGTGAGACTTTAGTCAGAACTATGCAGAATCATCTAGATCGCTCGTTTCGAGCTATTTAATGCGAAATAAGAAGTTTTCTGGTGTTTTGACCACTCCTCAGTGCGTTTGATATGTAGAGCCGCCGATAACTTGGTTTTCGTGGGGCTTCCAGCTGAAATATGCATTTTCTGCGATAATCTTTGTGTTTCATCTATGAGAAGTATGCAGAATCATCTAGATCGCTCTTTTCGAGCTATTTAAATCGAGAAACACGTTTTCTGGTGTATTCACCACCCCACAGTGCGTTTGATATGCAGAACCGGCGACATCGTGGTTTTGGTCGGGTTTCAAGCTGAGATATGCATTTTCTGCGATAATCTTGGTGAGACTTTAGTCAGAAGTATGCAGAATCATCTAGATCGCTCGTTTCGAGCTACTTAATGCGAGAAACACGTTATCTGGTGTTTTCACCACTCCACAGTGCGTTTAACTTGCAGAACCGGCGACATCTTGGATTTCGTCGGAGTTCAAGCTGGGATACGCATTTTCAACGATAATCTTGGTAAGAATTCTGTCAGAAGTATGCAGTATCATCTAGATCGCTCTTTTCGAGCTACTTAATGCGAGAAACACGTTTTCTGGTGTGTTGACCACTCCACAGTGCGTTTGATATGTAGAACCGCCGATAACTTGGTTTTCGTGGGGATTCCAGCTGAAATATGCATTTTCTGCGATAATATTGGTGAGACTTCAGTCAGAAGTATGCAGAATCATCTAGATCGCTCGTTTCGAGCTATTTAAAGCGCGAAACACGATATCTGGTTGTTTTGACCACTCCACAGTGCGTTTGATATGTAGAGCCGCCGATAACTTGGTTTTCGTGGGGTTTCCAGCTGAAATATGCATTTTCTGCGATAATCTTGGTGAGTCTTCTGTCAGAAGTATGCAGAATCATCTAGATCGCTCTTTTCGAGCTATTTGATGCGAGAAACACGTTTTCTGGTGTTTTCACCACGCCACAGTACGTTTGATATGCAGAACCGGCGACATCGTGGTTTTCGTCGGGTTTCAAGCTGAGATATGCATTTTCTGCGATCATATTCGTGAGACTTCAGTCAGAAGTATGCAGAATCATCTAGATCGCTAGTTTCGAGCTATTTAAAGCGCGAAACACGTTTTCTGGTGTTTTCACCACGCCACAGTGCGTTTGATATGCAGAACCGGCGACATCGTGGTTTTCGTCGGGTTTCAAGCTGAGATATGCATTTTCTGCGATCATATTGGTGAGACTTCAGTCAGAAGTATGCAGAATCATCTAGATCGCTCGTTTCGAGCTATCTAAAGCGCGAAACACGTTATCTGGTTGTTTTGACCACTCCACAGTGCGTTTGATATGTAGAGCCGCCGAAAACTTGGTTTTCGTGGGGTTTCCAGCTGAAATATGCATTTTCTGCGATAATCTTGGTGTTTCATCTATGAGAAGTATGCAGAATCATCGAGAACGCTCTTTTCGAGCTGGTTAATGCGAGATACACGTTTTCTGATGTTTTCACCACTCCATAGTGCGTCTGATATGCAGAACCGGCGATATCTTGGTTTTCGTGGGGTTTCCAGCTGAGATATGCAATTTCTGTGATAATCTTGGTGAGTCTTCTGTCAGAAGTATGCAGAATCATCTAGATCGCTCTTTTCGAGCTATTTAATGCGAGAAACACGTTTTCTAGTGTTTTCACCACGCCACAGTGCGTTTGATATGCAGAACCGGCGACATCGTGGTTTTCGTCGGGTTTCAAGCTGAGATATAGCATTTTCTGCGATAATATTGGTGAGACTTCAGTCAGAACTATGCAGAATCATCTAGATCGCTCTTTTCGAGCTATTTGATGCGAGAAACACGTTTTCTGGTGTTTTCACCACGCCACAGTGCGTTTGATATGCAGAACCGGCGACATCGTGGTTTTCGTCGGGTTTCAAGCTGAGATATGCATTTTCTGCGATCATATTGGTGAGGCTTCAGTCAGAAGTATGCAGAATCATCTAGATCGCTCGTTTCGAGCTATTTAAAGCGCGAAACACGTTATCTGGTTGTTTTGACCACTCCACAGTGCGTTTGATATGTAGAGCCGCCGATAACTTGGTTTTCGTGGGGTTTCCAGCTGAAATATGCAATTTCTGTGATAATCTTGGTGAGTCTTCTGTCAGAAGTATGCAGAATCATCGAGATTGCTCTATTCGAGCTATTTAATGCGAGAAACACGTTATCTGGTTGCTTTCACCACTCCACAGTGCGTTTGATATGCAGAACCGGCGATATCTTGGTTTTCGTGGGGTTTCCAGCTGAGATATGCATTTTCTGCGATAATCTTGGTGAGTCTTCTGTCAGAAGTATGCAGAATCATCGAGATCGCTCTATTCGAGCTATTTAATGCGAGAAACACGTTATCTGGTTGTTTTCACCACTCCACAGTGCGTTTGATATGCAGAAACGGAGATATCTTGGTTTCGGTCGGATTTCAAGCTGAGATATGCATTTTCTGCGATAATCTTGGTGAGTCTTCTGTCAGAAGTATGCAGAATCATCGCGATCGCTCTATTCGAGCTATTTAATGCGAGAAACACGTTATCTGGTGTTTTCATCACTCCACAGGGCGTTTGATATGCAGAACCGGCGATATCTTGGTTTTCGTGGGGTTTCCAGCTGAGATATGCATTTTCTGCGACAATCTTGGTGTTTCATCTATGAGAAGTATGCAGAATCATCGATAACGCTCTTTTCGAGCTAGTTAATGCGAGATACACGTTTTCTGGTGTCTTCACCACTCCATAGTGCGTCTGATATGCAGAACCGGCGATATCTTGGTTTTCGTGGGGTTTCCAGCTGAGATATGCATTTTCTGCGATAATCTTGGTGAGACTTTAGTCAGAACTATGCAGAATCATCTAGATCGCTCGTTTCGAGCTATTTAATGCGAAATAACAAGTTTTCTGGTGTTTTGACCACTCCACAGTGCGTTTGATATGCAGAACCGGCGATATCTTGGTTTTCGTGGGGTTTCACAGCTGAGATATGCATTTTCTGCGATAATCTTGGTGTTTCATCTATGAGAAGTATGCAGAATCATCGAGAACGCTCTTTTCGAGCTAGTTAATGCGAGATACACGTTTTCTGGTGTCTTCACCACTCCATAGTGCGTCTGATATGCAGAACCGGCGATATCTTGGTTTTCGTGGGGTTTCCAGCTGAGATATGCATTTTCTGCGATAATCTTGGTAAGTCTTCTGTCAGAACTATGCAGAATCATCTAGATCGCTCGTTTCGAGCTATTTAATGCGAAAAAACAAGTTTTCTGGTGTTTTGACCACTCCACAGTGCGTTTGATATGCAGAACCGGCGACATCGTGTTTTTCGTCGGGTTTCAAGCTGAGATATGCATTTTCTGCGATCATATTGGTGAGACTTCAGTCAGAAGTATGCAGAATCACCTAGATCGCTCGTTTCGAGCTACTTAATGCGAGAAACACGTTATCTGGTGTTTTCACCACTCCACAGTGCGTTTAACTTGCAGAACCGGCGACATCTTGAATTTCGTCGGGGTTCAAGCTGGGATATGCATTTTCAACGATAATCTTGGTAAGAATTCTGTCAGAAGTATGCAGTATCATCTAGATCGCTCTTTTCGAGCTACTTAATGCGAGAAACACGTTTTCTGGTGTTTTGACCACTCCACAGTGCGTTTGATATGTAGAACCGCCGATAACTTGGTTTTCGTGGGGATTCCAGCTGAAATATGCATTTTCTGCGATAATATTGGTGAGACTTCAGTCAGAAGTATGCAGAATCATCTAGATCGCTCGTTTCGAGTTATTTAATGCGAGAAACACGTTATCTGGTTGTTTTCACCACTCCACAGTGCGTTTGATATGCAGAACCGGCGACATCTTGATTTTCGTGAGGTTTCAAGCTGAGATATGCATTTTCTGCGATAATCTTGGTGAGTCTTCTGTCAGAAGTATGCAGAATCATCTAGATCGCTCTTTTCGAGCTATTTGATGCGAGAAACACGTTTTCTGGTGTTTTCACCACTCCACAGTGCGTTTGATATGCAGAACAGTCGACATCGTGGTTTTCGTCGGGTTTCAAGCTGAGATATGCATTTTCTGCGATCATATTGGTGAGTCTTCTGTCAGAAGTATGCAGAATCATCTAGATCGCTCTTTTCGAGCTACTTGATGCGAGAAACACGTTTTCTGGTGGTTTCACCACTCCACAGTGCGTTTGATATGCAGAACCGGCGACATCTTGATTTTCGTGAGGTTTCAAGCTGAGATATGCATTTTCTGCGATAATCTTGGTGAGTCTTCTGTCAGAAGTATGCAGAATCATCTAGATCGCTCTTTTCGAGCTATTTGATGCGAGAAACACGTTTTCTGGTGTTTTCACCACTCCACAGTTCGTTTGATATGCAGAACCGGCGACATCGTGTTTTTCGTCGGGTTTCAAGCTGAGATATGCATTTTCTGCGATCATATTGGTGAGACTTCAGTCAGAAGTATGCAGAATCACCTAGATCGCTCGTTTCGAGCTATTTAATGCGAGAAACACGTTATCTGGTTGTTTTCACCACTCCACAGTGCGTTTGATATGCAGAACCGGCGACATCTTGATTTTCGTGAGGTTTCAAGCTGAGATATGCATTTTCTGCTATAATCTTGGTGAGACTTCTGTCAGAAGTATGCAGAATCATCGCGATCGCTCTATTCGAGCTATTTAATGCGAGAAACACGTTATCTGGTGTTTTCATCACTCCACAGGGCGTTTGAAATGCAGAACCGGCGATATCTTGGTTTTCCTGGGGTTTCCAGCTGAGATATGCATTTTCTGTGATAATCTTGGTGAGTCTTCTGTCAGAAGTATGCAGAATCATCTAGATCGCTCTTTTCGAGCTATTTAATGGGAGAAACAGGTTTTCTGGTGTCTTCACCACGCCACAGTGCGTTTGATATGTAGAACCGCCGATAACTTGGTTTTCGTGGGGATTCCAGCTGAAATATGCATTTTCTGCGATAATATTGGTGAGACTTCAGTCAGAAGTATGCAGAATCATCGCGATCGCTCTATTCGAGCTATTTAATGCGAGAAACACGTTATCTGGTGTTTTCATCACTCCACAGGGCGTTTGATATGCAGAACCGGCGATATCTTGGTTTTCGTGAGGTTTCAAGCTGGGATATGCATTTTCAACGATAATCTTGGTAAGAATTCTGTCAGAAGTATGCAGTATCATCTAGATCGCTCTTTTCGAGCTACTTAATGCGAGAAACACGTTTTCTGGTGTTTTGACCACTCCACAGTGCGTTTGATATGCAGAACCGGCGACATCTTGATTTTCGTGAGGTTTCAAGCTGAGATATGCATTTTCTGCGATAATCTTGGTGAGACTTCTATCAGAAGTATGCAGAATCATCTAGATCGCTCTTTTCGAGCTATTTAATGCGAGAAACAGGTTTTCTGGTGTTTTCACCACGCCACAGTGCGGTTGATATGCAGAACCGGCGATATCTTGGTTTTCGTGGGTTTCCAGCTGAAATATGCATTTTCTGCGATAATATTGGTGAGACTTCAGTCAGAAGTATGCAGAATCATCGCGATCGCTCTATTCGAGCTATTTAATGCGAGAAACACGTTATCTGGTGTTTTCATCACTCCACAGGGCGTTTGATATGCAGAACCGGCGATATCTTGGTTTTCGTGAGGTTTCAAGCTGGGATATGCATTTTCAACGATAATCTTGGTAAGAATTCTGTCAGAAGTATGCAGTATCATCTAGATCGCTCTTTTCGAGCTACTTAATGCGAGAAACACGTTTTCTGGTGTTTTGACCACTCCACAGTGCGTTTGATATGCAGAACCGGCGACATCTTGATTTTCGTGAGGTTTCAAGCTGAGATATGCATTTTCTGCGATAATCTTGGTGAGTCTTCTGTCAGAAGTATGCAGAATCATCTAGATCGCTCTTTTCGAGCTATTTGATGCGAGAAACACGTTGTCTGGTGTTTTCACTACGCCACAGTGCGTTTGATATGCAGAACCGGCGACATCGTGGTTTTCGTGGGGTTTCCAGCTGAGATATGCATTTTCTGCGATAATCTTGGTGAGTCTTCTGTCAGAAGTATGCAGAATCATCGAGATCGCTCTATTCGAGCTATTTAATGCGAGAAACACGTTATCTGGTTGTTTTCACCACTCCACAGTGCGTTTGATATGCAGAAACGGAGATATCTTGGTTTCGGTCGGATTTCAAGCTGAGATATGCATTTTCTGCGATAATCTTGGTGAGTCTTCTGTCAGAAGTATGCAGAATCATCGCGATCGCTCTATTCGAGCTATTTAATGCGAGAAACACGTTATCTGGTGTTTTCATCACTCCACAGGGCGTTTGATATGCAGAACCGGCGATATCTTGGTTTTCGTGGGGTTTCCAGCTGAGATATGCATTTTCTGCGACAATCTTGGTGTTTCATCTATGAGAAGTATGCAGAATCATCGATAACGCTCTTTTCGAGCTAGTTAATGCGAGATACACGTTTTCTGGTGTTTTCACCACTCCATAGTGCGTCTGATATGCAGAACCGGCGATATCTTGGTTTTCGTGGGGTTTCCAGCTGAGATATGCATTTTCTGCGATAATCTTGGTGAGACTTTAGTCAGAACTATGCAGAATCATCTAGATCGCTCGTTTCGAGCTATTTAATGCGAAATAACAAGTTTTCTGGTGTTTTGACCACTCCACAGTGCGTTTGATATGTAGAGCCGCCGATAACTTGGTTTTCGTGGGGCTTCCAGCTGAAATATGCATTTTCTGCGATAATCTTTGTGTTTCATCTATGAGAAGTATGCAGAATCATCTAGATCGCTCTTTTCGAGCTATTTAAATCGAGAAACACGTTTTCTGGTGTATTCCCCACCCCACAGTGCGTTTGATATGCAGAACCGGCGACATCGTTGTTTTGGTCGGGTTTCAAGCTGAGATATGCATTTTCTGCGATCATATTGGTGAGACTTCAGTCAGAAGTATGCAGAATCACCTAGATCGCTCGTTTCGAGCTATTTAATGCGAGAAACACGTTATCTGGTGTTTTCACCACTCCACAGTGCGTTTAACTTGCAGAACCGGCGACACCTTGGATTTCGTCGGGGTTCAAGCTGGGATATGCATTTTCAACGATAATCTTGGTAAGAATTCTGTCAGAAGTATGCAGTATCATCTAGATCGCTCTTTTCGAGCTACGTAATGCGAGAAACACGTTTTCTGGTGTTTTGACCACTCCACAGTGCGTTTGATATGTAGAACCGCCGATAACTTGGTTTTCGTGGGGATTCCAGCTGAAATATGCATTTTCTGCGATAATATTGGTGAGACTTCAGTCAGAAGTATGCAGAATCATCGCGATCGCTCTATTCGAGCTATTTAATGCGAGAAACACGTTATCTGGTGTTTTCATCACTCCACAGGGCGTTTGATATGCAGAACCGGCGATATCTTGGTTTTCGTGAGGTTTCAAGCTGGGATATGCATTTTCAACGATAATCTTGGTAAGAATTCTGTCAGAAGTATGCAGTATCATCTAGATCGCTCTTTTCGAGCTACTTAATGCGAGAAACACGTTTTCTGGTGTTTTGACCACTCCACAGTGCGTTTGATATGCAGAACCGGCGACATCTTGATTTTCGTGAGGTTTCAAGCTGAGATATGCATTTTCTGCGATAATCTTGGTGAGTCTTCTATCAGAAGTATGCAGAATCATCTAGATCGCTCTTTTCGAGCTATTTAATGCGAGAAACAGGTTTTCTGGTGTTTTCACCACGCCACAGTGCGGTTGATATGCAGAACCGGCGATATCTTGGTTTTCGTGGGTTTCCAGCTGAAATATGCATTTTCTGCGATAATCTTGGTGTTTCATCTATGAGAAGTATGCAGAATCATCGAGAACGCTCTTTTCGAGCTAGTTAATGCGAGATACACGTTTTCTGGTGTTTTCACCACTCCATAGTGCGTCTGATATGCAGAACCGGCGATATCTTGGTTTTCGTGGGGTTTCCAGCTGAGATATGCATTTTCCGCGATAATCTTGGTGAGTCTTCTGTCAGAAGTATGCAGAATCATCTAGATCGCTCTTTTCGAGCTATTTGATGCGAGAAACACGTTTTCTGGTGTTTTCACCACGCCACAGTGCGTTTGATATGCAGAACCGGCGACATCGTGGTTTTCGTCGGGTTTCAAGCTGAGATATGCATTTTCTGCGATCATATTGGTGAGACTTCAGTCAGAAGTATGCAGAATCATCTAGATCGCTCGTTTCGAGCTATTTAAAGCGCGAAACACGTTATCTGGTTGTTTTGACCACTCCACAGTGCGTTTGATATGTAGAGCCGCCGATAACTTGGTTTTCGTGGGGTTTCCAGCTGAAATATGCATTTTATGCGATAATCTTGGTGTTTCATCTATGAGACGTATGCAGAATCATCGAGAACGCTCTTTTCGAGCTGGTTAATGCGAGATACACGTTTTCTGATGTTTTCACCACTCCATAGTGCGTCTGATATGCAGAACCGGCGATATCTTGGTTTTCGTGGGGTTTCCAGCTGAGATATGCAATTTCTGTGATAATCTTGGTGAGTCTTCTGTCAGAAGTATGCAGAATCATCTAGATCGCTCTTTTCGAGCTATTTAATGCGAGAAACACGTTATCTGGTTGTTTTCACCACTCCACAGTGCGTTTGATATGCAGAACCGGCGATATCTTGGTTTTCGTGGGGCTTCCAGCTGAAATATGCATTTTCTGCGATAATCTTTGTGTTTCATCTATGAGAAGTATGCAGAATCATCTAGATCGCTCTTTTCGAGCTATTTAAATCGAGAAACACGTTTTCTGGTGTATTCACCACCCCACAGTGCGTTTGATATGCAGAACCGGCGACATCGTGGTTTTGGTCGGGTTTCAAGCTGAGATATGCATTTTCTGCGATAATCTTGGTGAGACTTTAGTCAGAAGTATGCAGAATCATCTAGATCGCTCGTTTCGAGCTACTTAATGCGAGAAACACGTTATCTGGTGTTTTCACCACTCCACAGTGCGTTTAACTTGCAGAACCGGCGACATCTTGGATTTCGTCGGAGTTCAAGCTGGGATATGCATTTTCAACGATAATCTTGGTAAGAATTCTGTCAGAAGTATGCAGTATCATCTAGATCGCTCTTTTCGAGCTACTTAATGCGAGAAACACGTTTTCTGGTGTGTTGACCACTCCACAGTGCGTTTGATATGTAGAACCGCCGATAACTTGGTTTTCGTGGGGATTCCAGCTGAAATATGCATTTTCTGCGATAATATTGGTGAGACTTCAGTCAGAAGTATGCAGAATCATCTAGATCGCTCGTTTCGAGCTATTTAAAGCGCGAAACACGATATCTGGTTGTTTTGACCACTCCACAGTGCGTTTGATATGTAGAGCCGCCGATAACTTGGTTTTCGTGGGGTTTCCAGCTGAAATATGCATTTTCTGCGATAATCTTGGTGAGTCTTCTGTCAGAAGTATGCAGAATCATCTAGATCGCTCTTTTCGAGCTATTTGATGCGCGAAACACGTTTTCTGGTGTTTTCACCACGCCACAGTGCGTTTGATATGCAGAACCGGCGACATCGTGGTTTTCGTCGGGTTTCAAGCTGAGATATAGCATTTTCTGCGATAATATTGGTGAGACTTCAGTCAGAAGTATGCAGAATCATCGAGAACGCTCTTTTCGAGCTAGTTAATGCGAGATACACGTTTTCTGGTGTTTTCACCACTCCATAGTGCGTCTGATATGCAGAACCGGCGATATCTTGGTTTTCGTGGGGTTTCCAGCTGAGATATGCATTTTCCGCGATAATCTTGGTGAGTCTTCTGTCAGAAGTATGCAGAATCATCTAGATCGCTCTTTTCGAGCTATTTGATGCGAGAAACACGTTTTCTGGTGTTTTCACCACGCCACAGTGCGTTTGATATGCAGAACCGGCGACATCGTGGTTTTCGTCGGGTTTCAAGCTGAGATATGCATTTTCTGCGATCATATTGGTGAGACTTCAGTCAGAAGTATGCAGAATCATCTAGATCGCTCGTTTCGAGCTATTTAAAGCGCGAAACACGTTATCTGGTTGTTTTCACCACTCCACAGTGCGTTTGATATGTAGAGCCGCCGATAACTTGGTTTTCGTGGGGTTTCCAGCTGAAATATGCATTTTATGCGATAATCTTGGTGTTTCATCTATGAGACGTATGCAGAATCATCGAGAACGCTCTTTTCGAGCTGGTTAATGCGAGATACACGTTTTCTGATGTTTTCACCACTCCATAGTGCGTCTGATATGCAGAACCGGCGATATCTTGGTTTTCGTGGGGTTTCCAGCTGAGATATGCAATTTCTGTGATAATCTTGGTGAGTCTTCTGTCAGAAGTATGCAGAATAATCTAGATCGCTCTTTTCGAGCTATTTAATGCGAGAAACACGTTATCTGGTTGTTTTCACCACTCCACAGTGCGTTTGATATGCAGAACCGGCGATATCTTGGTTTTCGTGGGGCTTCCAGCTGAAATATGCATTTTCTGCGATAATCTTTGTGTTTCATCTATGAGAAGTATGCAGAATCATCTAGATCGCTCTTTTCGAGCTATTTAAATCGAGAAACACGTTTTCTGGTGTATTCACCACCCCACAGTGCGTTTGATATGCAGAACCGGCGACATCGTGGTTTTGGTCGGGTTTCAAGCTGAGATATGCATTTTCTGCGATAATCTTGGTGAGACTTTAGTCAGAAGTATGCAGAATCATCTAGATCGCTCGTTTCGAGCTACTTAATGCGAGAAACACGTTATCTGGTGTTTTCACCACTCCACAGTGCGTTTAACTTGCAGAACCGGCGACATCTTGGATTTCGTCGGAGTTCAAGCTGGGATATGCATTTTCAACGATAATCTTGGTAAGAATTCTGTCAGAAGTATGCAGTATCATCTAGATCGCTCTTTTCGAGCTACTTAATGCGAGAAACACGTTTTCTGGTGTGTTGACCACTCCACAGTGCGTTTGATATGTAGAACCGCCGATAACTTGGTTTTCGTGGGGATTCCAGCTGAAATATGCATTTTCTGCGATAATATTGGTGAGACTTCAGTCAGAAGTATGCAGAATCATCTAGATCGCTCGTTTCGAGCTATTTAAAGCGCGAAACACGATATCTGGTTGTTTTGACCACTCCACAGTGCGTTTGATATGTAGAGCCGCCGATAACTTGGTTTTCGTGGGGTTTCCAGCTGAAATATGCATTTTCTGCGATAATCTTGGTGAGTCTTCTGTCAGAAGTATGCAGAATCATCTAGATCGCTCTTTTCGAGCTATTTGATGCGAGAAACACGTTATCTGGTTGTTTTGACCACTCCACAGTGCGTTTGATATGTAGAGCCGCCGATAACTTGGTTTTCGTGGGGTTTCCAGCTGAAATATGCATTTTATGCGATAATCTTGGTGTTTCATCTATGAGAAGTATGCAGAATCATCGAGAACGCTCTTTTCGAGCTGGTTAATGCGAGATACACGTTTTCTGATGTTTTCACCACTCCATAGTGCGTCTGATATGCAGAACCGGCGATATCTTGGTTTTCGTGGGGTTTCCAGCTGAGATATGCAATTTCTGTGATAATCTTGGTGAGTATTCTGTCAGAAGTATGCAGAATCATCTAGATCGCTCTTTTCAAGCTATTTAATGCGAGAAACACGTTTTCTGGTGTTTTCACCACGCCACAGTGCGTTTGTTATGCAGAACCGGCGACATCGTGGTTTTCGTCGGGTTTCAAGCTGAGATGTAGCATTTTCTGCGATAATATTGGTGAGACTTCAGTCAGAAGTATGCAGAATCATCTAGATCGCTCGATTCGAGCTATTTAAAGCGAGAAACACGTTATCTGGTTGTTTTCACCACTCCACAGTGCGTTTGATATGCAGAACCGGCGATATCTTGGTTTTCGTGGGGTTTCCAGCTGAGATATGCATTTTCTGCGATACTCTTGGTGAGACTTTAGTCAGAACTATGCAGAATCATCTAGATCGCTCGTTTCGAGCTATTTAATGCGAAAAAACAAGTTTTCTGGTGTTTTGACCACTCCTCAGTGCGTTTGATATGTAGAGCCGCCGATAACTTGGTTTTCGTGGGGCTTCCAGCTGAAATATGCATTTTCTGCGATAATCTTTGTGTTTCATCTATGAGAAGTATGCAGAATCATCTAGATCGCTCTTTTCGAGCTATTTAAATCGAGAAACACGTTTTCTGGTGTATTCACCACCCCACAGTGCGTTTGATATGCAGAACCGGCGACATCGTGGTTTTGGTCGGGTTTCAAGCTGAGATATGCATTTTCTGCGATAATCTTGGTGAGACTTTAGTCAGAAGTATGCAGAATCATCTAGATCGCTCGTTTCGAGCTACTTAATGCGAGAAACACGTTATCTGGTGTTTTCACCACTCCACAGTGCGTTTAACTTGCAGAACCGGCGACATCTTGGATTTCGTCGGAGTTCAAGCTGGGATATGCATTTTCAACGATAATCTTGGTAAGAATTCTGTCAGAAGTATGCAGTATCATCTAGATCGCTCTTTTCGAGCTACTTAATGCGAGAAACACGTTTTCTGGTGTGTTGACCACTCCACAGTGCGTTTGATATGTAGAACCGCCGATAACTTGGTTTTCGTGGGGATTCCAGCTGAAATATGCATTTTCTGCGATAATATTGGTGAGACTTCAGTCAGAAGTATGCAGAATCATCTAGATCGCTCGTTTCGAGCTATTTAAAGCGCGAAACACGATATCTGGTTGTTTTGACCACTCCACAGTGCGTTTGATATGTAGAGCCGCCGATAACTTGGTTTTCGTGGGGTTTCCAGCTGAAATATGCATTTTCTGCGATAATCTTGGTGAGTCTTCTGTCAGAAGTATGCAGAATCATCTAGATCGCTCTTTTCGAGCTATTTGATGCGAGAAACACGTTTTCTGGTGTTTTCACCACGCCACAGTGCGTTTGATATGCAGAACCGGCGACATCGTGGTTTTCGTCGGGTTTCAAGCTGAGATATGCATTTTCTGCGATCATATTGGTGAGACTTCAGTCAGAAGTATGCAGAATCATCTAGATCGCTCGTTTCGAGCTATTTAAAGCGCGAAACACGTTATCTGGTTGTTTTCACCACTCCATAGTGCGTCTGATATGCAGAACCGGCGATATCTTGGTTTTCGTGGGGTTTCCAGCTGAGATATGCATTTTCCGCGATAATCTTGGTGAGTCTTCTGTCAGAAGTATGCAGAATCATCTAGATCGCTCTTTTCGAGCTATTTGATGCGCGAAACACGTTTTCTGGTGTTTTCACCACGCCACAGTGCGTTTGATATGCAGAACTGGCGACATCGTGGTTTTCGTCGGGTTTCAAGCTGAGATATGCATTTTCTGCGATCATATTGGTGAGACTTCAGTCAGAAGTATGCAGCATCATCTAGATCGCTCGTTTCGAGCTATCTAAAGCGCGAAACACGTTATCTGGTTGTTTTGACCACTCCACAGTGCGTTTGATATGTAGAGCCGCCGATAACTTGGTTTTCGTGGGGTTTCCAGCTGAAATATGCATTTTCTGCGATAATCTTGGTGTTTCATCTATGAGAAGTATGCAGAATCATCGAGAACGCTCTTTTCGAGCTGGTTAATGCGAGATACACGTTTTCTGATGTTTTCACCACTCCATAGTGCGTCTGATATGCAGAACCGGCGATATCTTGGTTTTCGTGGGGTTTCCAGCTGAGATATGCAATTTCTGTGATAATCTTGGTGAGTCTTCTGTCAGAAGTATGCAGAATCATCTAGATCGCTCTTTTCGAGCTATTTAATGCGAGAAACACGTTTTCTGGTGTTTTCACCACGCCACAGTGCGTTTGATATGCAGAACCGGCGACATCGTGGTTTTCGTCGGGTTTCAAGCTGAGATATAGCATTTTCTGCGATAATATTGGTGAGACTTCAGTCAGAAGTATGCAGAATCATCTAGATCGCTCGTTTCGAGCTATTTAAAGCGAGAAACACGTTATCTGGTTGTTTTCACCACTCCACAGTGTGTTTGATATGCAGAACCGGCGATATCTTGGTTTTCGTGGGGTTTCCAGCTGAGATATGCATTTTCTGCGATAATCTTGGTGAGACTTTAGTCAGAACTATGCAGAATCATCTAGATCGCTCGTTTCGAGCTATTTAATGCGAAAAAACAAGTTTTCTGGTGTTTTGACCACTCCTCAGTGCGTTTGATATGTAGAGCCGCCGATAACTAGGTTTTCGTGGGGCTTCCAGCTGAAATATGCATTTTCTGCGATAATCTTTGTGTTTCATCTATGAGAAGTATGCAGAATCATCTAGATCGCTCTTTTCGAGCTATTTAAATCGAGAAACACGTTTTCTGGTGTATTCACCACCCCACAGTGCGTTTGATATGCAGAACCGGCGACATCGTGGTTTTGGTCGGGTTTCAAGCTGAGATATGCATTTTCTGCGATAATCTTGGTGAGACTTTAGTCAGAAGTATGCAGAATCATCTAGATAGCTCGTTTCGAGCTACTTAATGCGAGAAACACGTTATCTGGTGTTTTCACCACTCCACAGTGCGTTTAACTTGCAGAACCGGCGACATCTTGGATTTCGTCGGAGTTCAAGCTGGGATATGCATTTTCAACGATAATCTTGGTAAGAATTCTGTCAGAAGTATGCAGTATCATCTAGATCGCTCTTTTCGAGCTATTTGATGCGAGAAACACGTTTTCTGGTGTTTTCACCACGCCACAGTGCGTTTGATATGCAGAACCGGCGACATCGTGGTTTTCGTCGGGTTTCAAGCTGAGATATGCATTTTCTGCGATCATATTGGTGAGACTTCAGTCAGAAGTATGCAGAATCATCTAGATCGCTCGTTTCGAGCTATTTAAAGCGCGAAACACGTTATCTGGTTGTTTTCACCACTCCATAGTGCGTCTGATATGCAGAACCGGCGATATCTTGGTTTTCGTGGGGTTTCCAGCTGAGATATGCATTTTCCGCGATAATCTTGGTGAGTCTTCTGTCAGAAGTATGCAGAATCATCTAGATCGCTCTTTTCGAGCTATTTGATGCGCGAAACACGTTTTCTGGTGTTTTCACCACGCCACAGTGCGTTTGATATGCAGAACTGGCGACATCGTGGTTTTCGTCGGGTTTCAAGCTGAGATATGCATTTTCTGCGATCATATTGGTGAGACTTCAGTCAGAAGTATGCAGCATCATCTAGATCGCTCGTTTCGAGCTATCTAAAGCGCGAAACACGTTATCTGGTTGTTTTGACCACTCCACAGTGCGTTTGATATGTAGAGCCGCCGATAACTTGGTTTTCGTGGGGTTTCCAGCTGAAATATGCATTTTCTGCGATAATCTTGGTGTTTCATCTATGAGAAGTATGCAGAATCATCGAGAACGCTCTTTTCGAGCTGGTTAATGCGAGATACACGTTTTCTGATGTTTTCACCACTCCATAGTGCGTCTGATATGCAGAACCGGCGATATCTTGGTTTTCGTGGGGTTTCCAGCTGAGATATGCAATTTCTGTGATAATCTTGGTGAGTCTTCTGTCAGAAGTATGCAGAATCATCTAGATCGCTCTTTTCGAGCTATTTAATGCGAGAAACACGTTTTCTGGTGTTTTCACCACGCCACAGTGCGTTTGATATGCAGAACCGGCGACATCGTGGTTTTCGTCGGGTTTCAAGCTGAGATATAGCATTTTCTGCGATAATATTGGTGAGACTTCAGTCAGAAGTATGCAGAATCATCTAGATCGCTCGTTTCGAGCTATTTAAAGCGAGAAACACGTTATCTGGTTGTTTTCACCACTCCACAGTGTGTTTGATATGCAGAACCGGCGATATCTTGGTTTTCGTGGGGTTTCCAGCTGAGATATGCATTTTCTGCGATAATCTTGGTGAGACTTTAGTCAGAACTATGCAGAATCATCTAGATCGCTCGTTTCGAGCTATTTAATGCGAAAAAACAAGTTTTCTGGTGTTTTGACCACTCCTCAGTGCGTTTGATATGTAGAGCCGCCGATAACTAGGTTTTCGTGGGGCTTCCAGCTGAAATATGCATTTTCTGCGATAATCTTTGTGTTTCATCTATGAGAAGTATGCAGAATCATCTAGATCGCTCTTTTCGAGCTATTTAAATCGAGAAACACGTTTTCTGGTGTATTCACCACCCCACAGTGCGTTTGATATGCAGAACCGGCGACATCGTGGTTTTGGTCGGGTTTCAAGCTGAGATATGCATTTTCTGCGATAATCTTGGTGAGACTTTAGTCAGAAGTATGCAGAATCATCTAGATAGCTCGTTTCGAGCTACTTAATGCGAGAAACACGTTATCTGGTGTTTTCACCACTCCACAGTGCGTTTAACTTGCAGAACCGGCGACATCTTGGATTTCGTCGGAGTTCAAGCTGGGATATGCATTTTCAACGATAATCTTGGTAAGAATTCTGTCAGAAGTATGCAGTATCATCTAGATCGCTCTTTTCGAGCTACTTAATGCGAGAAACACGTTTTCTGGTGTGTTGACCACTCCACAGTGCGTTTGATATGTAGAACCGCCGATAACTTGGTTTTCGTGGGGATTCCAGCTGAAATATGCATTTTCTGCGATAATATTGGTGAGACTTCAGTCAGAAGTATGCAGAATCATCTAGATCGCTCGTTTCGAGCTATTTAAAGCGCGAAACACGTTATCTGGTTGTTTTGACCACTCCACAGTGCGTTTGATATGTAGAGCCGCCGATAACTTGGTTTTCGTGGGGTTTCCAGCTGAAAGATGCATTTTCTGCGATAATCTTGGTGAGTCTTCTGTCAGAAGTATGCAGAATCATCTAGATCGCTCTTTTCGAGCTATTTGAAGCGAGAAACACGTTTTCTGGTGTTTTCACCACGCCACAGTGCGTTTGATATGCAGAACCGGCGACATCGTGGTTTTCGTCGGGTTTCAAGCTGAGATATGCATTTTCTGCGATCATATTGGTGAGACTTCAGTCAGAAGTATGCAGAATCATCTAGATCGCTCGTTTCGAGCTATTTAAAGCGCGAAACACGTTATCTGGTTGTTTTGACCACTCCACAGTGCGTTTGATATGTAGAGCCGCCGATAACTTGGTTTTCGTGGGGTTTCCAGCTGAAAGATGCATTTTCTGCGATAATCTTGGTGAGTCTTCTGTCAGAAGTATGCAGAATCATCTAGATCGCTCTTTTCGAGCTATTTGAAGCGAGAAACACGTTTTCTGGTGTTTTCACCACGCCACAGTGCGTTTGATATGCAGAACCGGCGACATCGTGGTTTTCGTCGGGTTTCAAGCTGAGATATGCATTTTCTGCGATCATATTGGTGAGACTTCAGTCAGAAGTATGCAGAATCATCTAGATCGCTCGTTTCGAGCTATTTAAAGCGCGAAACACGTTATCTGGTTGTTTTCACCACTCCATAGTGCGTCTGATATGCACAACCGGCGATATCTTGGTTTTCGTGGGGTTTCCAGCTGAGATATGCATTTTCCGCGATCATCTTGGTGAGTCTTCTGTCAGAAGTATGCAGAATCATCTAGATCGCTCTTTTCGAGCTATTTGATGCGAGAAACACGTTTTCTGGTGTTTTCACCACGCCACAGTGCGTTTGATATGCAGAACCGGCGACATCGTTGTTTTCGTCGGGTTTCAAGCTGAGATATGCATTTTCTGCGATCATATTGGTGAGACTTCAGTCAGAAGTATGCAGAATCATCGAGAACGCTCTTTTCGAGCTGGTTAATGCGAGATACACGTTTTCTGATGTTTTCACCACTCCATAGTGCGTCTGATATGCAGAACCGGCGATATCTTGGTTTTCGTGGGGTTTCCAGCTGAGATATGCATTTTCTGCGATAATCTTGGTGAGACTTTAGTCAGAACTATGCAGAATCATCTAGATCGCTCGTTTCGAGCTATTTAATGCGAAAAAACAAGTTTTCTGGTGTTTTGACCACTCCTCAGTGCGTTTGATATGTAGAGCCGCCGATAACTTGGTTTTCGTGGGGCTTCCAGCTGAAATATGCATTTTCTGCGATAATCTTTGTGTTTCATCTATGAGAAGTATGCAGAATCATCTAGATCGCTCTTTTCGAGCTATTTAAATCGAGAAACACGTTTTCTGGTGTATTCACCACCCCACATTGCGTTTGATATGCAGAACCGGCGACATCGTGGTTTTGGTCGGAGTTCAAGCTGGGATATGCATTTTCAACGATAATCTTGGTAAGAATTCTGTCAGAAGTATGCAGTATCATCTAGATCGCTCTTTTCGAGCTACTTAATGCGAGAAACACGTTTTCTGGTGTTTTGACCACTCCACAGTGCGTTTGATATGTAGAACCGCCGATAACTTGGTTTTCGTGGGGATTCCAGCTGAAATATGCATTTTCTGCGATAATATTGGTGAGACTTCAGTCAGAAGTATGCAGAATCATCTAGATCGCTCTTTTCGAGCTATTTGATGCGAGAAACACGTTTTCTGGTGTTTTCACCACTCCACAGTTCGT
Organism: Anthophora plumipes; assembly: GCA_951804975.1. Taxonomy (NCBI): domain Eukaryota; kingdom Metazoa; phylum Arthropoda; class Insecta; order Hymenoptera; family Apidae; genus Anthophora; species Anthophora plumipes. The sequence continues at coordinate 1,295,288 of CATORF010000790.1, read as the reverse complement.
TTGATATGCAGAACCGGCGACATCGTGTTTTTCGTCGGGTTTCAAGCTGAGATATGCATTTTCTGCGATCATATTGGTGAGACTTCAGTCAGAAGTATGCAGAATCACCTAGATCGCTCGTTTCGAGCTATTTAATGCGCGAAACACGTTATCTGGTTGTTTTCACCACTCCACAGTGCGTTTGATATGCAGAACCGGCGACATCTTGATTTTCGTGAGGTTTCAAGCTGAGATATGCATTTTCTGCGATAATCTTGGTGAGACTTCTGTCAGAAGTATGCAGAATCATCGCGATCGCTCTATTCGAGCTATTTAATGCGAGAAACACGTTATCTGGTGTTTTCATCACACCACAGGGCGTTTGATATGCAGAACCGGCGATATCTTGGTTCTCCTGGGGTTTCCAGCTGAGATATGCATTTTCTGTGATAATCTTGGTGAGTCTTCTGTCAGAAGTATGCAGAATCATCTAGATCGCTCTTTTCGAGCTGTTTAATGCGAGAAACAGGTTTTCTGGTGTTTTCACCACGTCACAGTGCGTTAGATATGCAGAACCGGCGATATCTTGGTTTTCGTGGGGTTTCCAGCTGAAATATGCATTTTCTGCGATAATCTTGGTGTTTCATCTATGAGAAGTATGCAGAATCATCGAGAACGCTCTTTTCGAGCTAGTTAATGCGAGATACACGTTTTCTGGTGTTTTCACCACTCCATAGTGCGTCTGATATGCAGAACCGGCGATATCTTGGTTTTCGTGGGGTTTCCAGCTGAGATATGCATTTTCCGCGATAATCTTGGTGAGTCTTCTGTCAGAAGTATGCAGAATCATCTAGATCGCTCTTTTCGAGCTATTTGATGCGAGAAACACGTTTTCTGGTGTTTTCACCACGCCACAGTGCGTTTGATATGCAGAACCGGCGACATCGTGGTTTTCGTCGGGTTTCAAGCTGAGATATGCATTTTCTGCGATCATATTGGTGAGACTTCAGTCAGAAGTATGCAGAATCATCTAGATCGCTCGTTTCGAGCTATTTAAAGCGAGAAACACGTTATCTGGTTGTTTTGACCACTCCACAGTGCGTTTGATATGTAGAGCCGCCGATAACTTGGTTTTCGTGGGGTTTCCAGCTGAAATATGCATTTTCTGCGATAATCTTGGTGTTTCATCTATGAGAAGTATGCAGAATCATCGAGAACGCTCTTTTCGAGCTAGTTAATGCGAGATACACGTTTTCTGATGTTTTCACCACTCCATAGTGCGTCTGATATGCAGAACCGGCGATATCTTGGTTTTCGTGGGGTTTCCAGCTGAGATATGCAATTTCTGTGATAATCTTGGTGAGTGTTCTGTCAGAAGTATGCAGAATCATCTAGATCGCTCGTTTCGAGCTATTTAAAGCGCGAAACACGTTATCTGGTTGTTTTCACCACTCCATAGTGCGTCTGATATGCACAACCGGGGATATCTTGGTTTTCGTGGGGTTTCCAGCTGAGATATGCATTTTCCGCGATAATCTTGGTGAGTCTTCTGTCAGAAGTATGCAGAATCATCTAGATCGCTCTTTTCGAGCTATTTGATGCGAGAAACACGTTTTCTGGTGTTTTCACCACGCCACAGTGCGTTTGATATGCAGAACCGGCGACATCGTGGTTTTCGTCGGGTTTCAAGCTGAGATATGCATTTTCTGCGATCATATTGGTGAGACTTCAGTCAGAAGTATGCAGAATCATCTAGATCGCTCGTTTCGAGCTATGTAAAGCGCGAAACACGTTATCTGGTTGTTTTGACCACTCCACAGTGCGTTTGATATGTAGAGCCGCCGATAACTTGGTTTTCGTGGGGTTTCCAGCTGAAATATGCATTTTCTGCGATAATCTTGGTGTTTCATCTATGAGAAGTATGCAGAATCATCGAGAACGCTCTTTTCGAGCTATTTGATGCGAGAAACACGTTTTCTGGTGTTTTCACCACTCCATAGTGCGTCTGATATGCAGAACCGGCGATATCTTGGTTTTCGTGGGGTTTCCAGCTGAGATATGCATTTTCCGCGATAATCTTGGTGAGTCTTCTGTCAGAAGTATGCAGAATCATCTAGATCGCTCTTTTCGAGCTATTTGATGCGAGAAACACGTTTTCTGGTGTTTTCACCACGCCACAGTGCGTTTGATATGCAGAACCGGCGACATCTTGATTTTCGTGAGGTTTCAAGCTGAGATATGCATTTTCTGCGATAATCTTGGTGAGTCTTCTGTCAGAAGTATGCAGAATCATCTAGATCGCTCTTTTCGAGCTATTTGATGCGAGAAACACGTTTTCTGGTGTTTTCACCACTCCACAGTGCGTTTGATATGCAGAACCGGCGACTTCTTGATTTCCGTGAGGTTTCAAGCTGAGATATGCATTTTCTGCGATAATCTTGGTGAGTCTTCTGTCAGAAGTATGCAGAATCATCTAGATCGCTCTTTTCGAGCTATTTGATGCGAGAAACACGTTTTCTGGTGTTTTCACCACGCCACAGTGCGTTTGATATGCAGAACCGGCGACATCGTGGTTTTCGTCGGGTTTCAAGCTGAGATATGCATTTTCTGCGATCATATTGGTGAGACTTCAGTCAGAAGTATGCAGAATCATCTAGATCGCTCGTTTCGAGCTATTTAAAGCGCGAAACACGTTATCTGGTTGTTTTCACCACTCCATAGTGCGTCTGATATGCACAACCGGCGATATCTTGGTTTTCGTGGGGTTTCCAGCTGAGATATGCATTTTCCGCGATAATCTTGGTGAGTCTTCCATCAGAAGTATGCAGAATCATCTAGATCGCTCTTTTCGAGCTATTTGATGCGAGAAACACGTTTTCTGGTGTTTTCACCACTCCACAGTGCGTTTGATATGCAGAACAGTCGACATCGTGGTTTTCGTCGGGTTTCAAGCTGAGATATGCATTTTCTGCGATCATATTGGTGAGTCTTCTGTCAGAAGTATGCAGAATCATCTAGATCGCTCTTTTCGAGCTACTTGATGCGAGAAACACGTTTTCTGGTGGTTTCACCACTCCACAGTGCGTTTGATATGCAGAACCGGCGACATCTTGATTTTCGTGAGGTTTCAAGCTGAGATATGCATTTTCTGCGATAATCTTGGTGAGTCTTCTGTCAGAAGTATGCAGAATCATATAGATCGCTCTTTTCGAGCTATTTGATGCGAGAAACACGTTTTCTGGTGTTTTCACCACTCCACAGTTCGTTTGATATGCAGAACCGGCGACATCGTGTTTTTCGTCGGGTTTCAAGCTGAGATATGCATTTTCTGCGATCATATTGGTGAGACTTCAGTCAGAAGTATGCAGAATCACCTAGATCGCTCGTTTCGAGCTATTTAATGCGAGAAACACGTTATCTGGTTGTTTTCACCACTCCACAGTGCGTTTGATATGCAGAACCGGCGACATCTTGATTTTCGTGAGGTTTCAAGCTGAGATATGCATTTTCTGCGATAATCTTGGTGAGACTTCTGTCAGAAGTATACAGAATCATCGCGATCGCTCTATTCGAGCTATTTAATGCGAGAAACACGTTATCTGGTGTTTTCATCACTCCACAGGGCGTTTGAAATGCAGAACCGGCGATATCTTGGTTTTCCTGGGGTTTCCAGCTGAGATATGCATTTTCTGTGATAATCTTGGTGAGTCTTCTGTCAGAAGTATGCAGAATCATCTAGATCGCTCTTTTCGAGCTATTTAATGCGAGAAACAGGTTTTCTGGTGTCTTCACCACGCCACAGTGCGTTTGATATGCAGAACCGGCGATATCTTGGTTTTCGTGGGGTTTCCAGCTGAAATATGCATTTTCTGCGATAATCTTGGTGTTTCATCTATGAGAAGTATGCAGAATCATCGAGAACGCTCTTTTCGAGCTAGTTAATGCGAGATACACGTTTTCTGGTGTTTTCACCACTCCATAGTGCGTCTGATATGCAGAACCGGCGATATCTTGGTTTTCGTGGGGTTTCCAGCTGAGATATGCATTTTCTGTGATAATCTTGGTGAGTCTTCTGTCAGAAGTATGCAGAATCATCTAGATCGCTCTTTTCGAGCTATTTAATGCGAGAAACAGGTTTTCTGGTGTCTTCACCACGCCACAGTGCGTTTGATATGTAGAGCCGCCGATAACTTGGTTTTCGTGGGGTTTCCAGCTGAGATATGCATTTTCTGCGACAATCTTGGTGTTTCATCTATGAGAAGTATGCAGAATCATCGATAACGCTCTTTTCGAGCTAGTTAATGCGAGATACACGTTTTCTGGTGTTTTCACCACTCCATAGTGCGTCTGATATGCAGAACCGGCGATATCTTGGTTTTCGTGGGGTTTCCAGCTGAGATATGCATTTTCTGCGATAATCTTGGTGAGACTTTAGTCAGAACTATGCAGAATCATCTAGATCGCTCGTTTCGAGCTATTTGATGCGAAATAACAAGTTTTCTGGTGTTTTGACCACTCCACAGTGCGTTTGATATGTTGAGCCGCCGATAACTTGGTTTTCGTGGGGCTTCCAGCTGAAATATGCATTTTCTGCGATAATCTTGGTGAGACTTCTGTCAGAAGTATGCAGAATCATCGCGATCGCTCTATTCGAGCTATTTAATGCGAGAAACACGTTATCTGGTGTTTTCATCACACCACAGGGCGTTTGATATGCAGAACCGGCGATATCTTGGTTTTCCTGGGGTTTCCAGCTGAGATATTCATTTTCTGTGATAATCTTGGTGAGTCTTCTGTCAGAAGTATGCAGAATCATCTAGATCGCTCTTTTCGAGCTGTTTAATGCGAGAAACAGGTTTTCTGGTGTTTTCACCACGTCACAGTGCGTTAGATATGCAGTACCGGCGATATCTTGGTTTTCGTGGGGTTTCCAGCTGAAATATGCATTTTCTGCGATAATCTTGGTGTTTCATCTATGAGAAGTATGCAGAATCATCGAGAACGCTCTTTTCGAGCTAGTTAATGCGAGATACACGTTTTCTGGTGTTTTCACCACTCCATAGTGCGTCTGATATGCAGAACCGGCGATATCTTGGTTTTCGTGGGGTTTCCAGCTGAGATATGCATTTTCCGCGATAATCTTGGTGAGTCTTCTGTCAGAAGTATGCAGAATCATCTAGATCGCTCTTTTCGAGCTATTTGATGCGAGAAACACGTTTTCTGGTGTTTTCACCACGCCACAGTGCGTTTGGTATGCAGAACTGGCGACATCGTGGTTTTCGTCGGGTTTCAAGCTGAGATATGCATTTTCTGCGATCATATTGGTGAGACTTCAGTCAGAAGTATGCAGAATCATCTAGATCGCTCGTTTCGAGCTATTTAAAGCGAGAAACACGTTATCTGGTTGTTTTGACCACTCCACAGTGCGTTTGATATGTAGAGCCGCCGATAACTTGGTTTTCGTGGGGTTTCCAGCTGAAATATGCATTTTCTGCGATAATCTTGGTGTTTCATCTATGAGAAGTATGCAGAATCATCGAGAACGCTCTTTTCGAGCTAGTTAATGCGAGATACACGTTTTCTGATGTTTTCACCACTCCATAGTGCGTCTGATATGCAGAACCGGCGATATCGTGGTTTTCGTGGGGTTTCCAGCTGAGATATGCAATTTCTGTGATAATCTTGGTGAGTGTTCTGTCAGAAGTATGCAGAATCATCTAGATCGCTCTTTTCGAGCTATTTAATGCGAGAAACACGTTTTCTGGTGTTTTCACCACGCCACAGTGCGTTTGATATGCAGAACCGGCGACATCGTGGTTTTCGTCGGGTTTCAAGCTGAGATATAGCATTTTCTGCGATAATATTGGTGAGACTTCAGTCAGAAGTATGCAGAATCATCTAGATCGCTCGTTTCGAGCTATTTAAAGCGAGAAACACGTTATCTGGTTGTTTTCACCACTCCACAGTGCGTTTGATATGCAGAACCGGCGATATCTTGGTTTTCGTGGGGTTTCCAGCTGAGATATGCATTTTCTGCTATAATCTTGGTGAGTCTTCAGTCAGAAGTATGCAGAATCATCGAGATCGCTCTATTCGAGCTATTTAATGCGAGAAACACGTTATCTGGTTGTTTTCACCACTCCACAGTGCGTTTGATATGCAGAACCGGCGATATCTTGGTTTTCGTGGGGTTTCCAGCTGAGATATGCATTTTCTGCGATAATCTTGGTGAGACTTCAGTCAGAAGTATGCAGAATCATCTAGATCGCTCGTTTCGAGCTATTTAAAGCGAGAAACACGTTATCTGGTTGTTTTGACCACTCCACAGTGCGTTTGATATGTAGAGCCGCCGATAACTTGGTTTTCGTGGGGCTTCCAGCTGAAATATGCATTTTCTGCGATAATCTTTGTGTTTCATCTATGAGAAGTATGCAGAATCATCTAGATCGCTCTATTTCGAGCTATTTAATTCGAGAAACACGTTTTCTGGTGTATTCACCACCCCACTGTGCGTTTGATATGCAGAACCGGCGACATCGTGGTTTTGGTCGGGTTTCAAGCTGAGATATGCATTTTCTGCGATAATCTTGGTGAGACTTTAGTCAGAAGTATGCAGAATCATCTAGATCGCTCGTTTCGAGCTACTTAATGCGAGAAACACGTTATCTGGTGTTTTCACCACTCCACAGTGCGTTTAACTTGCAGAACCGTCGACATCTTGGATTTCGTCGGGGTTCAAGCTGGGATATGCATTTTCAACGATAATCTTGGTAAGAATTCTGTCAGAAGTATGCAGAATCATCTAGATCGCTCTTTTCGAGCTATTTAATGCGAGAAACACGTTTGCTGGTGTTTTCACCACTCCACAGTGCGTCTGATATGCAGAACTGGCGACACCTTGGTTTTCGTGGGGTTTCTAGCTGGGATATGCATTTTCTGCGATAATCTTGTTGAGACTTCTGTCCGAAGTATGCAGAATCATCGAGATCGCTCGTTTCGAGCTATTTAATGCGAGAAACACGTTATCTGGTGTTTTCACCACTCCACAGTTCTTTGGATATGCAGAACAGGAGATATCTTGGTTTGCGTGGGGTTTCAAGCAGAGATATGCATTTTCTGCGATAATCTTGGTAAGAATTCTGTCAGAAGTATGCAGTATCATCTAGATCGCTCTTTTCGAGCTACTTAATGCGAGAAACACGTTTTCTGGTGTTTTGACCACTCCACAGTGCGTTTGATATGTAGAACCGCCGATAGCTTGGTTTTCGTGGGGATTCCAGCTGAAATATGCATTTTCTGCGATAATATTGGTGAGACTTCAGTCAGAAGTATGCAGAATCATCTAGATCGCTCGTTTCGAGTTATTTAATGCGAGAAACACGTTATCTGGTTGTTTTCACCACTCCACAGTGCGTTTGATATGCAGAACCGGCGACATCTTGATTTTCGTGAGGTTTCAAGCTGAGATATGCATTTTCTGCGATAATCTTGGTGAGTCTTCTGTCAGAAGTATGCAGAATCATCTAGATCGCTCTTTTCGAGCTATTTGATGCGAGAAACACGTTTTCTGGTGTTTTCACCACTCCACAGTGCGTTTGATATGCAGAACCGGCGACATCGTGTTTTTCGTCGGGTTTCGAGCTGAGATATGCATTTTCTGCGATCATATTGGTGAGACTTCAGTCAGAAGTATGCAGAATCACCTAGATCGCTTGTTTCGAGCTATTTAATGCGAGAAACACGTTATCTGGTTGTTTTCACCACTCCACAGTGCGTTTGATATGCAGAACCGGCGACATCTTGATTTTCGTAAGGTTTCAAGCTGAGATATGCATTTTCTGCGATAATCTTGGTGAGTCTTCTGTCAGAAGTATGCAGAATCATCTAGATCGCTTTTTTCGAGCTATTTGATGCGAGAAACACGTTTTCTGGTGCTTTCACCACTCCACAGTGCGTTTGATATGCAGAACAGTCGACATCGTGGTTTTCGTCGGGTTTCAAGCTGAGATATGCATTTTCTGCGATCATATTGGTGAGACTTCAGTCAGAAGTATGCAGAATCACCTAGATCGCTCGTTTCGAGCTATTTAATGCGAGAAACACGTTATCTGGTGTTTTCACCACTCCACAGTGCGTTTGATATGCAGAACCGGCGACATCTTGATTTTCGTGAGGTTTCAAGCTGAGATATGCATTTTCTGCGATAATCTTGGTGAGTCTTCTGTCAGAAGTATGCAGAATCATCTAGATCGCTCTTTTCGAGCTATTTGTTGCGAGAAACACGTTTTCTGGTGTTTACACCACTCCACAGTGCGTTTGATATGCAGAACCGGCGACATCGTGGTTATCGTCGGGTTTCAAGCTGAGATATGCATTTTCTGCGATCATATTGGTGAGACTTCAGTCAGAAGTATGCAGAATCACCTAGATCGCTCTATTCGAGCTATTTAATGCGAGAAACACGTTATCTGGTTGTTTTCACCACTCCACAGTGCGTTTGATATGCAGAACCGGCGACATCTTGATTTTCGTGAGGTTTCAAGCTGAGATATGCATTTTCTGCGATAATCTTGGTGAGTCTTCTGTCAGAAGTATGCAGAATCGTCTAGATCGCTCTTTTCGAGCTATTTGATGCGAGAAACACGTTTTCTGGTGTTTACACCACTCCACAGTGCGTTTGATATGCAGAACCGGCGACATCTTGGTTTTCGTGGGGTTTCCAGCTGAAATATTCATTTTCTGCGATAATATTCGTGAGACTTCAGTCAGAAGTATGCAGAATCATCTAGATCGCTCTTTTCGAGCTACTTAATGCACGAAACACGTTTCTGGTGTTTTCACCACTCCACAGTGCGTTTGATATGCAGAACCGGCGACATCTTGATTTTCGTGAGGTTTCTAGCTGAGATATGCATTTTCTGCGATAATATTGGTGAGACTTCAGTCAGAAGTATGCAGAATCATCCAGAACGCTCTTATCGAGCTAGTTAATGCGAGTAACACGTTTGCTGGTGTTTTCACCACTCAACGGAGCGTCTGATACGCAGAACCGGCGACATCTTGGTTTTCGTCGGGTTTCAAGCTGAGATATGCATTTTCGGCGATAATCTTGGTGAGTCTTCTGTCAGAAGTATGCAGAAACATCTAGATCGCTCTTTTCGAGCTATTTAATGCGAGAAACACGTTTGCTGGTGTTTTCACCACTCCACAGTGCGTCTGATATGCAGAACTGGCGACACCTTGGTTTTCGTGGGGTTTCTAGCTGGGATATGCATTTTCTGCGATAATCTTGTTGAGACTTCTGTCCGAAGTATGCAGAATCATCGAGATCGCTCGTTTCGAGCTATTTAATGCGAGAAACACGTTATCTGGTGTTTTCACCACTCCACAGTTCTTTGGATATGCAGAACAGGAGATATCTTGGTTTGCGTGGGGTTTCAAGCAGAGATATGCATTTTCTGCGATAATCTTGGTAAGAATTCTGTCAGAAGTATGCAGTATCATCTAGATCGCTCTTTTCGAGCTACTTAATGCGAGAAACACGTTTTCTGGTGTTTTGACCACTCCACAGTGCGTTTGATATGTAGAACCGCCGATAGCTTGGTTTTCGTGGGGATTCCAGCTGAAATATGCATTTTCTGCGATAATATTGGTGAGACTTCAGTCAGAAGTATGCAGAATCATCTAGATCGCTCGTTTCGAGTTATTTAATGCGAGAAACACGTTATCTGGTTGTTTTCACCACTCCACAGTGCGTTTGATATGCAGAACCGGCGTCATCTTGATTTTCGTGAGGTTTCAAGCTGAGATATGCATTTTCTGCGATAATCTTGGTGAGTCTTCTGTCAGAAGTATGCAGAATCATCTAGATCGCTTTTTTCGAGCTATTTGTTGCGAGAAACACGTTTTCTGGTGTTTACACCACTCCACAGTGCGTTTGATATGCACAACCGGCGACATCTTGGTTTTCGTGGGGTTTCCAGCTGAAATATTCATTTTCTGCGATAATATTGGTGAGACTTCAGTCAGAAGTATGCAGAATCATCTAGATCGCTCTTTTCGAGCTACTTAATGCACGAAACACGTTTCTGGTGTTTTCACCACTCCACAGTGCGTTTGATATGCAGAACCGGCGACATCTTGATTTTCGTGAGGTTTCTAGCTGAGATATGCATTTTCTGCGATAATATTGGTGAGACTTCAGTCAGAAGAATGCAGAATCATCCAGAACGCTCTTATCGAGCTAGTTAATGCGAGTAACACGTTTGCTGGTGTTTTCACCACTCAACGGAGCGTCTGATACGCAGAACCGGCGACATCTTGGTTTTCGTCGGGTTTCAAGCTGAGATATGCATTTTCGGCGATAATCTTGGTGAGTCTTCTGTCAGAAGTATGCAGAAACATCTAGATCGTTTTTTTCGAGCTATTTAATGCGAGAAACACGTTTGCTGGTGTTTTCACCACTCCACAGTGCGTCTGATATGCAGAACTGGCGACACCTTGGTTTTCGTGGGGTTTCTAGCTGGGATATGCATTTTCTGCGATAATCTTGTTGAGACTTCTGTCCGAAGTATGCAGAATCATCGAGATCGCTCGTTTCGAGCTATTTAATGCGAGAAACACGTTATCTGGTGTTTTCACCACTCCACAGTTCTTTGGATATGCAGAACAGGAGATATCTTGGTTTGCGTGGGGTTTCAAGCAGAGATATGCATTTTCTGCGATAATCTTGGTAAGAATTCTGTCAGAAGTATGCAGTATCATCTAGATCGCTCTTTTCGAGCTACTTAATGCGAGAAACACGTTTTCTGGTGTTTTGACCACTCCACAGTGCGTTTGATATGTAGAACCGCCGATAGCTTGGTTTTCGTGGGGATTCCAGCTGAAATATGCATTTTCTGCGATAATATTGGTGAGACTTCAGTCAGAAGTATACAGAATCATCTAGATCGCTCGTTTCGAGTTATTTAATGCGAGAAACACGTTATCTGGTTGTTTTCACCACTCCACAGTGCGTTTGATATGCAGAACCGGCGACATCTTGATTTTCGTGAGGTTTCAAGCTGAGATATGCATTTTCTGCGATAATCTTGGTGAGTCTTCTGTCAGAAGTATGCAGAATCATCTAGATCGCTCTTTTCGAGCTATTTGATGCGAGAAACACGTTTTCTGGTGTTTTCACCACTCCACAGTGCGTTTGATATGCAGAACCGGCGACATCGTGTTTTTCGTCGGGTTTCGAGCTGAGATATGCATTTTCTGCGATCATATTGGTGAGACTTCAGTCAGAAGTATGCAGAATCACCTAGATCGCTTGTTTCGAGCTATTTAATGCGAGAAACACGTTATCTGGTTGTTTTCACCACTCCACAGTGCGTTTGATATGCAGAACCGGCGACATCTTGATTTTCGTAAGGTTTCAAGCTGAGATATGCATTTTCTGCGATAATCTTGGTGAGTCTTCTGTCAGAAGTATGCAGAATCATCTAGATCGCTTTTTCGAGCTATTTGTTGCGAGAAACACGTTTTCTGGTGTTTACACCACTCCACAGTGCGTTTGATATGCAGAACCGGCGACATCGTGGTTATCGTCGGGTTTCAAGCTGAGATATGCATTTTCTGCGATCATATTGGTGAGACTTCAGTCAGAAGTATGCAGAATCACCTAGATCGCTCTATTCGAGCTATTTAATGCGAGAAACACGTTATCTGGTTGTTTTCACCACTCCACAGTGCGTTTGATATGCAGAACCGGCGACATCTTGATTTTCGTGAGGTTTCAAGCTGAGATATGCATTTTCTGCGATAATCTTGGTGAGTCTTCTGTCAGAAGTATGCAGAATCATCTAGATCGCTCTTTTCGAGCTATTTGATGCGAGAAACACGTTTTCTGGTGTTTACACCACTCCACAGTGCGTTTGATATGCAGAACCGGCGACATCTTGGTTTTCGTGGGGTTTCCAGCTGAAATATTCATTTTCTGCGATAATATTGGTGAGACTTCAGTCAGAAGTATGCAGAATCATCTAGATCGCTCTTTTCGAGCTACTTAATGCACGAAACACGTTTTCTGGTGTTTTCACCACTCCACAGTGCGTTTGATATGCAGAACCGGCGACATCTTGATTTTCGTGAGGTTTCTAGCTGCGATATGCATTTTCTGCGATAATATTGGTGAGACTTCAGTCAGAAGTATGCAGAATCATCCAGAACGCTCTTTTCGAGCTAGTTAATGCGAGTAACACGTTTTCTGGTGTTTTCACCACTCAACGGAGCGTCTGATACGCAGAACCGGCGACATCGTGGTTTTCGTCGGGTTTCAAGCTGAGATATGCATTTTCTACGATCATATCGGTGAGACTTCAGTCAGAAGTATGCAGAATCACCTAGATCGTTCTATTTGAGCTATTTAATGCGAGAAACACGTTATCTGGTTGTTTTCACAACTCCACAGTGCGTTTGATATGCAGAACCGGCGACATCTTGGTTTTCGTGGGGTTTCCAGCTGAAATATTCATTTTCTGCGATAATATTGGTGAGACTTCAGTCAGAAGTATGCAGAATCATCTAGATCGCTCGTTTCGAGCTATTTAATGCGAGAAACACGTTATCTGGTGTTTTCACCACTCCACAGTGCGTTTGATATGCAGAACCGGCGACATCTTGATTTTCGTGAGGTTTCAAGCTGAGATATGCATTTTCTGCGATAATCTTGGTGAGTCTTCTGTCAGAAGTATGCAGAATCATCTAGATCGCTCTTTTCGAGCTATTTGAGGCGAGAAACACGTTTTCTGGTGTTTACACCACTCCACAGTGCGTTTGATATGCAGAACCGGCGACATCGTGGTTTTCGTCGGGTTTCAAGCTGAGATATGCATTTTCTGCGATTATATTGGTGAGTCTTCTGTCAGAAGTATGCAGAATCATCTAGATCGCTCTTTTCGAGCTAGTTAATGCGAGAAACACGTTTTCTGGTGTTTTCACCATTCCACAGTGCGTCTGATATGCAGAACTGGCGACACCTTGGTTTTCGTGGGGTTTCCAGCTGGGATATGCATTTTCTGCGATAATCTTGTTGAGACTTCTGTCCGAAGTATGCAGAATCATCGAGATCGCTCGTTTCGAGCTATTTAATGCGAGAAACACGTTATCTGGTTGTTTTCACCACTCCACAGTGCGTTTGATATGCAGAACCGGCGACATCTTGGTTTTCGTGGGGTTTCCAGCTGAAATATTCATTTTCTGCGATAATATTGGTGAGACTTCAGTCAGAAGTATGCAGAATCATCTAGATCGCTCTTTTCGAGCTACTTAATGCACGAAACACGTTTTCGGGTGTTTTCACCACTCCACAGTGCGTTTGATATGCAGAACCGGCGACATCTTGATTTTCGTGAGGTTTCTAGCTGAGATATGCATTTTCTGCGATAATCTTGGTGAGACTTTAGTCAGAACTATGCAGAATCATCTAGATCGCTCGTTTCGAGCTATTTAATGCGAAAAAACAAGTTTTCTGGTGTTTTGACCACTCCTCAGTGCGTTTGATATGTAGAGCCGCCGATAACTTGGTTTTCGTGGGGCTTCCAGGTGAAATATGCATTTTCTGCGATAATCTTTGTGTTTCATCTATGAGAAGTATGCAGAATCATCTAGATCGCTCTTTTCGAGCTATTTAAATCGAGAAACACGTTTTCTGGTGTATTCACCACCCCACAGTGCGTTTGATATGCAGAACCGGCGACATCGTGGTTTTGGTCGGGTTTCAAGCTGAGATATGCATTTTCTGCGATAATCTTGGTGAGACTTTAGTCAGAAGTATGCAGAATCATCTAGATCGCTCGTTTCGAGCTACTTAATGCGAGAAACACGTTATCTGGTGTTTTCACCACTCCACAGTGCGTTTAACTTGCAGAACCGGCGACATCTTGGATTTCGTCGGAGTTCAAGCTGGGATATGCATTTTCAACGATAATCTTGGTAAGAATTCTGTCAGAAGTATGCAGTATCATCTAGATCGCTCTTTTCGAGCTACTTAATGCGAGAAACACGTTTTCTGGTGTGTTGACCACTCCACAGTGCGTTTGATATGTAGAACCGCCGATAACTTGGTTTTCGTGGGGATTCCAGCTGAAATATGCATTTTCTGCGATAATATTGGTGAGACTTCAGTCAGAAGTATGCAGAATCATCTAGATCGCTCGTTTCGACCTATTTAAAGCGCGAAACACGTTATCTGGTTGTTTTGACCACTCCACAGTGCGTTTGATATGTAGAGCCGCCGATAACTTGGTTTTCGTGGGGTTTCCAGCTGAAAGATGCATTTTCTGCGATAATCTTGGTGAGTCTTCTGTCAGAAGTATGCAGAATCATCTAGATCGCTCTTTTCGAGCTATTTAATGCGAGAAACACGTTTGCTGGTGTTTTCACCACTCCACAGTGCGTCTGATATGCAGAACTGGCGACACCTTGGTTTTCGTGGGGTTTCTAGCTGGGATATGCATTTTCTGCGATAATCTTGTTGAGACTTCTGTCCGAAGTATGCAGAATCATCGAGATCGCTCGTTTCGAGCTATTTAATGCGAGAAACACGTTATCTGGTGTTTTCACCACTCCACAGTTCTTTGGATATGCAGAACAGGAGATATCTTGGTTTGCGTGGGGTTTCAAGCAGAGATATGCGTTTTCTGCGATAATCTTGGTAAGAATTCTGTCAGAAGTATGCAGTATCATCTAGATCGCTCTTTTCGAGCTACTTAATGCGAGAAACACGTTTTCTGGTGTTTTGACCACTCCACAGTGCGTTTGATATGTAGAACCGCCGATAGCTTGGTTTTCGTGGGGATTCCAGCTGAAATATGCATTTTCTGCGATAATATTGGTGAGACTTCAGTCAGAAGTATGCAGAATCATCTAGATCGCTCGTTTCGAGTTATTTAATGCGAGAAACACGTTATCTGGTTGTTTTCACCACTCCACAGTGCGTTTGATATGCAGAACCGGCGACATCTTGATTTTCGTGAGGTTTCAAGCTGAGATATGCATTTTCTGCGATAATCTTGGTGAGTCTTCTGTCAGAAGTATGCAGAATCATCTAGATCGCTCTTTTCGAGCTATTTGATGCGAGAAACACGTTTTCTGGTGTTTTCACCACTCCACAGTGCGTTTGATATGCAGAACCGGCGACATCGTGTTTTTCGTCGGGTTTCGAGCTGAGATATGCATTTTCTGCGATCATATTGGTGAGACTTCAGTCAGAAGTATGCAGAATCACCTAGATCGCTTGTTTCGAGCTATTTAATGCGAGAAACACGTTATCTGGTTGTTTTCACCACTCCACAGTGCGTTTGATATGCAGAACCGGCGACATCTTGATTTTCGTAAGGTTTCAAGCTGAGATATGCATTTTCTGCGATAATCTTGGTGAGTCTTCTGTCAGAAGTATGCAGAATCATCTAGATCGCTTTTTTCGAGCTATTTGATGCGAGAAACACGTTTTCTGGTGTTTTCACCACTCCACAGTGCGTTTGATATGCAGAACAGTCGACATCGTGGTTTTCGTCGGGTTTCAAGCTGAGATATGCATTTTCTGCGATCATATTGGTGAGACTTCAGTCAGAAGTATGCAGAATCACCTAGATCGCTCGTTTCGAGCTATTTAATGCGAGAAACACGTTATCTGGTGTTTTCACCACTCCACAGTGCGTTTGATATGCAGAACCGGCGACATCTTGATTTTCGTGAGGTTTCAAGCTGAGATATGCATTTTCTGCGATAATCTTGGTGAGTCTTCTGTCAGAAGTATGCAGAATCATCTAGATCGCTCTTTTCGAGCTATTTGTTGCGAGAAACACGTTTTCTGGTGTTTACACCACTCCACAGTGCGTTTGATATGCAGAACCGGCGACATCGTGGTTATCGTCGGGTTTCAAGCTGAGATATGCATTTTCTGCGATCATATTGGTGAGACTTCAGTCAGAAGTATGCAGAATCATCTAGATCGCTCTTTTCGAGCTACTTAATGCACGAAACACGTTTTCTGGTGTTTTCACCACTCCACAGTGCGTTTGATATGCATAACCGGCGACATCTTGATTTTCGTGAGGTTTCTAGCTGAGATATGCATTTTCTGCGATAATATTGGTGAGACTTCAGTCAGAAGTATGCAGAATCATCCAGGACGCTCTTTTCGAGCTAGTTAATGCGAGTAACACGTTTTCTGGTGTTTTCACCACTCAACGGAGCGTCTGATACGCAGAACCGGCGACATCGTGGTTTTCGTCGGGTTTCAAGCTGAGATATGCATTTTCTGCGATCATATCGGTGAGACTTCAGTCAGAAGTATGCAGAATCACCTAGATCGTTCTATTCGAGCTATTTAATGCGAGAAACACGTTATCTGGTTGTTTTCACCACTCCACAGTGCGTTTGATATGCAGAACCGGCGACATCTTGGTTTTCGTGGGGTTTCCAGCTGAAATATTCATTTTCTGCGATAATATTGGTGAGACTTCAGTCAGAAGTATGCAGAATCATCTAGATCGCTCGTTTCGAGCTATTTAATGCGAGAAACACGTTATCTGGTGTTTTCACCACTCCACAGTGCGTTTGATATGCAGAACCGGCGACATCTTGATTTTCGTGAGGTTTCAAGCTGAGATATGCATTTTCTGCGATAATCTTGGTGAGTCTTCTGTCAGAAGTATGCAGAATCATCTAGATCGCTCTTTTCGAGCTATTTGAGGCGAGAAACACGTTTTCTGGTGTTTACACCACTCCACAGTGCATTTGATATGCAGAACCGGCGACATCGTGGTTTTCGTCGGGTTTCAAGCTGAGATATGCATTTTCTGCGATCATATTGGTGAGTCTTCTGTCAGAAGTATGCAGAATCATCTAGATCGCTCTAGTCGAGCTAGTTAATGCGAGAAACACGTTTTCTGGTGTTTTCACCATTCCACAGTGCGTCTGATATGCAGAACTGGCGACACCTTGGTTTTCGTGGGGTTTCCAGCTGGGATATGCATTTTCTGCGATAATCTTGTTGAGACTTCTGTCCGAAGTATGCAGAATCATCGAGATCGCTCGTTTCGAGCTATTTAATGCGAGAAACACGTTATCTGGTTGTTTTCACCACTCCACAGTGCGTTTGATATGCAGAACCGGCGACATCTTGGTTTTCGTGGGGTTTCCAGCTGAAATATTCATTTTCTGCGATAATATTGGTGAGACTTCAGTCAGAAGTATGCAGAATCATCTAGATCGCTCTTTTCGAGCTACTTAATGCACCAAACACGTTTTCTGGTGTTTTCACCACTCCACAGTGCGTTTGATATGCAGAACCGGCGACATCTTGATTTTCGTGAGGTTTCTAGCTGAGATATGCATTTTCTGCGATAATCTTGGTGAGACTTTAGTCAGAACTATGCAGAATCATCTAGATCGCTCGTTTCGAGCTATTTAATGCGAAAAAACAAGTTTTCTGGTGTTTTGACCACTCCTCAGTGCGTTTGATATGTAGAGCCGCCGATAACTTGGTTTTCGTGGGGCTTCCAGCTGAAATATGCATTTTCTGCGATAATCTTTGTGTTTCATCTATGAGAAGTATGCAGAATCATCTAGATCGCTCTTTTCGAGCTATTTAAATCGAGAAACACGTTTTCTGGTGTATTCACCACCCCACAGTGCGTTTGATATGCAGAACCGGCGACATCGTGGTTTTGGTCGGGTTTCAAGCTGAGATATGCATTTTCTGCGATAATCTTGGTGAGACTTTAGTCAGAAGTATGCAGAATCATCTAGATCGCTCGTTTCGAGCTACTTAATGCGAGAAACACGTTATCTGGTGTTTTCACCACTCCACAGTGCGTTTAACTTGCAGAACCGGCGACATCTTGGATTTCGTCGGAGTTCAAGCTGGGATATGCATTTTCAACGATAATCTTGGTAAGAATTCTGTCAGAAGTATGCAGTATCATCTAGATCGCTCTTTTCGAGCTACTTAATGCGAGAAACACGTTTTCTGGTGTGTTGACCACTCCACAGTGCGTTTGATATGTAGAACCGCCGATAACTTGGTTTTCGTGGGGATTCCAGCTGAAATATGCATTTTCTGCGATAATATTGGTGAGACTTCAGTCAGAAGTATGCAGAATCATCTAGATCGCTCGTTTCGAGCTATTTAAAGCGCGAAACACGTTATCTGGTTGTTTTGACCACTCCACAGTGCGTTTGATATGTAGAGCCGCCGATAACTTGGTTTTCGTGGGGTTTCCAGCTGAAAGATGCATTTTCTGCGATAATCTTGGTGAGTCTTCTGTCAGAAGTATGCAGAATCATCTAGATCGCTCTTTTCGAGCTATTTGATGCGAGAAACACGTTTTCTGGTGTTTTCACCACGCCACAGTGCGTTTGATATGCAGAACCGGCGACATCGTGGTTTTCGTCGGGTTTCAAGCTGAGATATGCATTTTCTGCGATAATCTAGGTGTTTCATCTATGAGAAGTATGCAGAATCATCGAGAACGCTCTTTTCGAGCTGGTTAATGCGAGATACACGTCTTCTGATGTTTTCACCACTCCATAGTGCGTCTGATATGCAGAACCGGCGATATCTTGGTTTTCGTGGGGTTTCCAGCTGAGATATGCATTTTCTGCGATAATCTTGGTGAGACTTTAGTCAGAACTATGCAGAATCATCTAGATCGCTCGTTTCGAGCTATTTAATGCGAAAAAACAAGTTTTCTGGTGTTTTGACCACTCCTCAGTGCGTTTGATATGTAGAGCCGCCGATAACTTGGTTTTCGTGGGGCTTCCAGCTGAAATATGCATTTTCTGCGATAATCTTTGTGTTTCATCTATGAGAAGTATGCAGAATCATCTAGATCGCTCTTTTCGAGCTATTTAAATCGAGAAACACGTTTTCTGGTGTATTCACCACCCCACAGTGCGTTTGATATGCAGAACCGGCGACATCGTGGTTTTGGTCGGAGTTCAAGCTGGGATATGCATTTTCAACGATAATCTTGGTAAGAATTCTGTCAGAAGTATGCAGTATCATCTAGATCGCTCTTTTCGAGCTACTTAATGCGAGAAACACGTTTTCTGGTGTTTTGACCACTCCACAGTGCGTTTGATATGTAGAACCGCCGATAACTTGGTTTTCGTGGGGATTCCAGCTGAAATATGCATTTTCTGCGATAATATTGGTGAGACTTCAGTCAGAAGTATGCAGAATCATCTAGATCGCTCGTTTCGCGTTATTTAATGCGAGAAACACGTTATCTGGTTGTTTTCACCACTCCACAGTGCGTTTGATATGCAGAACCGGCGACATCTTGATTTTCGTGAGGTTTCAAGCTGAGATATGCATTTTCTGCGATAATCATGGTGAGTCTTCTGTCAGAAGTATGCAGAATCATCTAGATCGCTCTTTTCGAGCTATTTGATGCGAGAAACACGTTTTCTGGTGTTTTCACCACTCCACAGTGCGTTTGATATGCAGAACAGTCGACATCGTGGTTTTCGTCGGGTTTCAAGCTGAGATATGCATTTTCTGCGATCATATTGGTGAGTCTTCTGTCAGAAGTATGCAGAATCATCTAGATCGCTCTTTTCGAGCTATTTGATGCGAGAAACACGTTTTCTGGTGTTTTCACCACTCCACAGTGCGTTTGATATGCAGAACCGGCGACTTCTTGATTTCCGTGAGGTTTCAAGCTGAGATATGCATTTTCTGCGATAATCTTGGTGAGTCTTCTGTCAGAAGTATGCAGAATCATCTAGATCGCTCTTTTCGAGCTATTTGATGCGAGAAACACGTTTTCTGGTGTTTTCACCACTCCACAGTTCGTTTGATATGCAGAACCGGCGACATCGTGTTTTTCGTCGGGTTTCAAGCTGAGATATGCATTTTCTGCGATCATATTGGTGAGACTTCAGTCAGAAGTATGCAGAATCACCTAGATCGCTCGTTTCGAGCTATTTAATGCGCGAAACACGTTATCTGGTTGTTTTCACCACTCCACAGTGCGTTTGATATGCAGAACCGGCGACATCTTGATTTTCGTGAGGTTTCAAGCTGAGATATGCATTTTCTGCGATAATCTTGGTGAGACTTCTGTCAGAAGTATGCAGAATCATCGCGATCGCTCTATTCGAGCTATTTAATGCGAGAAACACGTTATCTGGTGTTTTCATCACTCCACAGGGCGTTTGATATGCAGAACCGGCGATATCTTGGTTTTCCTGGGGTTTCCAGCTGAGATATGCATTTTCTGTGATAATCTTGGTGAGTCTTCTGTCAGAAGTATGCAGAATCATCTAGATCGCTCTTTTCGAGCTGTTTAATGCGAGAAACAGGTTTTCTGGTGTTTTCACCACGTCACAGTGCGTTTGATATGCAGAACCGGCGATATCTTGGTTTTCGTGGGGTTTCCAGCTGAAATATGCATTTTCTGCGATAATCTTGGTGTTTCATCTATGAGAAGTATGCAGAATCATCGAGAACGCTCTTTTCGAGCTAGTTAATGCGAGATACACGTTTTCTGGTGTTTTCACCACTCCATAGTGCGTCTGATATGCAGAACCGGCGATATCTTGGTTTTCGTGGGGTTTCCAGCTGAGATATGCATTTTCCGCGATAATCTTGGTGAGTCTTCTGTCAGAAGGATGCAGAATCATCTAGATCGCTCTTTTCGAGCTATTTGATGCGAGAAACACGTTTTCTGGTGTTTTCACCACGCCACAGTGCGTTTGATATGCAGAACCGGCGACATCGTGGTTTTCGTCGGGTTTCAAGCTGAGATATGCATTTTCTGCGATCATATTGGTGAGACTTCAGTCAGAAGTATGCAGAATCATCTAGATCGCTCGTTTCGAGCTATTTAAAGCGAGAAACACGTTATCTGGTTGTTTTGACCACTCCACAGTGCGTTTGATATGTAGAGCCGCCGATAACTTGGTTTTCGTGGGGTTTCCAGCTGAAATATGCATTTTCTGCGATAATCTTGGTGTTTCATCTATGAGAAGTATGCAGAATCATCGAGAACGCTCTTTTCGAGCTAGTTAATGCGAGATACACGTTTTCTGATGTTTTCACCACTCCATAGTGCGTCTGATATGCAGAACCGGCGATATCTTGGTTTTCGTGAGGTTTCCAGCTGAGATATGCAATTTCTGTGATAATCTTGGTGAGTGTTCTGTCAGAAGTATGCAGAATCATCTAGATCGCTCTTTTCGAGCTATTTAATGCGAGAAACACGTTTTCTGGTGTTTTCACCACGCCACAGTGCGTTTGATATGCAGAACCGGCGACATCGTGGTTTTCGTCGGGTTTCAAGCTGAGATATAGCATTTTCTGCGATAATATTGGTGAGACTTCAGTCAGAAGTATGCAGAATCATCTAGATCGCTCGTTTCGAGCTATTTAAAGCGAGAAACACGTTATCTGGTTGTTTTGACCACTCCACAGTGCGTTTGATATGTAGAGCCGCCGATAACTTGGTTTTCGTGGGGCTTCCAGCTGAAATATGCATTTTCTGCGATAATCTTTGTGTTTCATCTATGAGAAGTATGCAGAATCATCTAGATCGCTCTTTTCGAGCTATTTAATTCGAGAAACACGTTTTCTGGTGTATTCACCACCCCACTGTGCGTTTGATATGCAGAACCGGCGACATCGTGGTTTTGGTCGGGTTTCAAGCTGAGATATGCATTTTCTGCGATAATCTTGGTGAGACTTTAGTCAGAAGTATGCAGAATCATCTAGATCGCTCGTTTCGAGCTACTTAATGCGAGAAACACGTTATCTGGTGTTTTCACCACTCCACAGTGCGTTTAACTTGCAGAACCGTCGACATCTTGGATTTCGTCGGGGTTCAAGCTGGGATATGCATTTTCAACGATAATCTTGGTAAGAATTCTGTCAGAAGTATGCAGAATCATCGAGATCGCTCTATTCGAGCTATTTAATGCGAGAAACACGTTATCTGGTTGTTTTCGCCACTCCACAGTGCGTTTGATATGCAGAAACGGAGATATCTTGGTTTCGGTCGGGTTTCAAGCTGAGATATGCATTTTCTGCGATAATCTTGGTGAGTCTTCTGTCAGAAGTATGCAGAATCATCGCGATCGCTCTATTCGAGCTATCTAATGCGAGAAACACGTTATCTGGTGTTTTCATCACTCCACAGGGCGTTTGATATGCAGAACCGGCGATATCTTGGTTTTCGTGGGGTTTCCAGCTGAGATATGCATTTTCTGCGATAATCTTGGTGAGACTTTAGTCAGAACTATGCAGAATCATCTAGATCGCTCGTTTCGAGCTATTTAATGCGAAAAAACAAGTCTTCTGGTGTTTTCACCACTCCACAGTGCGTTTGATATGTAGAGCCGCCGATAACTTGGTTTTCGTGGGGCTTCCAGCTGAAATATGCATTTTCTGCGATAATCTTTGTGTTTCATCTATGAGAAGTATGCAGAATCATCTAGATCGCTCTTTTCGAGCTATTTAAATCGAGAAACACGTTTTCTGGTGTATTCACCACCCCACAGTGCGTTTGATATGCAGAACCGGCGACATCGTGGTTTTGGTCGGGTTTCAAGCTGAGATATGCATTTTCTGCGATAATCTTGGTGAGACTTTAGTCAGAAGTATGCAGAATCATCTAGATCGCTCGTTTCGAACTACTTAATGCGAGAAACACGTTATCTGGTGTTTTCACCACTCCACAGTGCGTTTAACTTGCAGAACCGGCGACATCTTGGATTTCGTCGGAGTTCAAGCTGGGATATGCATTTTCAACGATAATCTTGGTAAGAATTCTGTCAGAAGTATGCAGTATCATCTAGATCGCTCTTTTCGAGCTACTTAATGCGAGAAACACGTTTTCTGGTGTTTTGACCACTTCACAGTGCGTTTGATATGTAGAACCGCCGATAACTTGGTTTTCGTGGGGATTCCAGCTGAAATATGCATTTTCTGCGATAATATTGGTGAGACTTCAGTCAGAAGTATGCAGAATCATCTAGATCGCTCGTTTCGAGTTATTTAATGCGAGAAACACGTTATCTGGTTGTTTTCACCACTCCACAGTGCGTTTGATATGCAGAACCGGCGACATCTTGATTTTCGTGAGGTTTCAAGCTGAGATATGCATTTTCTGCGATAATCTTGGTGAGTCTTCTGTCAGAAGTATGCAGAATCATCTAGATCGCTCTTTTCGAGCTATTTGATGCGAGAAACACGTTTTCTGGTGTTTTCACCACTCCACAGTTCGTTTGATATGCAGAACCGGCGACATCGTGTTTTTCGTCGGGTTTCAAGCTGAGATATGCATTTTCTGCGATCATATTGGTGAGACTTCAGTCAGAAGTATGCAGAATCACCTAGATCGCTCTATTCGAGCTATTTAATGCGAGAAACACGTTATCTGGTTGTTTTCACCACTCCACAGTGCGTTTGATATGCAGAACCGGCAACATCTTGGTTTTCGTGGGGTTTCCAGCTGAAATATTCATTTTCTGCGATAATATTGGTGAGACTTCAGTCAGAAGTATGCAGAATCATCTAGATCGCTCTTTTCGAGCTACTTAATGCACGAAACACGTTTCTGGTGTTTTCACCACTCCACAGTGCGTTTGAGATGCAGAACCGGCGACATCTTGATTTTCGTGAGGTTTCTAGCTGAGATATGCATTTTCTGCGATAATATTGGTGAGACTTCAGTCAGAAGTATGCAGAATCATCCAGAACGCTCTTATCG
Organism: Anthophora plumipes; assembly: GCA_951804975.1. Classification (NCBI taxonomy): domain Eukaryota; kingdom Metazoa; phylum Arthropoda; class Insecta; order Hymenoptera; family Apidae; genus Anthophora; species Anthophora plumipes. The sequence goes on along the minus strand of CATORF010000790.1, from coordinate 1,271,547 downwards.
AGCTAGTTAATGCGAGTAACACGTTTTCTGGTGTTTTCACCACTCAACGGAGCGTCTGATACGCAGAACCGGCGACATCTTGGTTTTCGTCGGGTTTCAAGCTGAGATATGCATTTTCGGCGATAATCTTGGTGAGTCTTCTGTCAGAAGTATGCAGAAGCATCTAGATCGCTCTTTTCGAGCTATTTAATGCGAGAAACACGTTTGCTGGTGTTTTCACCACTCCACAGTGCGTCTGATATGCAGAACTGGCGACACCTTGGTTTTCGTGGGGTTTCTAGCTGGGATATGCATTTTCTGCGATAATCTTGTTGAGACTTCTGTCCGAAGTATGCAGAATCATCGAGATCGCTCGTTTCGAGCTATTTAATGCGAGAAACACGTTATCTGGTGTTTTCACCACTCCACAGTTCTTTGGATATGCAGAACAGGAGATATCTTGGTTTGCGTGGGGTTTCAAGCAGAGATATGCATTTTCTGCGATAATCTTGGTAAGAATTCTGTCAGAAGTATGCAGTATCATCTAGATCGCTCTTTTCGAGCTACTAAATGCGAGAAACACGTTTTCTGGTGTTTTGACCACTCCACAGTGCGTTTGATATGTAGAACCGCCGATAGCTTGGTTTTCGTGGGGATTCCAGCTGAAATATGCATTTTCTGCGATAATATTGGTGAGACTTCAGTCAGAAGTATGCAGAATCATCTAGATCGCTCGTTTCGAGTTATTTAATGCGAGAAACACGTTATCTGGTTGTTTTCACCACTCCACAGTGCGTTTGATATGCAGAACCGGCGACATCTTGATTTTCGTGAGGTTTCAAGCTGAGATATGCATTTTCTGCGATAATCTTGGTGAGTCTTCTGTCAGAAGTATGCAGAATCATCTAGATCGCTCTTTTCGAGCTATTTGATGCGAGAAACACGTTTTCTGGTGTTTTCACCACTCCACAGTGCGTTTGATATGCAGAACCGGCGACATCGTGTTTTTCGTCGGGTTTCGAGCTGAGATATGCATTTTCTGCGATCATATTGGTGAGACTTCAGTCAGAAGTATGCAGAATCACCTAGATCGCTTGTTTCGAGCTATTTAATGCGAGAAACACGTTATCTGGTTGTTTTCACCACTCCACAGTGCGTTTGATATGCAGAACCGGCGACATCTTGATTTTCGTAAGGTTTCAAGCTGAGATATGCATTTTCTGCGATAATCTTGTTGAGTCTTCTGTCAGCAGTATGCAGAATATTCTAGATCGCTTTTTTCGAGCTATTTGATGCGAGAAACACGTTTTCTGGTGTTTTCACCACTCCACAGTGCGTTTGATATGCAGAACAGTCGACATCGTGGTTTTCGTCGGGTTTCAAGCTGAGATATGCATTTTCTGCGATCATATTGGTGAGACTTCAGTCAGAAGTATGCAGAATCACCTAGATCGCTCGTTTCGAGCTATTTAATGCGAGAAACACGTTATCTGGTGTTTTCACCACTCCACAGTGCGTTTGATATGCAGAACCGGCGACATCTTGATTTTCGTGAGGTTTCAAGCTGAGATATGCATTTTCTGCGATAATCTTGGTGAGTCTTCTGTCAGAAGTATGCAGAATCATCTAGATCGCTCTTTTCGAGCTATTTGTTGCGAGAAACACGTTTTCTGGTGTTTACACCACTCCACAGTGCGTTTGATATGCAGAACCGGCGACATCGTGGTTATCGTCGGGTTTCAAGCTGAGATATGCATTTTCTGCGATCATATTGGTGAGACTTCAGTCAGAAGTATGCAGAATCACCTAGATCGCTCTTTTCGAGCTACTTAATGCACGAAACACGTTTTCTGGTGTTTTCACCACTCCACAGTGCGTTTGATATGCAGAACCGGCGACATCTTGGTTTTCGTGGGGTTTCCAGCTGAAATATTCATTTTCTGCGATAATATTGGTGAGACTTCAGTCAGAAGTATGCAGAATCATCCAGAACGCTCTTTTCGAGCTAGTTAATGCGAGTAACACGTTTTCTGGTGTTTTCACCACTCAACGGAGCGTCTGATACGCAGAACCGGCGACATCGTGGTTTTCGTCGGGTTTCAATCTGAGATATGCATTTTCTGCGATCATATCGGTGAGACTTCAGTCAGAAGTATGCAGAATCACCTAGATCGTTCTATTCGAGCTATTTAATGCGAGAAACACGTTATCTGGTTGTTTTCACCACTCCACAGTGCGTTTGATATGCAGAACCGGCGACATCTTGATTTTCGTGAGGTTTCAAGCTGAGATATGCATTTTCTGCGATAATCTTGGTGAGACTTCAGTCAGAAGTATGCAGAATCATCTAGATCGCTCGTTTCGAGTTATTTAATGCGAGAAACACGTTATCTGGTTGTTTTCACCACTCCACAGTGCGTTTGATATGCAGAACCGGCGACATCTTGATTTTCGTGAGGTTTCAAGCTGAGATATGCATTTTCTGCGATAATCTTGGTGAGTCTTCTGTCAGAAGTATGCAGAATCATCTAGATCGCTCTTTTCGAGCTATTTGATGCGAGAAACACGTTTTCTGGTGTTTTCACCACTCCACAGTTCGTTTGATATGCAGAACCGGCGACATCGTGTTTTTCGTCGGGTTTCAAGCTGAGATATGCATTTTCTGCGATCATATTGGTGAGACTTCAGTCAGAAGTATGCAGAATCACCTAGATCGCTCTATTCGAGCTATTTAATGCGAGAAACACGTTATCTGGTTGTTTTCACCACTCCACAGTGCGTTTGATATGCAGAACCGGCGACATCTTGGTTTTCGTGGGGTTTCCAGCTGAAATATTCATTTTCTGCGATAATATTGGTGAGACTTCAGTCAGAAGTATGCAGAATCATCTAGATCGCTCTTTTCGAGCTACTTAATGCACGAAACACGTTTCTGGTGTTTTCACCACTCCACAGTGCGTTTGATATGCAGAACCGGCGACATCTTGATTTTCGTGAGGTTTCTAGCTGAGATATGCATTTTCTGCGATAATATTGGTGAGACTTCAGTCAGAAGTATGCAGAATCATCCAGAACGCTCTTATCGAGCTAGTTAATGCGAGTAACACGTTTTCTGGTGTTTTCACCACTCAACGGAGCGTCTGATACGCAGAACCGGCGACATCTTGGTTTTCGTCGGGTTTCAAGCTGAGATATGCATTTTCGGCGATAATCTTGGTGAGTCTTCTGTCAGAAGTATGCAGAAGCATCTAGATCGCTCTTTTCGAGCTATTTAATGCGAGAAACACGTTTGCTGGTGTTTTCACCACTCCACAGTGCGTCTGATATGCAGAACTGGCGACACCTTGGTTTTCGTGGGGTTTCTAGCTGGGATATGCATTTTCTGCGATAATCTTGTTGAGACTTCTGTCCGAAGTATGCAGAATCATCGAGATCGCTCGTTTCGAGCTATTTAATGCGAGAAACACGTTATCTGGTGTTTTCACCACTCCACAGTTCTTTGGATATGCAGAACAGGAGATATCTTGGTTTGCGTGGGGTTTCAAGCAGAGATATGCATTTTCTGCGATAATCTTGGTAAGAATTCTGTCAGAAGTATGCAGTATCATCTAGATCGCTCTTTTCGAGCTACTTAATGCGAGAAACACGTTTTCTGGTGTTTTGACCACTCCACAGTGCGTTTGATATGTAGAACCGCCGATAGCTTGGTTTTCGTGGGGATTCCAGCTGAAATATGCATTTTCTGCGATAATATTGGTGAGACTTCAGTCAGAAGTATGCAGAATCATCTAGATCGCTCTTTTCGAGCTACTTAATGCACGAAACACGTTTCTGGTGTTTTCACCACTCCACAGTGCGTTTGATATGCAGAACCGGCGACATCTTGATTTTCGTGAGGTTTCTAGCTGAGATATGCATTTTCTGCGATAATATTGGTGAGACTTCAGTCAGAAGTATGCAGAATCATCCAGAACGCTCTTATCGAGCTAGTTAATGCGAGTAACACGTTTTCTGGTGTTTTCACCACTCAACGGAGCGTCTGATACGCAGAACCGGCGACATCTTGGTTTTCGTCGGGTTTCAAGCTGAGATATGCATTTTCGGCGATAATCTTGGTGAGTCTTCTGTCAGAAGTATGCAGAAGCATCTAGATCGCTCTTTTCGAGCTATTTAATGCGAGAAACACGTTTGCTGGTGTTTTCACCACTCCACAGTGCGTCTGATATGCAGAACTGGCGACACCTTGGTTTTCGTGGGGTTTCTAGCTGGGATATGCATTTTCTGCGATAATCTTGTTGAGACTTCTGTCCGAAGTATGCAGAATCATCGAGATCGCTCGTTTCGAGCTATTTAATGCGAGAAACACGTTATCTGGTGTTTTCACCACTCCACAGTTCTTTGGATATGCAGAACAGGAGATATCTTGGTTTGCGTGGGGTTTCAAGCAGAGATATGCATTTTCTGCGATAATCTTGGTAAGAATTCTGTCAGAAGTATGCAGTATCATCTAGATCGCTCTTTTCGAGCTACTTAATGCGAGAAACACGTTTTCTGGTGTTTTGACCACTCCACAGTGCGTTTGATATGTAGAACCGCCGATAGCTTGGTTTTCGTGGGGATTCCAGCTGAAATATGCATTTTCTGCGATAATATTGGTGAGACTTCAGTCAGAAGTATGCAGAATCATCTAGATCGCTCGTTTCGAGTTATTTAATGCGAGAAACACGTTATCTGGTTGTTTTCACCACTCCACAGTGCGTTTGATATGCAGAACCGGCGACATCTTGATTTTCGTGAGGTTTCAAGCTGAGATATGCATTTTCTGCGATAATCTTGGTGAGTCTTCTGTCAGAAGTATGCAGAATCATCTAGATCGCTCTTTTCGAGCTATTTGATGCGAGAAACACGTTTTCTGGTGTTTTCACCACTCCACAGTGCGTTTGATATGCAGAACCGGCGACATCGTGTTTTTCGTCGGGTTTCGAGCTGAGATATGCATTTTCTGCGATCATATTGGTGAGACTTCAGTCAGAAGTATGCAGAATCACCTAGATCGCTTGTTTCGAGCTATTTAATGCGAGAAACACGTTATCTGGTTGTTTTCACCACTCCACAGTGCGTTTGATATGCAGAACCGGCGACATCTTGATTTTCGTAAGGTTTCAAGCTGAGATATGCATTTTCTGCGATAATCTTGTTGAGTCTTCTGTCAGCAGTATGCAGAATATTCTAGATCGCTTTTTTCGAGCTATTTGATGCGAGAAACACGTTTTCTGGTGTTTTCACCACTCCACAGTGCGTTTGATATGCAGAACAGTCGACATCGTGGTTTTCGTCGGGTTTCAAGCTGAGATATGCATTTTCTGCGATCATATTGGTGAGACTTCAGTCAGAAGTATGCAGAATCACCTAGATCGCTCGTTTCGAGCTATTTAATGCGAGAAACACGTTATCTGGTGTTTTCACCACTCCACAGTGCGTTTGATATGCAGAACCGGCGACATCTTGATTTTCGTGAGGTTTCAAGCTGAGATATGCATTTTCTGCGATAATCTTGGTGAGTCTTCTGTCAGAAGTATGCAGAATCATCTAGATCGCTCTTTTCGAGCTATTTGTTGCGAGAAACACGTTTTCTGGTGTTTACACCACTCCACAGTGCGTTTGATATGCAGAACCGGCGACATCGTGGTTATCGTCGGGTTTCAAGCTGAGATATGCATTTTCTGCGATCATATTGGTGAGACTTCAGTCAGAAGTATGCAGAATCACCTAGATCGCTCTATTCGAGCTATTTAATGCGAGAAACACGTTATCTGGTTGTTTTCACCACTCCACAGTGCGTTTGATATGCAGAACCGGCGACATCTTGATTTTCGTGAGGTTTCAAGCTGAGATATGCATTTTCTGCGATAATCTTGGTGAGTCTTCTGTCAGAAGTATGCAGAATCATCTAGATCGCTCTTTTCGAGCTATTTGATGCGAGAAACACGTTTTCTGGTGTTTACACCACTCCACAGTGCGTTTGATATGCAGAACCGGCGACATCTTGGTTTTCGTGGGGTTTCCAGCTGAAATATTCATTTTCTGCGATAATATTGGTGAGACTTCAGTCAGAAGTATGCAGAATCATCTAGATCGCTCTTTTCGAGCTACTTAATGCACGAAACACGTTTTCTGGTGTTTTCACCACTCCACAGTGCGTTTGATATGCAGAACCGGCGACATCCTGATTTTCGTGAGGTTTCTAGCTGAGATATGCATTTTCTGCGATAATATTGGTGAGACTTCAGTCAGAAGTATGCAGAATCATCCAGAACGCTCTTTTCGAGCTAGTTAATGCGAGTAACACGTTTTCTGGTGTTTTCACCACTCAACGGAGCGTCTGATACGCAGAACCGGCGACATCGTGGTTTTCGTCGGGTTTCAAGCTGAGATATGCATTTTCTGCGATCATATCGGTGAGACTTCAGTCAGAAGTATGCAGAATCACCTAGATCGTTCTATTCGAGCTATTTAATGCGAGAAACACGTTATCTGGTTGTTTTCACCACTCCACAGTGCGTTTGATATGCAGAACCGGCGACATCTTGATTTTCGTGAGGTTTCAAGCTGAGATATGCATTTTCTGCGATAATCTTGGTGAGTCTTCTGTCAGAAGTATGCAGAATCATCTAGATCGCTCTTTTCGAGCTATTTGATGCGAGAAACACGTTTTCTGGTGTTTACACCACTCCACAGTGCGTTTGATATGCAGAACCGGCGACATCTTGATTTTCGTGAGGTTTCAAGCTGAGATATGCATTTTCTGCGATAATCTTGGTGAGTCTTCTGTCAGAAGTATGCAGAATCATCTAGATCGCTCTTTTCGAGCTATTTGAGGCGAGAAACACGTTTTCTGGTGTTTACACCACTCCACAGTGCGTTTGATATGCAGAACCGGCGACATCGTGGTTTTCGTCGGGTTTCAAGCTGAGATATGCATTTTCTGCGATCATATTGGTGAGTCTTCTGTCAGAAGTATGCAGAATCATCTAGATCGCTCTTTTCGAGCTAGTTAATGCGAGAAACACGTTTTCTGGTGTTTTCACCATTCCACATTGCGTCTGATATGCAGAACTGGCGACACCTTGGTTTTCGTGGGGTTTCCAGCTGGGATATGCATTTTCTGCGATAATCTTGTTGAGACTTCTGTCCGAAGTATGCAGAATCATCGAGATCGCTCGTTTCGAGCTATTTAATGCGAGAAACACGTTATCTGGTTGTTTTCACCACTCCACAGTGCGTTTGATATGCAGAACCGGCGACATCTTGGTTTTCGTGGGGTTTCCAGCTGAAATATTCATTTTCTGCGATAATATTGGTGAGACTTCAGTCAGAAGTATGCAGAATCATCTAGATCGCTCTTTTCGAGCTACTTAATGCACGAAACACGTTTTCTGGTGTTTTCACCACTCCACAGTGCGTTTGATATGCAGAAACGGCGACATCTTGATTTTCGTGAGGTTTCTAGCTGAGATATGCATTTTCTGCGATAATCTTGGTGAGACTTTAGTCAGAACTATGCAGAATCATCTAGATCGCTCGTTTCGAGCTATTTAATGCGAAAAAACAAGTTTTCTGGTGTTTTGACCACTCCTCAGTGCGTTTGATATGTAGAGCCGCCGATAACTTGGTTTTCGTGGGGCTTCCAGCTGAAATATGCATTTTCTGCGATAATCTTTGTGTTTCATCTATGAGAAGTATGCAGAATCATCTAGATCGCTCTTTTCGAGCTATTTAAATCGAGAAACACGTTTTCTGGTGTATTCACCACCCCACAGTGCGTTTGATATGCAGAACCGGCGACATCGTGGTTTTGGTCTGGTTTCAAGCTGAGATATGCATTTTCTGCGATAATCTTGGTGAGACTTTAGTCAGAAGTATGCAGAATCATCTAGATCGCTCGTTTCGAGCTACTTAATGCGAGAAACACGTTATCTGGTGTTTTCACCACTCCACAGTGCGTTTAACTTGCAGAACCGGCGACATCTTGGATTTCGTCGGAGTTCAAGCTGGGATATGCATTTTCAACGATAATCTTGGTAAGAATTCTGTCAGAAGTATGCAGTATCATCTAGATCGCTCTTTTCGAGCAACTTAATGCGAGAAACACGTTTTCTGGTGTGTTGACCACTCCACAGTGCGTTTGATATGTAGAACCGCCGATAACTAGGTTTTCGTGGGGATTCCAGCTGAAATATGCATTTTCTGCGATAATATTGGTGAGACTTCAGTCAGAAGTATGCAGAATCATCTAGATCGCTCGTTTCGAGCTATTTAAAGCGCGAAACACGTTATCTGGTTGTTTTGACCACTCCACAGTGCGTTTGATATGTAGAGCCGCCGATAACTTGGTTTTCGTGGGGTTTCCAGCTGAAAGATGCATTTTCTGCGATAATCTTGGTGAGTCTTCTGTCAGAAGTATGCAGAATCATCTAGATCGCTCTTTTCGAGCTATTTGATGCGAGAAACACGTTTTCTGGTGTTTTCACCACGCCACAGTGCGTTTGATATGCAGAACCGGCGACATCGTGGTTTTCGTCGGGTTTCAAGCTGAGATATGCATTTTCTGCGATCATATTGGTGAGACTTCAGTCAGAAGTATGCAGAATCATCTAGATCGCTCGTTTCGAGCTATTTAAAGCGCGAAACACGTTATCTGGTTGTTTTCACCACTCCATAGTGCGTCTGATATGCAGAACCGCCGATATCTTGGTTTTCGTGGGGTTTCCAGCTGAGATATGCATTTTCCGCGATAATCTTGGTGAGTCTTCTGTCAGAAGTATGCAGAATCATCTAGATCGCTCTTTTCGAGCTATTTGATGCGAGAAACACGTTATCTGGTGTTTTCACCACTCCACAGTGCGTTTAACTTGCAGAACCGGCGACATCTTGGATTTCGTCGGAGTTCAAGCTGGGATATGCATTTTCAACGATAATCTTGGTAAGAATTCTGTCAGAAGTATGCAGTATCATCTAGATCGCTCTTTTCGAGCTACTTAATGCGAGAAACACGTTTTCTGGTGTGTTGACCACTCCACAGTGCGTTTGATATGTAGAGCCGCCGATAACTTGGTTTTCGTGGGGTTTCCAGCTGAAATATGCATTTTCTGCGATAATCTTGGTGTTTCATCTATGAGAAGTATGCAGAATCATCGAGAACGCTCTTTTCGAGCTGGTTAATGCGAGATACACGTTTTCTGATGTTTTCACCACTCCATAGTGCGTCTGATATGCAGAACCGGCGATATCTTGGTTTTCGTGGGGTTTCCAGCTGAGATATGCCATTTCTGTGATAATCTTGGTGAGTCTTCTGTCAGAAGTATGCAGAATCATCTAGATCGCTCTTTTCGAGCTATTTAATGCGAGAAACACGTTTTCTGGTGTTTTCACCACGCCACAGTGCGTTTGATATGCAGAACCGGCGACATCGTGGTTTTCGTCGGGTTTCAAGCTGAGATATAGCATTTTCTGCGATAATATTGGTGAGACTTCAGTCAGAAGTATGCAGAATCATCTAGATCGCTCGTTTCGAGCTATTTAAAGCGAGAAACACGTTATCTGGTTGTTTTCACCACTCCACAGTGCGTTTGATATGCAGAACCGGCGATATCTTGGTTTTCGTGGGGTTTCCAGCTGAGATATGCATTTTCTGCGATAATCTTGGTGAGACATTAGTCAGAACTATGCAGAATCATCTAGATCGCTCGTTTCGAGCTATTTAATGCGAAAAAACAAGTTTTCTGGTGTTTTGACCACTCCTCAGTGCGTTTGATATGTAGAGCCGCCGATAACTTGGTTTTCGTGGGGCTTCCAGCTGAAATATGCATTTTCTGCGATAATCTTTGTGTTTCATCTATGAGAAGTATGCAGAATCATCTAGATCGCTCTTTTCGAGCTATTTAAATCGAGAAACACGTTTTCTGGTGTATTCACCACCCCACAGTGCGTTTGATATGCAGAACCGGCGACATCGTGGTTTTGGTCGGAGTTCAAGCTGGGATATGCATTTTCAACGATAATCTTGGTAAGAATTCTGTCAGAAGTATGCAGTATCATCTAGATCGCTCTTTTCGAGCTACTTAATGCGAGAAACACGTTTTCTGGTGTTTTGACCACTCCACAGTGCGTTTGATATGTAGAACCGCCGATAACTTGGTTTTCGTGGGGATTCCAGCTGAAATATGCATTTTCTGCGATAATATTGGTGAGACTTCAGTCAGAAGTATGCAGAATCATCTAGATCGCTCGTTTCGAGTTATTTAATGCGAGAAACACGTTATCTGGTTGTTTTCACCACTCCACAGTGCGTTTGATATGCAGAACCGGCGACATATTGATTTTCGTGAGGTTTCAAGCTGAGATATGCATTTTCTGCGATAATCTTGGTGAGTCTTCTGTCAGAAGTATGCAGAATCATCTAGATCGCTCTTTTCGAGCTATTTGATGCGAGAAACACGTTTTCTGGTGTTTTCACCACTCCACAGTGCGTTTGATATGCAGAACAGTCGACATCGTGGTTTTCGTCGGGTTTCAAGCTGAGATATGCATTTTCTGCGATCATATTTTTGAGTCTTCAGTCAGAAGTATGCAGAATCATCTAGATCGCTCTTTTCGAGCTATTTGATGCGAGAAACACGTTTTCTGGTGTTTTCACCACTCCACAGTGCGTTTGATATGCAGAACCGGCGACATCTTGATTTCCGTGAGGTTTCAAGCTGAGATATGCATTTTCTGCGATAATCTTGGTGAGTCTTCTGTCAGAAGTATGCAGAATCATCTAGATCGCTCTTTTCGAGCTATTTGATGCGAGAAACACGTTTTCTGGTGTTTTCACCACTCCACAGTTCGTTTGATATGCAGAACCGGCGACATCGTGTTTTTCGTCGGGTTTCAAGCTGAGATATGCATTTTCTGCGATCATATTGGTGAGACTTCAGTCAGAAGTATGCAGAATCATCTAGATCGCTCTTTTCGAGCTATTTGACGCGAGAAACACGTTTTCTGGTGTTTTCACCACTCCACAGTGCGTTTGATATGCAGAACAGTCGACATCGTGGTTTTCGTCGGGTTTCAAGCTGAGATATGCATTTTCTGCGATCATATTTTTGAGTCTTCTGTCAGAAGTATGCAGAATCATCTAGATCGCTCTTTTCGAGCTATTTGATGCGAGAAACACGTTTTCTGGTGTTTTCACCACTCCACAGTGCGTTTGATATGCAGAACCGGCGACATCTTGATTTCCGTGAGGTTTCAAGCTGAGATATGCATTTTCTGCGATAATCTTGGTGAGTCTTCTGTCAGAAGTATGCAGAATCATCTAGATCGCTCTTTTCGAGCTATTTGATGCGAGAAACACGTTTTCTGGTGTTTTCACCACTCCACAGTGCGTTTGATATGCAGAACCGGCGACATCTTGATTTCCGTGTGGTTTCAAGCTGAGATATGCATTTTCTGCGATAATCTTGGTGAGTCTTCTGTCAGAAGTATGCAGAATCATCTAGATCGCTCGTTTCGAGCTATTTAAAGCGCGAAACACGTTATCTGGTAGTTTTCACCACTCCATAGTGCGTCTGATATGCAGAACCGGCGATATCTTGGTTTTCGTGGGGTTTCCAGCTGAGATATGCATTTTCCGCGATAATCTTGGTGAGTCTTCAGTCAGAAGTATGCAGAATCATCTAGATCGCTCTTTTCGAGCTATTTGATGCGAGAAACACGTTTTCTGGTGTTTTCACCACGCCACAGTGCGTTTGATATGCAGAACCGGCGACATCGTGGTTTTCGTCGGGTTTCAAGCTGAGATATGCATTTTCTGCGATCATATTGGTGAGACTTCAGTCAGAAGTATGCAGAACCATCTAGATCGCTCGTTTCGAGCTATCTAAAGCGCGAAACACGTTATCTGGTTGTTTTGACCACTCCACAGTGCGTTTGATATGTAGAGCCGCCGATAACTTGGTTTTCGTGGGGTTTCCAGCTGAAATATGCATTTTCTGCGATAATCTTGGTGTTTCATCTATGAGAAGTATGCAGAATCATCGAGAACGCTCTTTTCGAGCTGGTTAATGCGAGATACACGTTTTCTGATGTTTTCACCACTCCATAGTGCGTCTGATATGCAGAACCGGCGATATCTTGGTTTTCGTGGGGTTTCCAGCTGAGATATGCAATTTCTGTGATAATCTTGGTGAGTCTTCTGTCAGAAGTATGCAGAATCATCTAGATCGCTCTTTTCGAGCTATTTAATGCGAGAAACACGTTTTCTGGTGTTTTCACCACGCCGCAGTGCGTTTGATATGCAGAACCGGCGACATCGTGGTTTTCGTCGGGTTTCAAGCTGAGATATAGCATTTTCTGCGATAATATTGGTGAGACTTCAGTCAGAAGTATGCAGAATCATCGCGATCGCTCTATTCGAGCTATTTAATGCGAGAAACACGTTATCTGGTGTTTTCATCACTCCACAGGGCGTTTGATATGCAGAACCGGCGATATCTTGGTTTTCCTGGGGTTTCCAGCTGAGATATGCATTTTCTGTGATAATCTTGGTGAGTCTTCTGTCAGAAGTATGCAGAATCATCTAGATCGCTCTTTTCGAGCTGTTTAATGCGAGAAACAGGTTTTCTGGTGTTTTCACCACGCCACAGTGCGTTTGATATGCAGAACCGGCGATATCTTGGTTTTCGTGGGGTTTCCAGCTGAAATATGCATTTTCTGCGATAATCTTGGTGTTTCATCTATGAGAAGTATGCAGAATCATCGAGAACGCTCTTTTCGAGCTAGTAAATGCGAGATACACGTTTTCTGGTGTTTTCACCACTCCATAGTGCGTCTGATATGCAGAACCGGCGATATCTTGGTTTTCGTGGGGTTTCCAGCTGAGATATGCATTTTCCGCGATAATCTTGGTGAGTCTTCTGTCAGAAGTATGCAGAATCATCTAGATCGCTCTTTTCGAGCTATTTGATGCGAGAAACACGTTTTCTGGTGTTTTCACCACGCCACAGTGCGTTTGATATGCAGAACCGGCGACATCTTGATTTCCGTGAGGTTTCAAGCTGAGATATGCATTTTCTGCGATAATCTTGGTGAGTCTTCTGTCAGAAGTATGCAGAATCATCTAGATCGCTCTTTTCGAGCTATTTGATGCGAGAAACACGTTTTCTGGTGTTTTCACCACTCCACAGTGCGTTTGATATGCAGAACCGGCGACATCTTGATTTCCGTGTGGTTTCAAGCTGAGATATGCATTTTCTGCGATAATCTTGGTGAGTCTTCTGTCAGAAGTATGCAGAATCATCTAGATCGCTCGTTTCGAGCTATTTAAAGCGCGAAACACGTTATCTGGTAGTTTTCACCACTCCATAGTGCGTCTGATATGCAGAACCGGCGATATCTTGGTTTTCGTGGGGTTTCCAGCTGAGATATGCATTTTCCGCGATAATCTTGGTGAGTCTTCTGTCAGAAGTATGCAGAATCATCTAGATCGCTCTTTTCGAGCTATTTGATGCGAGAAACACGTTTTCTGGTGTTTTCACCACGCCACAGTGCGTTTGATATGCAGAACCGGCGACATCGTGGTTTTCGTCGGGTTTCAAGCTGAGATATGCATTTTCTGCGATCATATTGGTGAGACTTCAGTCAGAAGTATGCAGAACCATCTAGATCGCTCGTTTCGAGCTATCTAAAGCGCGAAACACGTTATCTGGTTGTTTTGACCACTCCACAGTGCGTTTGATATGTAGAGCCGCCGATAACTTGGTTTTCGTGGGGTTTCCAGCTGAAATATGCATTTTCTGCGATAATCTTGGTGTTTCATCTATGAGAAGTATGCAGAATCATCGAGAACGCTCTTTTCGAGCTGGTTAATGCGAGATACACGTTTTCTGATGTTTTCACCACTCCATAGTGCGTCTGATATGCAGAACCGGCGATATCTTGGTTTTCGTGGGGTTTCCAGCTGAGATATGCAATTTCTGTGATAATCTTGGTGAGTCTTCTGTCAGAAGTATGCAGAATCATCTAGATCGCTCTTTTCGAGCTATTTAATGCGAGAAACACGTTTTCTGGTGTTTTCACCACGCCACAGTGCGTTTGATATGCAGAACCGGCGACATCGTGGTTTTCGTCGGGTTTCAAGCTGAGATATAGCATTTTCTGCGATAATATTGGTGAGACTTCAGTCAGAAGTATGCAGAATCATCTAGATCGCTCGTTTCGAGCTATTTAAAGCGAGAAACACGTTATCTGGTTGTTTTCACCACTCCACAGTGCGCTTGATATGCAGAACCGGCGACATCGTGGTTTTGGTCGGAGTTCAAGCTGGGATATGCATTTTCAACGATAATCTTGGTGAGACTTCAGTCAGAAGTATGCAGAATCATCGCGATCGCTCTATTCGAGCTATTTAATGCGAGAAACACGTTATCTGGTGTTTTCATCACTCCACAGGGCGTTTGATATGCAGAACCGGCGATATCTTGGTTTTCCTGGGGTTTCCAGCTGAGATATGCATTTTCTGTGATAATCTTGGTGAGTCTTCTGTCAGAAGTATGCAGAATCATCTAGATCGCTCTTTTCGAGCTGTTTAATGCGAGAAACAGGTTTTCTGGTGTTTTCACCACGCCACAGTGCGTTTGATATGCAGAACCGGCGATATCTTGGTTTTCGTGGGGTTTCCAGCTGAAATATGCATTTTCTGCGATAATCTTGGTGTTTCATCTATGAGAAGTATGCAGAATCATCGAGAACGCTCTTTTCGAGCTAGTTAATGCGAGATACACGTTTTCTGGTGTTTTCACCACTCCATAGTGCGTCTGATATGCAGAACCGGCGATATCTTGGTTTTCGTGGGGTTTCCAGCTGAGATATGCATTTTCCGCGATAATCTTGGTGAGTCTTCTGTCAGAAGTATGCAGAATCATCTAGATCGCTCTTTTCGAGCTATTTGATGCGAGAAACACGTTTTCTGGTGTTTTCACCACGCCACAGTGCGTTTGATATGCAGAACCGGCGACATCGTGGTTTTCGTCGGGTTTCAAGCTGAGATATAGCATTTTCTGCGATAATATTGGTGAGACTTCAGTCAGAAGTATGCAGAATCATCTAGATCGCTCGTTTCGAGCTATTTAAAGCGAGAAACACGTTATCTGGTTGTTTTCACCACTCCACAGTGCGTTTGATATGCAGAACCGGCGATATCTTGGTTTTCCTGGGGTTTCCAGCTGAGATATGCATTTTCTGTGATAATCTTGGTGAGTCTTCTGTCAGAAGTATGCAGAATCATCTAGATCGCTCTTTTTGAGCTGTTTAATGCGAGAAACAGGTTTTCTGGTGTTTTCACCACGCCACAGTGCGTTTGATATGCAGAACCGGCGATATCTTGGTTTTCGTGGGGTTTCCAGCTGAAATATGCATTTTCTGCGATAATCTTTGTGTTTCATCTATGAGAAGTATGCAGAATCATCTAGATCGCTCTTTTCGAGCTATTTAATTCGAGAAACACGTTTTCTGGTGTATTCACCACCCCACTGTGCGTTTGATATGCAGAACCGGCGACATCGTGGTTTTGGTCGGGTTTCAAGCTGAGATATGCATTTTCTGCGATAATCTTGGTGAGACTTTAGTCAGAAGTATGCAGAATCATCTAGATCGCTCGTTTCGAGCTACTTAATGCGAGAAACACGTTATCTGGTGTTTTCACCACTCCACAGTGCGTTTAACTTGCAGAACCGTCGACATCTTGGATTTCGTCGGGGTTCAAGCTGGGATATGCATTTTCAACGATAATCTTGGTAAGAATTCTGTCAGAAGTATGCGGAATCATCGAGATCGCTCTATTCGAGCTATTTAATGCGAGAAACACGTTATCTGGTTGTTTTCGCCACTCCACAGTGCGTTTAACTTGCAGAACAGTCGACATCTTGGATTTCGTCGGGGTTCAAGCTGGGATATGCATTTTCAACAATAATCTTGGTAAGAATTCTGTCAGAAGTATGCAGAATCATCGCGATCGCTCTATTCGAGCTATTTAATGCGAGAAACACGTTATCTGGTGTTTTCATCACTCCACAGGGCGTTTGATATGCAGAACCGGCGATATCTTGGTTTTCCTGGGGTTTCCAGCTGAGATATGCATTTTCTGTGATAATCTTGGTGAGTCTTCTGTCAGAAGTATGCAGAATCATCTAGATCGCTCTTTTCGAGCTGTTTAATGCGAGAAACAGGTTTTCTGGTGTTTTCACCACGCCACAGTGCGTTTGATATGCAGAACCGGCGATATCTTGGTTTTCGTGGGGTTTCCAGCTGAAATATGCATTTTCTGCGATAATCTTGGTGTTTCATCTATGAGAAGTATGCAGAATCATCGAGAACGCTCTTTTCGAGCTAGTTAATGCGAGATACACGTTTTCTGGTGTTTTCACCACTCCATAGTGCGTCTGATATGCAGAACCGGCGATATCTTGGTTTTCGTGGGGTTTCCAGCTGAGATATGCATTTTCCGCGATAATCTTGGTGAGTCTTCTGTCAGAAGTATGCAGAATCATCTAGATCGCTCTTTTCGAGCTATTTGATGCGAGAAACACGTTTTCTGGTGTTTTCACCACGCCACAGTGCGTTTGATATGCAGAACCGGCGACATCGTGGTTTTCGTCGGGTTTCAAGCTGAGATATGCATTTTCTGCGATCATATTGGTGAGACTTCAGTCAGAAGTATGCAGAATCATCTAGATCGCTCGTTTCGAGCTATTTAAAGCGAGAAACACGTTATCTGGTTGTTTTGACCACTCCACAGTGCGTTTGATATGTAGAGCCGCCGATAACTTGGTTTTCGTGGGGTTTCCAGCTGAAATATGCATTTTCTGCGATAATCTTGGTGTTTCATCTATGAGAAGTATGCAGAATCATCGAGAACGCTCTTTTCGAGCTAGTTAATGCGAGATACACGTTTTCTGATGTTTTCACCACTCCATAGTGCGTCTGATATGCAGAACCGGCGATATCTTGGTTTTCGTGGGGTTTCCAGCTGAGATATGCAATTTCTGTGATAATCTTGGTGAGTCTTCTGTCAGAAGTATGCAGAATCATCTAGATCGCTCTTTTCGAGCTATTTAATGCGAGAAACACGTTTTCTGGTGTTTTCACCACGCCACAGTGCGTTTGATATGCAGAACCGGCGACATCGTGGTTTTCGTCGGGTTTCAAGCTGAGATATAGCATTTTCTGCGATAATATTGGTGAGACTTCAGTCAGAAGTATGCAGAATCATCTAGATCGCTCGTTTCGAGCTATTTAAAGCGAGAAACACGTTATCTGGTTGTTTTCACCACTCCACAGTGCGTTTGATATGCAGAACCGGCGATATCTTGGTTTTCGTGGGGTTTCCAGCTGAGATATGCATTTTCTGCTATAATCTTGGTGAGTCTTCTGTCAGAAGTATGCAGAATCATCGAGATCGCTCTATTCGAGCTATTTAATGCGAGAAACACGTTATCTGGTTGTTTTCACCACTCCACAGTGCGTTTGATATGCAGAACCGGCGATATCTTGGTTTTCGTGGGGTTTCCAGCTGAGATATGCATTTTCTGCGATAATCTTGGTGAGACTTCAGTCAGAAGTATGCAGAATCATCTAGATCGCTCGTTTCGAGCTATTTAAAGCGAGAAACACGTTATCTGGTTGTTTTGACCACTCCACAGTGCGTTTGATATGTAGAGCCGCCGATAACTTGGTTTTCGTGGGGCTTCCAGCTGAAATATGCATTTTCTGCGATAATCTTTGTGTTTCATCTATGAGAAGTATGCAGAATCATCTAGATCGCTCTTTTCGAGCTATTTAATTCGAGAAACACGTTTTCTGGTGTATTCACCACCCCACTGTGCGTTTGATATGCAGAACCGGCGACATCGTGGTTTTGGTCGGGTTTCAAGCTGAGATATGCATTTTCTGCGATAATCTTGGTGAGACTTTAGTCAGAAGTATGCAGAATCATCTAGATCGCTCGTTTCGAGCTACTTAATGCGAGAAACACGTTATCTGGTGTTTTCACCACTCCACAGTGCGTTTAACTTGCAGAACCGTCGACATCTTGGATTTCGTCGGGGTTCAAGCTGGGATATGCATTTTCAACGATAATCTTGGTAAGAATTCTGTCAGAAGTATGCAGAATCATCGAGATCGCTCTATTCGAGCTATTTAATGCGAGAAACACGTTATCTGGTTGTTTTCGCCACTACACAGTGCGTTTGATATGCAGAAACGGAGATATCTTGGTTTCGGTCGGGTTTCAAGCTGAGATATGCATTTTCTGCGATAATCTTGGTGAGTCTTCTGTCAGAAGTATGCAGAATCATCGCGATCGCTCTATTCGAGCTATCTAATGCGAGAAACACGTTATCTGGTGTTTTCATCACTCCACAGGGCGTTTGATATGCAGAACCGGCGATATCTTGGTTTTCGTGGGGTTTCCAGCTGAGATATGCATTTTCTGCGATAATCTTGGTGAGACTTTAGTCAGAACTATGCAGAATCATCTAGATCGCTCGTTTCGAGCTATTTGATGCGAGAAACACGTTTTCTGGTGTATTCACCACTCCACAGTTCGTTTGATATGCAGAACCGGCGACATCGTGTTTTTCGTCGGGTTTCAAGCTGAGATATGCATTTTCTGCGATCATATTGGTGAGACTTCAGTCAGAAGTATGCAGAATCACCTAGATCGCTCGTTTCGAGCTATTTAATGCGCGAAACACGTTATCTGGTTGTTTTCACCACTCCACAGTGCGTTTGATATGCAGAACCGGCGACATCTTGATTTTCGTGAGGTTTCAAGCTGAGATATGCATTTTCTTCGATAATCTTGGTGAGACTTCTGTCAGAAGTATGCAGAATCATCGCGATCGCTCTATTCGAGCTATTTAATGCGAGAAACACGTTATCTGGTGTTTTCATCACTCCACAGGGCGTTTGATATGCAGAACCGGCGATATCTTGGTTTTCCTGGGGTTTCCAGCTGAGATATGCATTTTCTGTGATAATCTTGGTGAGTCTTCTGTCAGAAGTATGCAGAATCATCTAGATCGCTCTTTTTGAGCTGTTTAATGCGAGAAACAGGTTTTCTGGTGTTTTCACCACGCCACAGTGCGTTTGATATGCAGAACCGGCGATATCTTGGTTTTCGTGGGGTTTCCAGCTGAAATATGCATTTTCTGCGATAATCTTGGTGTTTCATCTATGAGAAGTATGCAGAATCATCGAGAACGCTCTTTTCGAGCTAGTTAATGCGAGATACACGTTTTCTGGTGTTTTCACCACTCCATAGTGCGTCTGATATGCAGAACCGGCGATATCTTGGTTTTCGTGGGGTTTCCAGCTGAGATATGCATTTTCCGCGATAATCTTGGTGAGTCTTCTGTCAGAAGTATGCAGAATCATCTAGATCGCTCTTTTCGAGCTATTTGATGCGAGAAACACGTTTTCTGGTGTTTTCACCACGCCACAGTGCGTTTGATATGCAGAACCGGCGACATCGTGGTTTTCGTCGGGTTTCAAGCTGAGATATGCATTTTCTGCGATCATATTGGTGAGACTTCAGTCAGAAGTATGCAGAATCATCTAGATCGCTCGTTTCGAGCTATTTAAAGCGAGAAACACGTTTTCTGGTGTATTCACCACCCCACTGTGCGTTTGATATGCAGAACCGGCGACATCGTGGTTTTGGTCGGGTTTCAAGCTGAGATATGCATTTTCTGCGATAATCTTGGTGAGACTTTAGTCAGAAGTATGCAGAATCATCTAGATCGCTCGTTTCGAGCTACTTAATGCGAGAAACACGTTATCTGGTGTTTTCACCACTCCACAGTGCGTTTAACTTGCAGAACCGTCGACATCTTGGATTTCGTCGGGGTTCAAGCTGGGATATGCATTTTCAACGATAATCTTGGTAAGAATTCTGTCAGAAGTATGCAGAATCATCGAGATCGCTCTATTCGAGCTATTTAATGCGAGAAACACGTTATCTGGTTGTTTTCGCCACTCCACAGTGCGTTTGATATGCAGAAACGGAGATATCTTGGTTTCGGTCGGGTTTCAAGCTGAGATATGCATTTTCTGCGATAATCTTGGAGAGTCTTCTGTCAGAAGTATGCAGAATCATCGCGATCGCTCTATTCGAGCTATCTAATGCGAGAAACACGTTATCTGGTGTTTTCATCACTCCACAGGGCGTTTGATATGCAGAACCGGCGATATCTTGGTTTTCGTGGGGTTTCCAGCTGAGATATGCATTTTCTGCGATAATCTTGGTGAGACTTTAGTCAGAACTATGCAGAATCATCTAGATCGCTCGTTTCGAGCTATTTGATGCGAGAAACACGTTTTCTGGTGTATTCACCACTCCACAGTTCGTTTGATATGCAGAACCGGCGACATCGTGTTTTTCGTCGGGTTTCAAGCTGAGATATGCATTTTCTGCGATCATATTGGTGAGACTTCAGTCAGAAGTATGCAGAATCACCTAGATCGCTCGTTTCGAGCTATTTAATGCGCGAAACACGTTATCTGGTTGTTTTCACCACTCCACAGTGCGTTTGATATGCAGAACCGGCGACATCTTGATTTTCGTGAGGTTTCAAGCTGAGATATGCATTTTCTTCGATAATCTTGGTGAGACTTCTGTCAGAAGTATGCAGAATCATCGCGATCGCTCTATTCGAGCTATTTAATGCGAGAAACACGTTATCTGGTGTTTTCATCACTCCACAGGGCGTTTGATATGCAGAACCGGCGATATCTTGGTTTTCCTGGGGTTTCCAGCTGAGATATGCATTTTCTGTGATAATCTTGGTGAGTCTTCTGTCAGAAGTATGCAGAATCATCTAGATCGCTCTTTTTGAGCTGTTTAATGCGAGAAACAGGTTTTCTGGTGTTTTCACCACGCCACAGTGCGTTTGATATGCAGAACCGGCGATATCTTGGTTTTCGTGGGGTTTCCAGCTGAAATATGCATTTTCTGCGATAATCTTGGTGTTTCATCTATGAGAAGTATGCAGAATCATCGAGAACGCTCTTTTCGAGCTAGTTAATGCGAGATACACGTTTTCTGGTGTTTTCACCACTCCATAGTGCGTCTGATATGCAGAACCGGCGATATCTTGGTTTTCGTGGGGTTTCCAGCTGAGATATGCATTTTCCGCGATAATCTTGGTGAGTCTTCTGTCAGAAGTATGCAGAATCATCTAGATCGCTCTTTTCGAGCTATTTGATGCGAGAAACACGTTTTCTGGTGTTTTCACCACGCCACAGTGCGTTTGATATGCAGAACCGGCGACATCGTGGTTTTCGTCGGGTTTCAAGCTGAGATATGCATTTTCTGCGATCATATTGGTGAGACTTCAGTCAGAAGTATGCAGAATCATCTAGATCGCTCGTTTCGAGCTATTTAAAGCGAGAAACACGTTTTCTGGTGTATTCACCACCCCACTGTGCGTTTGATATGCAGAACCGGCGACATCGTGGTTTTGGTCGGGTTTCAAGCTGAGATATGCATTTTCTGCGATAATCTTGGTGAGACTTTAGTCAGAAGTATGCAGAATCATCTAAATCGCTCGTTTCGAGCTACTTAATGCGAGAAACACGTTATCTGGTGTTTTCACCACTCCACAGTGCGTTTAACTTGCAGAACCGTCGACATCTTGGATTTCGTCGGGGTTCAAGCTGGGATATGCATTTTCAACGATAATCTTGGTAAGAATTCTGTCAGAAGTATGCAGAATCATCGAGATCGCTCTATTCGAGCTATTTAATGCGAGAAACACGTTATCTGGTTGTTTTCGCCACTCCACAGTGCGTTTGATATGCAGAAACGGAGATATCTTGGTTTCGGTCGGGTTTCAAGCTGAGATATGCATTTTCTGCGATAATCTTGGAGAGTCTTCTGTCAGAAGTATGCAGAATCATCGCGATCGCTCTATTCGAGCTATCTAATGCGAGAAACACGTTATCTGGTGTTTTCATCACTCCACAGGGCGTTTGATATGCAGAACCGGCGATATCTTGGTTTTCGTGGGGTTTCCAGCTGAGATATGCATTTTCTGCGATAATCTTGGTGAGACTTTAGTCAGAACTATGCAGAATCATCTAGATCGCTCGTTTCGAGCTATTTAATGCGAAAAAACAAGTTTTCTGGTGTTTTGACCACTCCACAGTGCGTTTGATATGTAGAGCCGCCGATAACTTGGTTTTCGTGGGGCTTCCAGCTGAAATATGCATTTTCTGCGATAATCTTTGTGTTTCATCTATGAGAAGTATGCAGAATCATCTAGATCGCTCTTTTCGAGCTATTTAAATCGAGAAACACGTTTTCTGGTGTATTCACCACCCCACAGTGCGTTTGATATGCAGAACCGGCGACATCGTGGTTTTGGTCGGGTTTCAAGCTGAGATATGCATTTTCTGCGATAATCTTGGTGAGACTTTAGTCAGAAGTATGCAGAATCATCTAGATCGCTCGTTTCGAACTACTTAATGCGAGAAACACGTTATCTGGTGTTTTCACCACTCCACAGTGCGTTTAACTTGCAGAACCAGCGACATCTTGGATTTCGTCGGAGTTCAAGCTGGGATATGCATTTTCAACGATAATCTTGGTAAGAATTCTGTCAGAAGTATGCAGTATCATCTAGATCGCTCTTTTCGAGCTACTTGATGCGAGAAACACGTTTTCTGGTGTTTTGACCACTCCACAGTGCGTTTGATATGTAGAACCGCCGATAACTTGGTTTTCGTGGGGATTCCAGCTGAAATATGCATTTTCTGCGATAATATTGGTGAGACTTCAGTCAGAAGTATGCAGAATCATCTAGATCGCTCGTTTCGAGTTATTTAATGCGAGAAACACGTTATCTGGTTGTTTTCACCACTCCACAGTGCGTTTGATATGCAGAACCGGCGACATCTTGATTTTCGTGAGGTTTCAAGCTGAGATATGCATTTTCTGCGATAATCTTGGTGAGTCTTCTGTCAGAAGTATGCAGAATAATCTAGATCGCTCTTTTCGAGCTATTTGATGCGAGAAACAAGTTTTCTGGTGTTTTCACCACTCCACAGTTCGTTTGATATGCAGAACCGGCGACATCGTGTTTTTCGTCGGGTTTCAAGCTGAGATATGCATTTTCTGCGATCATATTGGTGAGACTTCAGTCAGAAGTATGCAGAATCACCTAGATCGCTCTATTCGAGCTATTTAATGCGAGAAACACGTTATCTGGTTGTTTTCACCACTCCACAGTGCGTTTGATATGCAGAACCGGCGACATCTTGGTTTTCGTGGGGTTTCCAGCTGAAATATTCATTTTCTGCGATAATATTGGTGAGACTTCAGTCAGAAGTATGCAGAATCATCGCGATCGCTCTATTCGAGCTATTTAATGCGAGAAACACGTTATCTGGTGTTTTCATCACTCCACAGGGCGTTTGATATGCAGAACCGGCGATATCTTGGTTTTCCTGGGGTTTCCAGCTGAGATATGCATTTTCTGTGATAATCTTGGTGAGTCTTCTGTCAGAAGTATGCAGAATCATCTAGATCGCTCTTTTCGAGCTGTTTAATGCGAGAAACAGGTTTTCTGGTGTTTTCACCACGCCACAGTGCGTTTGATATGCAGAACCGGCGATATCTTGGTTTTCGTGGGGTTTCCAGCTGAAATATGCATTTTCTGCGATAATCTTGGTGTTTCATCTATGAGAAGTATGCAGAATCATCGAGAACGCTCTTTTCGAGCTAGTTAATGCGAGATACACGTTTTCTGGTGTTTTCACCACTCCATAGTGCGTCTGATATGCAGAACCGGCGATATCTTGGTTTTCGTGGGGTTTCCAGCTGAGATATGCATTTTCCGCGATAATCTTGGTGAGTCTTCTGTCAGAAGTATGCAGAATCATCTAGATCGCTCTTTTCGAGCTATTTGATGCGAGAAACACGTTTTCTGGTGTTTTCACCACGCCACAGTGCGTTTGATATGCAGAACCGGCGACATCGTGGTTTTCGTCGGGTTTCAAGCTGAGATATAGCATTTTCTGCGATAATATTGGTGAGACTTCAGTCAGAAGTATGCAGAATCATCTAGATCGCTCGTTTCGAGCTATTTAAAGCGAGAAACACGTTATCTGGTTGTTTTCACCACTCCACAGTGCGTTTGATATGCAGAACCGGCGATATCTTGGTTTTCCTGGGGTTTCCAGCTGAGATATGCATTTTCTGTGATAATCTTGGTGAGTCTTCTGTCAGAAGTATGCAGAATCATCTAGATCGCTCTTTTTGAGCTGTTTAATGCGAGAAACAGGTTTTCTGGTGTTTTCACCACGCCACAGTGCGTTTGATATGCAGAACCGGCGATATCTTGGTTTTCGTGGGGTTTCCAGCTGAAATATGCATTTTCTGCGATAATCTTTGTGTTTCATCTATGAGAAGTATGCAGAATCATCTAGATCGCTCTTTTCGAGCTATTTAATTCGAGAAACACGTTTTCTGGTGTATTCACCACCCCACTGTGCGTTTGATATGCAGAACCGGCGACATCGTGGTTTTGGTCGGGTTTCAAGCTGAGATATGCATTTTCTGCGATAATCTTGGTGAGACTTTAGTCAGAAGTATGCAGAATCATCTAGATCGCTCGTTTCGAGCTACTTAATGCGAGAAACACGTTATCTGGTGTTTTCACCACTCCACAGTGCGTTTAACTTGCAGAACCGTCGACATCTTGGATTTCGTCGGGGTTCAAGCTGGGATATGCATTTTCAACGATAATCTTGGTAAGAATTCTGTCAGAAGTATGCGGAATCATCGAGATCGCTCTATTCGAGCTATTTAATGCGAGAAACACGTTATCTGGTTGTTTTCGCCACTCCACAGTGCGTTTAACTTGCAGAACCGTCGACATCTTGGATTTCGTCGGGGTTCAAGCTGGGATATGCATTTTCAACAATAATCTTGGTAAGAATTCTGTCAGAAGTATGCAGAATCATCGCGATCGCTCTATTCGAGCTATTTAATGCGAGAAACACGTTATCTGGTGTTTTCATCACTCCACAGGGCGTTTGATATGCAGAACCGGCGATATCTTGGTTTTCCTGGGGTTTCCAGCTGAGATATGCATTTTCTGTGATAATCTTGGTGAGTCTTCTGTCAGAAGTATGCAGAATCATCTAGATCGCTCTTTTCGAGCTGTTTAATGCGAGAAACAGGTTTTCTGGTGTTTTCACCACGCCACAGTGCGTTTGATATGCAGAACCGGCGATATCTTGGTTTTCGTGGGGTTTCCAGCTGAAATATGCATTTTCTGCGATAATCTTGGTGTTTCATCTATGAGAAGTATGCAGAATCATCGAGAACGCTCTTTTCGAGCTAGTTAATGCGAGATACACGTTTTCTGGTGTTTTCACCACTCCATAGTGCGTCTGATATGCAGAACCGGCGATATCTTGGTTTTCGTGGGGTTTCCAGCTGAGATATGCATTTTCCGCGATAATCTTGGTGAGTCTTCTGTCAGAAGTATGCAGAATCATCTAGATCGCTCTTTTCGAGCTATTTGATGCGAGAAACACGTTTTCTGGTGTTTTCACCACGCCACAGTGCGTTTGATATGCAGAACCGGCGACATCGTGGTTTTCGTCGGGTTTCAAGCTGAGATATGCATTTTCTGCGATCATATTGGTGAGACTTCAGTCAGAAGTATGCAGAATCATCTAGATCGCTCGTTTCGAGCTATTTAAAGCGAGAAACACGTTATCTGGTTGTTTTGACCACTCCACAGTGCGTTTGATATGTAGAGCCGCCGATAACTTGGTTTTCGTGGGGTTTCCAGCTGAAATATGCATTTTCTGCGATAATCTTGGTGTTTCATCTATGAGAAGTATGCAGAATCATCGAGAACGCTCTTTTCGAGCTAGTTAATGCGAGATACACGTTTTCTGATGTTTTCACCACTCCATAGTGCGTCTGATATGCAGAACCGGCGATATCTTGGTTTTCGTGGGGTTTCCAGCTGAGATATGCAATTTCTGTGATAATCTTGGTGTGTCTTCTGTCAGAAGTATGCAGAATCATCTAGATCGCTCTTTTCGAGCTATTTAATGCGAGAAACACGTTTTCTGGTGTTTTCACCACGCCACAGTGCGTTTGATATGCAGAACCGGCGACATCGTGGTTTTCGTCGGGTTTCAAGCTGAGATATAGCATTTTCTGCGATAATATTGGTGAGACTTCAGTCAGAAGTATGCAGAATCATCTAGATCGCTCGTTTCGAGCTATTTAAAGCGAGAAACACGTTATCTGGTTGTTTTCACCACTCCACAGTGCGTTTGATATGCAGAACCGGCGATATCTTGGTTTTCGTGGGGTTTCCAGCTGAGATATGCATTTTCTGCTATAATCTTGGTGAGTCTTCTGTCAGAAGTATGCAGAATCATCGAGATCGCTCTATTCGAGCTATTTAATGCGAGAAACACGTTATCTGGTTGTTTTCACCACTCCACAGTGCGTTTGATATGCAGAACCGGCGATATCTTGGTTTTCGTGGGGTTTCCAGCTGAGATATGCATTTTCTGCGATAATCTTGGTGAGACTTCAGTCAGAAGTATGCAGAATCATCTAGATCGCTCGTTTCGAGCTATTTAAAGCGAGAAACACGTTATCTGGTTGTTTTGACCACTCCACAGTGCGTTTGATATGTAGAGCCGCCGATAACTTGGTTTTCGTGGGGCTTCCAGCTGAAATATGCATTTTCTGCGATAATCTTTGTGTTTCATCTATGAGAAGTATGCAGAATCATCTAGATCGCTCTTTTCGAGCTATTTAATTCGAGAAACACGTTTTCTGGTGTATTCACCACCCCACTGTGCGTTTGATATGCAGAACCGGCGACATCGTGGTTTTGGTCGGGTTTCAAGCTGAGATATGCATTTTCTGCGATAATCTTGGTGAGACTTTAGTCAGAAGTATGCAGAATCATCTAGATCGCTCGTTTCGAGCTACTTAATGCGAGAAACACGTTATCTGGTGTTTTCACCACTCCACAGTGCGTTTAACTTGCAGAACCGTCGACATCTTGGATTTCGTCGGGGTTCAAGCTGGGATATGCATTTTCAACGATAATCTTGGTAAGAATTCTGTCAGAAGTATGCAGAATCATCGAGATCGCTCTATTCGAGCTATTTAATGCGAGAAACACGTTATCTGGTTGTTTTCGCCACTACACAGTGCGTTTGATATGCAGAAACGGAGATATCTTGGTTTCGGTCGGGTTTCAAGCTGAGATATGCATTTTCTGCGATAATCTTGGTGAGTCTTCTGTCAGAAGTATGCAGAATCATCGCGATCGCTCTATTCGAGCTATCTAATGCGAGAAACACGTTATCTGGTGTTTTCATCACTCCACAGGGCGTTTGATATGCAGAACCGGCGATATCTTGGTTTTCGTGGGGTTTCCAGCTGAGATATGCATTTTCTGCGATAATCTTGGTGAGACTTTAGTCAGAACTATGCAGAATCATCTAGATCGCTCGTTTCGAGCTATTTGATGCGAGAAACACGTTTTCTGGTGTATTCACCACTCCACAGTTCGTTTGATATGCAGAACCGGCGACATCGTGTTTTTCGTCGGGTTTCAAGCTGAGATATGCATTTTCTGCGATCATATTGGTGAGACTTCAGTCAGAAGTATGCAGAATCACCTAGATCGCTCGTTTCGAGCTATTTAATGCGCGAAACACGTTATCTGGTTGTTTTCACCACTCCACAGTGCGTTTGATATGCAGAACCGGCGACATCTTGATTTTCGTGAGGTTTCAAGCTGAGATATGCATTTTCTTCGATAATCTTGGTGAGACTTCTGTCAGAAGTATGCAGAATCATCGCGATCGCTCTATTCGAGCTATTTAATGCGAGAAACACGTTATCTGGTGTTTTCATCACTCCACAGGGCGTTTGATATGCAGAACCGGCGATATCTTGGTTTTCCTGGGGTTTCCAGCTGAGATATGCATTTTCTGTGATAATCTTGGTGAGTCTTCTGTCAGAAGTATGCAGAATCATCTAGATCGCTCTTTTTGAGCTGTTTAATGCGAGAAACAGGTTTTCTGGTGTTTTCACCACGCCACAGTGCGTTTGATATGCAGAACCGGCGATATCTTGGTTTTCGTGGGGTTTCCAGCTGAAATATGCATTTTCTGCGATAATCTTGGTGTTTCATCTATGAGAAGTATGCAGAATCATCGAGAACGCTCTTTTCGAGCTAGTTAATGCGAGATACACGTTTTCTGGTGTTTTCACCACTCCATAGTGCGTCTGATATGCAGAACCGGCGATATCTTGGTTTTCGTGGGGTTTCCAGCTGAGATATGCATTTTCCGCGATAATCTTGGTGAGTCTTCTGTCAGAAGTATGCAGAATCATCTAGATCGCTCTTTTCGAGCTATTTGATGCGAGAAACACGTTTTCTGGTGTTTTCACCACGCCACAGTGCGTTTGATATGCAGAACCGGCGACATCGTGGTTTTCGTCGGGTTTCAAGCTGAGATATGCATTTTCTGCGATCATATTGGTGAGACTTCAGTCAGAAGTATGCAGAATCATCTAGATCGCTCGTTTCGAGCTATTTAAAGCGAGAAACACGTTTTCTGGTGTATTCACCACCCCACTGTGCGTTTGATATGCAGAACCGGCGACATCGTGGTTTTGGTCGGGTTTCAAGCTGAGATATGCATTTTCTGCGATAATCTTGGTGAGACTTTAGTCAGAAGTATGCAGAATCATCTAGATCGCTCGTTTCGAGCTACTTAATGCGAGAAACACGTTATCTGGTGTTTTCACCACTCCACAGTGCGTTTAACTTGCAGAACCGTCGACATCTTGGATTTCGTCGGGGTTCAAGCTGGGATATGCATTTTCAACGATAATCTTGGTAAGAATTCTGTCAGAAGTATGCAGAATCATCGAGATCGCTCTATTCGAGCTATTTAATGCGAGAAACACGTTATCTGGTTGTTTTCGCCACTCCACAGTGCGTTTGATATGCAGAAACGGAGATATCTTGGTTTCGGTCGGGTTTCAAGCTGAGATATGCATTTTCTGCGATAATCTTGGAGAGTCTTCTGTCAGAAGTATGCAGAATCATCGCGATCGCTCTATTCGAGCTATCTAATGCGAGAAACACGTTATCTGGTGTTTTCATCACTCCACAGGGCGTTTGATATGCAGAACCGGCGATATCTTGGTTTTCGTGGGGTTTCCAGCTGAGATATGCATTTTCTGCGATAATCTTGGTGAGACTTTAGTCAGAACTATGCAGAATCATCTAGATCGCTCGTTTCGAGCTATTTGATGCGAGAAACACGTTTTCTGGTGTATTCACCACTCCACAGTTCGTTTGATATGCAGAACCGGCGACATCGTGTTTTTCGTCGGGTTTCAAGCTGAGATATGCATTTTCTGCGATCATATTGGTGAGACTTCAGTCAGAAGTATGCAGAATCACCTAGATCGCTCGTTTCGAGCTATTTAATGCGCGAAACACGTTATCTGGTTGTTTTCACCACTCCACAGTGCGTTTGATATGCAGAACCGGCGACATCTTGATTTTCGTGAGGTTTCAAGCTGAGATATGCATTTTCTTCGATAATCTTGGTGAGACTTCTGTCAGAAGTATGCAGAATCATCGCGATCGCTCTATTCGAGCTATTTAATGCGAGAAACACGTTATCTGGTGTTTTCATCACTCCACAGGGCGTTTGATATGCAGAACCGGCGATATCTTGGTTTTCCTGGGGTTTCCAGCTGAGATATGCATTTTCTGTGATAATCTTGGTGAGTCTTCTGTCAGAAGTATGCAGAATCATCTAGATCGCTCTTTTTGAGCTGTTTAATGCGAGAAACAGGTTTTCTGGTGTTTTCACCACGCCACAGTGCGTTTGATATGCAGAACCGGCGATATCTTGGTTTTCGTGGGGTTTCCAGCTGAAATATGCATTTTCTGCGATAATCTTGGTGTTTCATCTATGAGAAGTATGCAGAATCATCGAGAACGCTCTTTTCGAGCTAGTTAATGCGAGATACACGTTTTCTGGTGTTTTCACCACTCCATAGTGCGTCTGATATGCAGAACCGGCGATATCTTGGTTTTCGTGGGGTTTCCAGCTGAGATATGCATTTTCCGCGATAATCTTGGTGAGTCTTCTGTCAGAAGTATGCAGAATCATCTAGATCGCTCTTTTCGAGCTATTTGATGCGAGAAACACGTTTTCTGGTGTTTTCACCACGCCACAGTGCGTTTGATATGCAGAACCGGCGACATCGTGGTTTTCGTCGGGTTTCAAGCTGAGATATGCATTTTCTGCGATCATATTGGTGAGACTTCAGTCAGAAGTATGCAGAATCATCTAGATCGCTCGTTTCGAGCTATTTAAAGCGAGAAACACGTTTTCTGGTGTATTCACCACCCCACTGTGCGTTTGATATGCAGAACCGGCGACATCGTGGTTTTGGTCGGGTTTCAAGCTGAGATATGCATTTTCTGCGATAATCTTGGTGAGACTTTAGTCAGAAGTATGCAGAATCATCTAAATCGCTCGTTTCGAGCTACTTAATGCGAGAAACACGTTATCTGGTGTTTTCACCACTCCACAGTGCGTTTAACTTGCAGAACCGTCGACATCTTGGATTTCGTCGGGGTTCAAGCTGGGATATGCATTTTCAACGATAATCTTGGTAAGAATTCTGTCAGAAGTATGCAGAATCATCGAGATCGCTCTATTCGAGCTATTTAATGCGAGAAACACGTTATCTGGTTGTTTTCGCCACTCCACAGTGCGTTTGATATGCAGAAACGGAGATATCTTGGTTTCGGTCGGGTTTCAAGCTGAGATATGCATTTTCTGCGATAATCTTGGAGAGTCTTCTGTCAGAAGTATGCAGAATCATCGCGATCGCTCTATTCGAGCTATCTAATGCGAGAAACACGTTATCTGGTGTTTTCATCACTCCACAGGGCGTTTGATATGCAGAACCGGCGATATCTTGGTTTTCGTGGGGTTTCCAGCTGAGATATGCATTTTCTGCGATAATCTTGGTGAGACTTTAGTCAGAACTATGCAGAATCATCTAGATCGCTCGTTTCGAGCTATTTAATGCGAAAAAACAAGTTTTCTGGTGTTTTGACCACTCCACAGTGCGTTTGATATGTAGAGCCGCCGATAACTTGGTTTTCGTGGGGCTTCCAGCTGAAATATGCATTTTCTGCGATAATCTTTGTGTTTCATCTATGAGAAGTATGCAGAATCATCTAGATCGCTCTTTTCGAGCTATTTAAATCGAGAAACACGTTTTCTGGTGTATTCACCACCCCACAGTGCGTTTGATATGCAGAACCGGCGACATCGTGGTTTTGGTCGGGTTTCAAGCTGAGATATGCATTTTCTGCGATAATCTTGGTGAGACTTTAGTCAGAAGTATGCAGAATCATCTAGATCGCTCGTTTCGAACTACTTAATGCGAGAAACACGTTATCTGGTGTTTTCACCACTCCACAGTGCGTTTAACTTGCAGAACCAGCGACATCTTGGATTTCGTCGGAGTTCAAGCTGGGATATGCATTTTCAACGATAATCTTGGTAAGAATTCTGTCAGAAGTATGCAGTATCATCTAGATCGCTCTTTTCGAGCTACTTGATGCGAGAAACACGTTTTCTGGTGTTTTGACCACTCCACAGTGCGTTTGATATGTAGAACCGCCGATAACTTGGTTTTCGTGGGGATTCCAGCTGAAATATGCATTTTCTGCGATAATATTGGTGAGACTTCAGTCAGAAGTATGCAGAATCATCTAGATCGCTCGTTTCGAGTTATTTAATGCGAGAAACACGTTATCTGGTTGTTTTCACCACTCCACAGTGCGTTTGATATGCAGAACCGGCGACATCTTGATTTTCGTGAGGTTTCAAGCTGAGATATGCATTTTCTGCGATAATCTTGGTGAGTCTTCTGTCAGAAGTATGCAGAATAATCTAGATCGCTCTTTTCGAGCTATTTGATGCGAGAAACACGTTTTCTGGTGTTTTCACCACTCCACAGTTCGTTTGATATGCAGAACCGGCGACATCGTGTTTTTCGTCGGGTTTCAAGCTGAGATATGCATTTTCTGCGATCATATTGGTGAGACTTCAGTCAGAAGTATGCAGAATCACCTAGATCGCTCTATTCGAGCTATTTAATGCGAGAAACACGTTATCTGGTTGTTTTCACCACTCCACAGTGCGTTTGATATGCAGAACCGGCGACATCTTGGTTTTCGTGGGGTTTCCAGCTGAAATATTCATTTTCTGCGATAATATTGGTGAGACTTCAGTCAGAAGTATGCAGAATCATCTAGATCGCTCTTTTCGAGCTACTTAATGCACGAAACACGTTTCTGGTGTTTTCACCACTCCACAGTGCGTTTGATATGCAGAACCGGCGACATCTTGATTTTCGTGAGGTTTCTAGCTGAGATATGCATTTTCTGCGATAATATTGGTGAGACTTCAGTCAGAAGTATGCAGAATCATCCAGAACGCTCTTATCGAGCTAGTTAATGCGAGTAACACGTTTTCTGGT
The DNA here is from genome assembly GCA_951804975.1 of Anthophora plumipes. Classification (NCBI taxonomy): domain Eukaryota; kingdom Metazoa; phylum Arthropoda; class Insecta; order Hymenoptera; family Apidae; genus Anthophora; species Anthophora plumipes. The sequence goes on along the minus strand of CATORF010000790.1, from coordinate 1,238,882 downwards.
GTTTTCACCACTCAACGGAGCGTCTGATACGCAGAACCGGCGACATCTTGGTTTTCGGCGGGTTTCAAGCTGAGATATGCATTTTCGGCGATAATCTTGGTGAGTCTTCTGTCAGAAGTATGCAGAAGCATCTAGATCGCTCTTTTCGAGCTATTTAATGCGAGAAACACGTTTGCTGGTGTTTTCACCACTCCACAGTGCGTCTGATATGCAGAACTGGCGACACCTTGGTTTTCGTGGGGTTTCTAGCTGGGATATGCATTTTCTGCGATAATCTTGTTGAGACTTCTGTCCGAAGTATGCAGAATCATCGAGATCGCTCGTTTCGAGCTACTTAATGCGAAAAACACGTTATCTGGTGTTTTCACCACTCCACAGTGCGTTTGATATGCAGAACCGGCGATATCTCGGTTTTTGTGGGGTTTCAAGCTGAGATATGCATTTTCTGCGATAATCTTGGTGAGACTTCTGTTAGAAGGATGCAGAAGCATCGAGATCGCTCGTTTCGAGCTAGTTATTGCGAGAAAAACATTATGCGGTGTTTTCACCACTCCACAGTGCGTTTGATATGCAGAACCAGCGATATCTTGGTTTTCGTGGGGTTTCAAGCTGAGATATGCATTTTTTACGATAATTTTGGTGAGACTTCTGTCCGAAGTATGCAGAAGCATCGAGATCGCTCGTTTCGAGCTATTTAATGCGAGAAACACGTTATCTGGTGTTTTCACCACTCCCCAGTGCGTTTGATATGCAAAACCGGCGTCATCTTGGTTTTCGTGTGGTTTCAAGCTGAGATATGCATTTTCTGCGATAATCTTCGTGAGACTTCTGTTAGAAGTATGCAGAATCATCGAGATCGCACTTTTCGAGCTATTTAATGCGAGAAACACGTTATCTGGTGTTTTCACCACTCCACAGTGCGTTTGATATGCAGAACCGGCGACATCTTGGTTTTCGTGTGGTTTCAAGCTGAGATATGCATTTTCTGCGATAATCTTGGTGAGACTTCTGTCCGAAGTATGCTGAATCATCGAGATCGCTCTTATCGAGCTAGTTAGTGCGGGAAACACGTTTTGTGGGGTTTTCTCCACTCCACAGTTCGTTGGATATGCAGAACAGTAGATATCTTGGTTTTCGTGGGGTTTCAAGCAGAGATATGCATTTTCTGCGATAATCTTGGTGAGACTTCTGTTAGAAGTATGCAGCATCATCGAGATCGCACTTTTCGAGCTATTTAATGCGAGAAACACGTTATCTGGTGTTTTCACCACTCCACAGTGCGTTTGATATGCAGAACAGGCGATATCTTGATTTTCGTGGTGTTTCCAGCTGAGATATGCATTTTGTGCGATAATCTTGGTGGGTCTTTTGTCAGAAGTATGCAGAATCATCTAGATCGCTCTTTTCGAGCTACTTAATGCACGAAACACGTTTTCTGGAGTTTTCACCACTCCACAGTACGTTTGATATGCAGAACCGGCGACATCTTGATTTTCGTGAGATTTCAACCTGAGATATGCATTTTCTGCGATAATCTTGGTGAGACTTCTGTCAGAAGTATGCAGAATCATCGGGATCGCTCTTTTCGAGCTATTTAATACGAGAAACACGTTGTCTGGTTGTTTTCACGACTCCACAGTGCGTTTGATATGCAGAACCGGCGACATCTTAATTTTCGTGATGTTTCAAGCTGAGATATGGATTTTCTGCGATAATCTTGGTGACACTTCAGTCAGAAGTATGCAGAATCATCTAGATCGCTCTTTTCAAGCTATTTAATGCGAAAAATCAAGTTTTCTAGTGTTTTCACGACACCACAGTGCGTTTGATATCCAGAACCGGCTACATCTAGATTTTCGTGAGATTTCAACCTGAGATATGCATTTTCGTCGATAATCTAGGTGAGTCTTCTGTCAGTAGTATGCAGAATCATCGGGACCCCTCTTTTCGAGCTATTTAATGCGAGAAACACGTTATCTGTTGTTTTCACCACTCCGCAGTGCGTTTGATATGCAGAACCGGCGACATCTTGATTTTCGTGAGATTTCAACCTGAGATATGCATTTTCTACGATAATCTTGGTGAGACTTCCGTCAGAAGTATGCAGAATCTTCGAGATCGCTCTTTTCGAGGTATTTAATGCGAGAAACACGTTATCTGGTGTTTTCACGGCACCACAGTGCATTTGATATCCAGAACAGGCGACATCTTGAATTTCGTGAGATTTCAACCAGAGATATGCATTTTCGTCGATAATCTTGGTGAGACTTCTGTCAGAAGTATGCAGAATCTTCGAGAACGCTCTTTTCGAGCTACATAATGCGAGAAACACGTTTTCTGGTGTTTTCACCACTCCACAGTACGTTTGATGTGCAGAACCGGAGATAACTTGGTTTTCGTGAGGTTTCAAGCTGAGATATGCATTTTCTGCGATTATCTTGGTGAGACTTCTGTCAGAAGTATGCATAATCATCGGGATCGCACTTCTCGAGCTATTTAATGCGAGAAACACGTTATCTGGTTGTTTTCACCACTCCACAGTGCGTTTGATTTGCAGAACCGGCGACATCTTGATTTTCGTGAGGTTTCAAGCTGAGATATGCATTTTCTGCGATAATCTTGGTGAGACTTCTGTCAGAAGTATGCAGAATCATCGGGATCGCTCTTTTCGAGCTATTTAATGCGAGAAACACGTTGTCTGTTGTTTTCACCACTCCGCAGTGCGTTTGATATGCAGAACCGGCGACATCTTGATTTTCGTGAGATTTCAACCTGAGATATGCATTTTCTACGATAATCTTGGTGAGACTTCAGTCAGAAGTATGCAGAATCTTCGAGATCGCTCTTTTCGAGCTATTTAATGCGAGAAACACGTTATCTGGTGTTTTCACGGCACCACAGTGCGTTTGATATCCAGAACAGGCGACATCTTGAATTTCGTGAGATTTCAACCTGAGATATGCATTTTCGTCGATAATCTTGGTGAGACTTCAGTCAGAAGTATGCAGAATCACCTAGATCGCTCGTTTCGAGCTATTTAATGCGCGAAACACGTTATCTGGTTGTTTTCACCACTCCACAGTGCGTTTGATATGCAGAACCGGCGACATCTTGATTTTCGTGAGGTTTCAAGCTGAGATATGCATTTTCTTCGATAATCTTGGTGAGACTTCTGTCAGAAGTATGCAGAATCATCGCGATCGCTCTATTCGAGCTATTTAATGCGAGAAACACGTTATCTGGTGTTTTCATCACTCCACAGGGCGTTTGATATGCAGAACCGGCGATATCTTGGTTTTCCTGGGGTTTCCAGCTGAGATATGCATTTTCTGTGATAATCTTGGTGAGTCTTCTGTCAGAAGTATGCAGAATCATCTAGATCGCTCTTTTCGAGCTGTTTAATGCGAGAAACAGGTTTTCTGGTGTTTTCACCACGCCACAGTGCGTTTGATATGCAGAACCGGCGATATCTTGGTTTTCGTGGGGTTTCCAGCTGAAATATGCATTTTCTGCGATAATCTTGGTGTTTCATCTATGAGAAGTATGCAGAATCATCGAGAACGCTCTTTTCGAGCTAGTTAATGCGAGATACACGTTTTCTGGTGTTTTCACCACTCCATAGTGCGTCTGATATGCAGAACCGGCGATATCTTGGTTTTCGTGGGGTTTCCAGCTGAGATATGCATTTTCCGCGATAATCTTGGTGAGTCTTCTGTCAGAAGTATGCAGAATCATCTAGATCGCTCTTTTCGAGCTATTTGATGCGAGAAACACGTTTTCTGGTGTTTTCACCACGCCACAGTGCGTTTGATATGCAGAACCGGCGACATCGTGGTTTTCGTCGGGTTTCAAGCTGAGATATGCATTTTCTGCGATCATATTGGTGAGACTTCAGTCAGAAGTATGCAGAATCATCTAGATCGCTCGTTTCGAGCTATTTAAAGCGAGAAACACGTTTTCTGGTGTATTCACCACCCCACTGTGCGTTTGATATGCAGAACCGGCGACATCGTGGTTTTGGTCGGGTTTCAAGCTGAGATATGCATTTTCTGCGATAATCTTGGTGAGACTTTAGTCAGAAGTATGCAGAATCATCTAGATCGCTCGTTTCGAGCTACTTAATGCGAGAAACACGTTATCTGGTGTTTTCACCACTCCACAGTGCGTTTAACTTGCAGAACCGTCGACATCTTGGATTTCGTCGGGGTTCAAGCTGGGATATGCATTTTCAACGATAATCTTGGTAAGAATTCTGTCAGAAGTATGCAGAATCTTCGAGATCGCTCTATTCGAGCTATTTAATGCGAGAAACACGTTATCTGGTTGTTTTCGCCACTCCACAGTGCGTTTGATATGCAGAAACGGAGATATCTTGGTTTCGGTCGGGTTTCAAGCTGAGATATGCATTTTCTGCGATAATCTTGGAGAGTCTTCTGTCAGAAGTATGCAGAATCATCGCGATCGCTCTATTCGAGCTATCTAATGCGAGAAACACGTTATCTGGTGTTTTCATCACTCCACAGGGCGTTTGATATGCAGAACCGGCGATATCTTGGTTTTCGTGGGGTTTCCAGCTGAGATATGCATTTTCTGCGATAATCTTGGTGAGACTTTAGTCAGAACTATGCAGAATCATCTAGATCGCTCGTTTCGAGCTATTTAATGCGAAAAAACAAGTTTTCTGGTGTTTTGACCACTCCACAGTGCGTTTGATATGTAGAGCCGCCGATAACTTGGTTTTCGTGGGGCTTCCAGCTGAAATATGCATTTTCTGCGATAATCTTTGTGTTTCATTTATGAGAAGTATGCAGAATCATCTAGATCGCTCTTTTCGAGCTATTTAAATCGAGAAACACGTTTTCTGGTGTATTCACCACCCCACAGTGCGTTTGATATGCAGAACCGGCGACATCGTGGTTTTGGTCGGGTTTCAAGCTGAGATATGCATTTTCTGCGATAATCTTGGTGAGACTTTAGTCAGAAGTATGCAGAATCATCTAGATCGCTCGTTTCGAACTACTTAATGCGAGAAACACGTTATCTGGTGTTTTCACCACTCCACAGTGCGTTTAACTTGCAGAACCAGCGACATCTTGGATTTCGTCGGAGTTCAAGCTGGGATATGCATTTTCAACGATAATCTTGGTAAGAATTCTGTCAGAAGTATGCAGTATCATCTAGATCGCTCTTTTCGAGCTACTTGATGCGAGAAACACGTTTTCTGGTGTTTTGACCACTCCACAGTGCGTTTGATATGTAGAACCGCCGATAACTTGGTTTTCGTGGGGATTCCAGCTGAAATATGCATTTTCTGCGATAATATTGGTGAGACTTCAGTCAGAAGTATGCAGAATCATCTAGATCGCTCGTTTCGAGTTATTTAATGCGAGAAACACGTTATCTGGTTGTTTTCACCACTCCACAGTGCGTTTGATATGCAGAACCGGCGACATCTAGATTTTCGTGAGGTTTCAAGCTGAGATATGCATTTTCTGCGATAATCTTGGTGAGTCTTCTGTCAGAAGTATGCAGAATAATCTAGATCGCTCTTTTCGAGCTATTTGATGCGAGAAACACGTTTTCTGGTGTTTTCACCACTCCACAGTTCGTTTGATATGCAGAACCGACGACATCGTGTTTTTCGTCGGGTTTCAAGCTGAGATATGCATTTTCTGCGATCATATTGGTGAGACTTCAGTCAGAAGTATGCAGAATCACCTAGATCGCTCTATTCGAGCTATTTAATGCGAGAAACACGTTATCTGGTTGTTTTCACCACTCCACAGTGCGTTTGATATGCAGAACCGGCGACATCTTGGTTTTCGTGGGGTTTCCAGCTGAAATATTCATTTTCTGCGATAATATTGGTGAGACTTCAGTCAGAAGTATGCAGAATCATCTAGATCGCTCTTTTCGAGCTACTTAATGCACGAAACACGTTTCTGGTGTTTTCACCACTCCACAGTGCGTTTGATATGCAGAACCGGCGACATCTTGATTTTCGTGAGGTTTCTAGCTGAGATATGCATTTTCTGCGATAATATTGGTGAGACTTCAGTCAGAAGTATGCAGAATCATCCAGAACGCTCTTATCGAGCTAGTTAATGCGAGTAACACGTTTTCTGGTGTTTTCACCACTCAACGGAGCGTCTGATACGCAGAACCGGCGACATCTTGGTTTTCGGCGGGTTTCAAGCTGAGATATGCATTTTCGGCGATAATCTTGGTGAGTCTTCTGTCAGAAGTATGCAGAAGCATCTAGATCGCTCTTTTCGAGCTATTTAATGCGAGAAACACGTTTGCTGGTGTTTTCACCACTCCACAGTGCGTCTGATATGCAGAACTGGCGACACCTTGGTTTTCGTGGGGTTTCTAGCTGGGATATGCATTTTCTGCGATAATCTTGTTGAGACTTCTGTCCGAAGTATGCAGAATCATCGAGATCGCTCGTTTCGAGCTACTTAATGCGAGAAACACGTTATCTGGTGTTTTCACCACTCCACAGTGCGTTTGATATGCAGAACCGGCGATATCTCGGTTTTTGTGGGGTTTCAAGCTGAGATATGCATTTTCTGCGATAATCTTGGTGAGACTTCTGTTAGAAGGATGCAGAAGCATCGAGATCGCTCGTTTCGAGCTAGTTATTGCGAGAAAAACATTATGCGGTGTTTTCACCACTCCACAGTGCGTTTGATATGCAGAACCAGCGATATCTTGGTTTTCGTGGGGTTTCAAGCTGAGATATGCATTTTTTACGATAATTTTGGTGAGACTTCTGTCCGAAGTATGCAGAAGCATCGAGATCGCTCGTTTCGAGCTATTTAATGCGAGAAACACGTTTTCTGGTGTATTCACCACCCCACAGTGCGTTTGATATGCAGAACCGGCGACATCGTGGTTTTGGTCGGGTTTCAAGCTGAGATATGCATTTTCTGCGATAATCTTGGTGAGACTTTAGTCAGAAGTATGCAGAATCATCTAGATCGCTCGTTTCGAACTACTTAATGCGAGAAACACGTTATCTGGTGTTTTCACCACTCCACAGTGCGTTTAACTTGCAGAACCAGCGACATCTTGGATTTCGTCGGAGTTCAAGCTGGGATATGCATTTTCAACGATAATCTTGGTAAGAATTCTGTCAGAAGTATGCAGTATCATCTAGATCGCTCTTTTCGAGCTACTTGATGCGAGAAACACGTTTTCTGGTGTTTTGACCACTCCACAGTGCGTTTGATATGTAGAACCGCCGATAACTTGGTTTTCGTGGGGATTCCAGCTGAAATATGCATTTTCTGCGATAATATTGGTGAGACTTCAGTCAGAAGTATGCAGAATCATCTAGATCGCTCGTTTCGAGTTATTTAATGCGAGAAACACGTTATCTGGTTGTTTTCACCACTCCACAGTGCGTTTGATATGCAGAACCGGCGACATCTAGATTTTCGTGAGGTTTCAAGCTGAGATATGCATTTTCTGCGATAATCTTGGTGAGTCTTCTGTCAGAAGTATGCAGAATAATCTAGATCGCTCTTTTCGAGCTATTTGATGCGAGAAACACGTTTTCTGGTGTTTTCACCACTCCACAGTTCGTTTGATATGCAGAACCGGCGACATCGTGTTTTTCGTCGGGTTTCAAGCTGAGATATGCATTTTCTGCGATCATATTGGTGAGACTTCAGTCAGAAGTATGCAGAATCACCTAGATCGCTCTATTCGAGCTATTTAATGCGAGAAACACGTTATCTGGTTGTTTTCACCACTCCACAGTGCGTTTGATATGCAGAACCGGCGACATCTTGGTTTTCGTGGGGTTTCCAGCTGAAATATTCATTTTCTGCGATAATATTGGTGAGACTTCAGTCAGAAGTATGCAGAATCATCTAGATCGCTCTTTTCGAGCTACTTAATGCACGAAACACGTTTCTGGTGTTTTCACCACTCCACAGTGCGTTTGATATGCAGAACCGGCGACATCTTGATTTTCGTGAGGTTTCTAGCTGAGATATGCATTTTCTGCGATAATATTGGTGAGACTTCAGTCAGAAGTATGCAGAATCATCCAGAACGCTCTTATCGAGCTAGTTAATGCGAGTAACACGTTTTCTGGTGTTTTCACCACTCAACGGAGCGTCTGATACGCAGAACCGGCGACATCTTGGTTTTCGGCGGGTTTCAAGCTGAGATATGCATTTTCGGCGATAATCTTGGTGAGTCTTCTGTCAGAAGTATGCAGAAGCATCTAGATCGCTCTTTTCGAGCTATTTAATGCGAGAAACACGTTTGCTGGTGTTTTCACCACTCCACAGTGCGTCTGATATGCAGAACTGGCGACACCTTGGTTTTCGTGGGGTTTCTAGCTGGGATATGCATTTTCTGCGATAATCTTGTTGAGACTTCTGTCCGAAGTATGCAGAATCATCGAGATCGCTCGTTTCGAGCTACTTAATGCGAGAAACACGTTATCTGGTGTTTTCACCACTCCACAGTGCGTTTGATATGCAGAACCGGCGATATCTCGGTTTTTGTGGGGTTTCAAGCTGAGATATGCATTTTCTGCGATAATCTTGGTGAGACTTCTGTTAGAAGGATGCAGAAGCATCGAGATCGCTCGTTTCGAGCTAGTTATTGCGAGAAAAACATTATGCGGTGTTTTCACCACTCCACAGTGCGTTTGATATGCAGAACCAGCGATATCTTGGTTTTCGTGGGGTTTCAAGCTGAGATATGCATTTTCTGCGATAATCTTGGTGAGATTTCTGTCAGAAGTATGCTGAATCATCGAGATCGCTCTTATCGAGCTAGTTAGTGCGGGAAACACGTTTTGTGGGGTTTTCTCCACTCCACAGTTCGTTGGATATGCAGAACAGTAGATATCTTGGTTTTCGTGGGGTTTCAAGCAGAGATATGCATTTTCTGCGATAATCTTGGTGAGACTTCTGTTAGAAGTATGCAGCATCATCGAGATCGCACTTTTCGAGCTATTTAATGCGAGAAACACGTTATCTGGTGTTTTCACCACTCCACAGTGCGTTTGATATGCAGAACAGGCGATATCTTGATTTTCGTGGTGTTTCCAGCTGAGATATGCATTTTGTGCGATAATCTTGGTGGGTCTTTTGTCAGAAGTATGCAGAATCATCTAGATCGCTCTTTTCGAGCTACTTAATGCACGAAACACGTTTTCTGGAGTTTTCACCACTCCACAGTACGTTTGACATGCAGAACCGGAGATATCTTGGTTTCGGTCGGGTTTCAAGCTGAGATATGCATTTTCTGCGATAATCTTGGTGAGACTTCTGTCCGAAGTATGCTGAATCATCGATATCGCTCTTTTCGAGCTAGTTAGTGCGAGAAACACGTTATCTGGTGTTTGCACCACTCCACAGTGCGTTTGATTTGCAGTACCGGCGACATCTTGATTTTCGTGAGGTTTCAAGCTGAGATATGCATTTTCTGCGATAATCTTGGTGAGACTTCTGTCAGAAGTATGCAGAATCATCGGGATCGCTCTTTTCGAGCTATTTAATACGAGAAACACGTTGTCTGGTTGTTTTCACGACTCCACAGTGCGTTTGATATGCAGAACCGGCGACATCTTAATTTTCGTGATGTTTCAAGCTGAGATATGGATTTTCTGCGATAATCTTGGTGACACTTCAGTCAGAAGTATGCAGAATCATCTAGATCGCTCTTTTCAAGCTATTTAATGCGAAAAATCAAGATTTCTAGTGTTTTCACGACACCACAGTGCGTTTGATATCCAGAACCGGCTACATCTAGATTTTCGTGAGATTTCAACCTGAGATATGCATTTTCGTCGATAATCTAGGTGAGTCTTCTGTCAGTAGTATGCAGAATCATCGGGACCCCTCTTTTCGAGCTATTTAATGCGAGAAACACGTTATCTGGTGTTTTCACCACTCCACAGTACGTTTGATGTGCAGAACCGGAGATAACTTGGTTTTCGTGAGGTTTCAAGCTGAGATATGCATTTTCTGCGATTATCTTGTTGAGACTTCTGTCAGAAGTATGCATAATCATCGGGATCGCACTTCTCGAGCTATTTAATGCGAGAAACACGTTATCTGGTTGTTTTCACCACTCCACAGTGCGTTTGAATTGCAGAACCGGCGACATCTTGATTTTCGTGAGGTTTCAAGCTGAGATATGCATTTTCTGCGATAATCTTGGTGAGATTTCTGTCAGAAGTATGCAGAATCTTCGAGATCGCTCTTTTCGAGCTACTTAATGCGAGAAACACGATATCTGGTGTTTTCACCACTCCACAGTGCGTTTGATATGCAGAACCGGCGATATCTTGATTTTCGTGGTGTTTCCAGCTGAGATATGCATTTTCTGCGATAATCTTGGTGAGTCTTCTGTCAGTAGTATGCAGAATCATCGGGACCCCTCTTTTCGAGCTATTTAATGCGAGAAACACGTTATCTGTTGTTTTCACCACTCCGCAGTGCGTTTGATATGCAGAACCGGCGTCATCTTGATTTTCGTGAGATTTCAAGCTGAGATATGCATTTTCTACGATAATCTTGGTGAGACTTCCGTCAGAAGTATGCAGAATCTTCGAGATCGCTCTTTCCGAGCTATTTAATGCGAGAAACACGTTATCTGGTGTTTTCACGACACCACAGTGCGTTTGATATCCAGAACAGGCGACATCTTGAATTTCGTGAGATTTCAACCTGAGATATGCATTTTCGTCGATAATCTTGATGAGACTTCTGTCAGAAGTATGCAGAATCTTCGAGAACGCTCTTTTCGAGCTACATAATGCGAGAAACACGTTATCTGGTGTTTTCACCACTCCACAGTGCGTTTGATATGCAGAACCGGCGACATCTTGATTTTCGTGAGGTTTCAAGCTGAGATATGCATTTTCTGCGATAATCTTGGTGAGACTTCTGTCAGAAGTATGCAGAATCATCGGGATCGCTCTTTTCGAGCTATTTAATGCGAGAAACACGTTGTCTGTTGTTTTCACCACTCCGCAGTGCGTTTGATATGCAGAACCGGCGTCATCTTGATTTTCGTGAGATTTCAACCTGAGATATGCATTTTCTACGATAATCTTGGTGAGACTTCCGTCAGAAGTATGCAGAATCTTCGAGATCGCTCTTTTCGAGCTATTTAATGCGAGAAACACGTTGTCTGGTTGTTTTCACGACTCCACAGTGCGTTTGATATGCAGAACCGGCGACATCTTAATTTTCGTGGGGTTTCAAGCAGAGATATGGATTTTCTGCGATAACCTTGGTGAGACTTCTGTTAGAAGGATGCAGAAGCATCGAGATCGCTCGTTTCGAGCTAGTTATTGCGAGAAAAACATTATGCGGTGTTTTCACCACTCCACAGTGCGTTTGATATGCAGAACCAGCGATATCTTGGTTTTCGTGGGGTTTCAAGCTGAGATATGCATTTTTTACGATAATTTTGGTGAGACTTCTGTCCGAAGTATGCAGAAGCATCGAGATCGCTCGTTTCGAGCTATTTAATGCGACAAACACGTTATCTGGTGTTTTCACCACTCCACAGTGCGTTTGATATGCAAAACCGGCGACATCTTGGTTTTCGTGTGGTTTCAAGCTGAGATATGCATTTTCTGCGATAATCTTCGTGAGACTTCTGTTAGAAGTATGCAGAATCATCGAAATCGCACTTTTCGAGCTATTTAATGCGAGAAACACGTTATCTGGTGTTTTCACCACTCCACAGTGCGTTTGATATGCAGAACCGTCGACATCTTGGTTTTCGTGTGGTTTCAAGCTGAGATATGCATTTTCTGCGATAATCTTGGTGAGACTTCTGTCCGAAGTATGCTGAATCATCGAGATCGCTCTTATCGAGCTAGTTAGTGCGGGAAACACGTTTTGTGGGGTTTTCTCCACTCCACAGTTCGTTGGATATGCAGAACAGTAGATATCTTGGTTTTCGTGGGGTTTCAAGCAGAGATATGCATTTTCTGCGATAATCTTGGTGAGACTTCTGTTAGAAGTATGCAGCATCATCGAGATCGCACTTTTCGAGCTATTTAATGCGAGAAACACGTTATCTGGTGTTTTTACCACTCCACAGTGCGTTTGATATGCAGAACAGGCGATATCTTGATTTTCGTGGTGTTTCCAGCTGAGATATGCATTTTGTGCGATAATCTTGGTGGGTCTTTTGTCAGAAGTATGCAGAATCATCTAGATCGCTCTTTTCGAGCTACTTAATGCACGAAACACGTTTTCTGGAGTTTTCACCACTCCACAGTACGTTTGACATGCAGAACCGGAGATATCTTGGTTTCGGTCGGGTTTCAAGCTGAGATATGCATTTTCTGCGATAATCTTGGTGAGACTTCTGTCCGAAGTATGCTGAATCATCGATATCGCTCTTTTCGAGCTTGTTAGTGCGAGAAACACGTTATCTGGTGTTTGCACCACTCCACAGTGCGTTTGATTTGCAGTACCGGCGACATCTTGATTTTCGTGAGGTTTCAAGCTGAGATATGCATTTTCTGCGATAATCTTGGTGAGACTTCTGTCAGAAGTATGCAGAATCATCGGGATCGCTCTTTTCGAGCTATTTAATACGAGAAACACGTTGTCTGGTTGTTTTCACGACTCCACAGTGCGTTTGATATGCAGAACCGGCGACATCTTAATTTTCGTGATGTTTCAAGCTGAGATATGGATTTTCTGCGATAATCTTGGTGACACTTCAGTCAGAAGTATGCAGAATCATCTAGATCGCTCTTTTCAAGCTATTTAATGCGAAAAATCAAGTTTTCTAGTGTTTTCACGACACCACAGTGCGTTTGATATCCAGAACCGGCTACATCTAGATTTTCGTGAGATTTCAACCTGAGATATGCATTTTCGTCGATAATCTAGGTGAGTCTTCTGTCAGTAGTATGCAGAATCATCGGGACCCCTCTTTTCGAGCTATTTAATGCGAGAAACACGTTATCTGTTGTTTTCATCACTCCACAGGGCGTTTGATATGCAGAACCGGCGATATCTTGGTTTTCCTGGGGTTTCCAGCTGAGATATGCATTTTCTGTGATAATCTTGGTGAGACTTCTGTCAGAAGTATGCAGAATCTTCGAGAACGCTCTTTTCGAGCTACATAATGCGAGAAACACGTTTTCTGGTGTTTTCACCACTCCACAGTACGTTTGATGTGCAGAACCGGAGATAACTTGGTTTTCGTGAGGTTTCAAGCTGAGATATGCATTTTCTGCGATTATCTTGGTGAGACTTCTGTCAGAAGTATGCATAATCATCGGGATCGCACTTCTCGAGCTATTTAATGCGAGAAACACGTTATCTGGTTGTTTTCACCACTCCACAGTGCGTTTGATTTGCAGAACCGGCGACATCTTGATTTTCGTGAGGTTTCAAGCTGAGATATGCATTTTCTGCGATAATCTTGGTGAGACTTCTGTCAGAAGTATGCAGAATCATCGGGATCGCTCTTTTCGAGCTATTTAATGCGAGAAATACGTTGTCTGTTGTTTTCACCACTCCGCAGTGCGTTTGATATGCAGAACCGGCGTCATCTTGATTTTCGTTAGATTTCAACCTGAGATATGCATTTTCTACGATAATCTTGGTGAGACTTCCGTCAGAAGTATGCAGAATCTTCGAGATCGCTCTTTTCGAGCTATTTAATGCGAGAAACACGTTGTCTGGTTGTTTTCACGACTCCACAGTGCGTTTGATATGCAGAACCGGCGACATCTTAATTTTCGTGATGTTTCAACCTGAGATATGCATATTCTACGATAATCTTGGTGAGACTTCCGTCAGAAGTATGCAGAATCTTCGAGATCGCTCTTTCCGAGCTATTTAATGCGAGAAACACGTTATCTGGTGTTTTCACGACACCACAGTGCGTTTGATATCCAGAACAGGCGACATCTTGAATTTCGTGAGATTTCAACCTGAGATATGCATTTTCGTCGATAATCTTGGTGAGACTTCTGTCAGAAGTATGCAGAATCTTCGAGAACGCTCTTTTCGAGCTACATAATGCGAGAAACACGATATCTGGTGTTTTCACCACTCCACAGTGCGTTTGATATGCAGAACCGGCGATATCTTGATTTTCGTGGTGTTTCCAGCTGAGATATGCATTTTCTGCGATAATCTTGGTGAGACTTCTGTCAGAAGTATGCAGAATCATCGGGATCGCTCTTTTCGAGCTATTTAATGCGAGAAACACGTTGTCTGTTGTTTTCACCACTCCGCAGTGCGTTTGATATGCAGAACCGGCGTCATCTTGATTTTCGTGAGATTTCAACCTGAGATATGCATATTCTACGATAATCTTGGTGAGATTTCTGTCAGAAGTATGCAGAATCTTCGAGATCGCTCTTTTCGAGCTACTTAATGCGAGAAACACGATATCTGGTGTTTTCACCACTCCACAGTGCGTTTGATATGCAGAACCGGCGATATCTTGATTTTCGTGGTGTTTCCAGCTGAGATATGCATTTTCTGCGATAATCTTGGTGAGTCTTCTGTCAGTAGTATGCAGAATCATCGGGACCCCTCTTTTCGAGCTATTTAATGCGAGAAACACGTTATCTGTTGTTTTCACCACTCCGCAGTGCGTTTGATATGCAGAACCGGCGTCATCTTGATTTTCGTGAGATTTCAACCTGAGATATGCATATTCTACGATAATCTTGGTGAGACTTCCGTCAGAAGTATGCAGAATCTTCGAGATCGCTCTTTCCGAGCTATTTAATGCGAGAAACACGTTATCTGGTGTTTTCACGACACCACAGTGCGTTTGATATCCAGAACAGGCGACATCTTGAATTTCGTGAGATTTCAACCTGAGATATGCATTTTCGTCGATAATCTTGGTGAGACTTCTGTCAGAAGTATGCAGAATCTTCGAGAACGCTCTTTTCGAGCTACATAATGCGAGAAACACGTTATCTGGTGTTTTCACCACTCCACAGTGCGTTTGATATGCAGAACCGGCGACATCTTGATTTTCGTGAGGTTTCAAGCTGAGATATGCATTTTCTGCGATAATCTTGGTGAGACTTCTGTCAGAAGTATGCAGAATCATCGGGATCGCTCTTTTCGAGCTATTTAATGCGAGAAACACGTTGTCTGTTGTTTTCACCACTCCGCAGTGCGTTTGATATGCAGAACCGGCGTCATCTTGATTTTCGTGAGATTTCAACCTGAGATATGCATTTTCTACGATAATCTTGGTGAGACTTCCGTCAGAAGTATGCAGAATCTTCGAGATCGCTCTTTTCGAGCTATTTAATGCGAGAAACACGTTGTCTGGTTGTTTTCACGACTCCACAGTGCGTTTGATATGCAGAACCGGCGACATCTTAATTTTCGTGATGTTTCAAGCTGAGATATGGATTTTCTGCGATAACCTTGGTGAGACTTCAGTCAGAGGTATGCAGAATCATCTAGATCGCTCTTTTCAAGCTATTTAATGCGAAAAAACAAGTTTTCTAGTGTTTTCAACATTCCACAGTGCGTTTGATATGCAGAACCGGCGACATCTTGGATTTCGTCGGGTTTTAAGCTGAGATATGCATTTTCTACGATAATCTTGGTGAGATTTCTGTCAGAAGTATGCAGAATCTTCGAGATCGCTCTTTTCGAGCTACTTAATGCGAGAAACACGATATCTGGTGTTTTCACCACTCCACAGTGCGTTTGATATGCAGAACCGGCGATATCTTGATTTTCGTGGTGTTTCCAGCTGAGATATGCATTTTCTGCGATAATCTTGGTGAGTCTTCTGTCAGTAGTATGCAGAATCATCGGGACCCCTCTTTTCGAGCTATTTAATGCGAGAAACACGTTATCTGTAGTTTTCACCACTTCGCAGTGCGTTTGATATGCAGAACCGGCGTCATCTTGATTTTCGTGAGATTTCAACCTGAGATATGCATTTTCTACGATAATCTTGGTGAGATTTCAATCAGAAGTATACAGAATTTTCTAGATCGCTCTTTTCGAGCTATTTAATGCGAGAAACACCTTATGTGGTGATTTCACCACTCCACAGTGCGTTTGATATGCAGAACCGACGACATCTAGACTTTCGTCGGGTATCAAGCTGAGATATGCATTTTCTGCGATAATCTTGGTGTTTCATCTATGAGAAGTATGCAGAATCATCGTGAACGCTCTTTTCCAGCTAGTTAATGCGAGAAACACGTTTTCTGGTGTTTTCACCACTCCACAGTGCGTCTGATATGCAGAACCGGAGATAACTTGGTTTTCGTGAGGTTTCAAGCTGAGATATGCATTTTCTGCGATTATCTTGGTGAGACTTCTGTCAGAAGTATGCAGAATCTTGGAGATTGCTCTTTTCGAGCTATTTAATGCGAGAAACATGTTATCTGGTGTTTTCATCACTCCACAGGGCGTTTGATATGCAGAACCGGCGATATCTTGGTTTTCGTGGGGTTTCCAGCTGAGATATGCATTTTCTACGATAATCTTGGTGAGACTTTAGTCAGAAGTATGCAGAATCATCTAGATCGCTCGTTTCGAGCTATTTAATGCGAAAAAACAAGTTTTCTGGTGTTTTGACCACTCCACAGTGCGTTTGATATGTAGAGCCGCCGATAACTTGGTTTTCGTGGGGTTTCCAGCTGAAATATGCATTTTCTGCGATAATATTGGTAAGACTTCAGTCAGAAGTATGCGGAAACATCGATATCGCTCTTTTCGATCTATTTAATGCGAAAAAACAAGTTATCTGTTGTTTTCACCATCCACATTGCGCCTGATATGCAGAACCGGCGACATCTTGGTTTTCGTGGGGTTTCCAGCTTAAATATGCATTTTCTGCGATAATCTTGGTGAGTCTTCTGACAGAAGTATGCAGAATCATGTAGATCGTTCGTTTCGAGTTATTTAATGCGAAAAAACAAGTTTTCTGGTGTTTTGACCACTCCACAGTGCGTTTGATATGCAGAACCGGCGACACCTTGGATTTCGTCGGGTTTCAAGTTGAGATACGCATTTTCTGCGATAATCTTGGTGAGTCTTCTGTCAGCAGTATGCAGAATCATCTAGATCGCTCTTTTCGAGCTATTTAATGCGACAAACACGTTATCTGGTGTAGTGACCACTCCACAGTGATTTGATATGTAGAGCCGCCGATAACTTGGTTTTCGTGGGGTTTCCAGCTGAGATATGCATTTTCTGCGATAAACCTGGTGAGTCTTCTGTCAGAAGTATGCAGAATCACCGAGATCGCTCTATTCGCGCTATTTAATGCGAGAAACACGTTATCTGGTGTTTTCACCACTCCACATTGCGCCTGACATGCAGAACCGGCGACATCGTGGTTTTCGTGGGGTTTCCAGCTGAAATATGCATTTTCTGCGATAATCTTGGTGAGTCTTCTGTCAGAAGTATGCAGAATCATGTAGATCGTTCGTTTCGAGCTATTTAATGCGAAAAAACAAGTTTTCTGGTGTTTTGACCATTCCACAGTGCGTTTGATATGTAGAGCCGCCGATAACTTGGTTTTCGTGGGGTTTCCAGCTGAAATATGCATTTTCTGTGATAATCTTGGTGAGTCCTCTGTCAGAAGTATGCAGTATCATCGAGATCGCTCTATTCGAGCTGTTTAATGCGAGAAACACGTTATCTGGTGTATTGACCACTCCACAGTGCGTTTGATATGCAGAACCGGCGCCATCTTGATTTTCGTGAGGTTTCAAGCTGAGATATGCATTTTCTGCGATAATATTGGTGAGACTTCAGTCAGAAGTATGCAGAATCTTCTAGATCGCTCGTTTCGAGCTATTTAATGCGAGAACCACGTTATCTGGTGTATTGAACACTCCACAGTGCGTTTGATATGTAGAGCCGCCGATAACTTGGTTTTCGTGGGGTTTCCAGCTGAAATATGCATTTTCTGCGATAATCTTGGTGAGTACTCTGTCAGAAGTATGCAGAATCATCGAGATCGCTCTATTCGAGCTATTTAATGCGAGAAACACGTTATCTGGTGTATTGACCACTCCACAGTGCGTTTGATATGCAGAACCGGCGCCATCTTGATTTTCGTGAGGTTTCAAGCTGAGATATGCATTTTCTGCGATAATATTGGTGAGACTTCAGTCAGAAGTATGCAGAATCTTCTAGATCGTTCGTTTCGAGATATTTTATGCGAGAAACACGTTATCTGGTGTATTGACCACTCCACAGTGCGTTTGATATGCAAAACCGGCGATATCTTGGTTTTCATCGGGTTTCAAGCTGAGATATGCATTTTCAACGATAATCTTGGTGAGATTTCAGTCAGAAGTATGCAGAATCATCTAGATCGCTCGTTTCGAGCTATTTAATGCGAAAAAACAAGTTTTCTGGTGTTTTCAACATTCCACAGTACGTTTGATATGCAGAACCGGCGATATCTTGATTTTCGTGGGGTTTCCAGCTGAAATATGCATTTTCTGCGATAATCTTGGTGAGACGTCTGTCCGAAGTATGTAGAATCATCGAGATCGCTCTTTTCGAGCTATTTAATGCGACAAACACGTTATCTGGTGTTTTGACCACTCCACAGTGTGTTTGATATGCAGAACCGGCGATATCTTGATTTTCGTGGTGTTTCCAGCTGATATATGCATTTTCTGCGATAATCTTGGTGAGTCTTCTGCCAGCAGTATGCAGAATCATCGAGATCGCTCTTTTCGAGCTATTTAATGCGAGAAACACGTTATCTGGTGTATTGACCACTCCACAGTGCGTTTGATATGCAAAACCGGCGATATCTTGGTTTTCGTCGGGTTTCCAGCTGAGATATGCATTTTCTGCGATAATCTTGGTGAGTCTTCTGTCAGCAGTATGCAGAATCATCTAGATTACTCTTTTCGAGCTATTTAATGCGAGAACCACGTTATCTGGTGTTTTCACCACCCCACAGTGCGTTTGATAGGCAGAACCGGCGATATCTTGGTTTTCGTGGGGTTTCCAGCTGAAATATGCATTTTCTGCGATAATCTTGGGGAGTCTTCTGTCAGAAGTATGCAGAATCATGTAGATCGTTCGTTTCGAGCTATTTAATGCGAAAAAACAAGTTTTCTGGTGTTTTGACCACTCCACAGTGCGTTTGATATGCAGAACCGGCGCCATCTTGATTTTCGTGAGGTATCAAGCTGAGATATGCATTTTCTGCGATAATATTGGTGAGACCTCAGTCAGAAGTATGCAGAATCTTCTAGATCGCTCGTTTCGAGCTATTTAATGCGAGAACCACGTTATCTGGTGTATTGAACACTCCACAGTGCGTTTGATATGCAGAACCGGCGACATCATGGATTTCGTCGGGGTTCAAGCTGAGATATGCATTTTCTGCGATAATCTTGGTGAGACTTCTGTCCGAAGTATGCAGAATCATCTAGATCGCTCGTTTCGAGCTATTTAATGCGAAAAAACAAGTTTTCTGGTGTTTTCAACATTCCACAGTGCGTTTGATATGCGGAACCGGCGATATCTTGATTTTCGTGGTGTTTCCAGGTGAGATATGCATTTTCTGCGATAATCTTGGTGAGTCTTCTGTCAGCAGTATGCAGAATCATCTAGATCGCTCTTTTCGAGCTATTAAATGCGAGATACACGTTATCTAGTTGTTGTCACCACTCCACAGTGCGTTTTATATACAGAACTGGCGACATCTTGATTTTCGTGAGGTTTCAAGCTGACATATGCATTTTCTGCGATAATATTGGTGAGACTTCTGTCCGAAGTATGCAGAATCATCGATATCGCTCTTGTCGATCTATTTAATGCGAGAAACACGATATCTGGTGTTTTGACCACTCCACAGGGCGTCTGATATGCAGCATCGGGGATATCTTGGTTTTCGTGGGGTTTCCAGCTGAAATATGCATTTTCTGCGATAAACTTTGTGAGTCTTCTGTCAGAAGTATGCAGAATCATCTAGATCGCTCGTTTCGAGCTATTTAATGCGAAAAAACAAGTTTTCTGGTGTTTTCAACATTCCACAGTACGTTTGATATGCAGAACCGGCGATATCTTGATTTTCGTGGGGTTTCCAGCTGAAATATGCATTTTCTGCGATAATCTTGGTGAGTCTTCCGCCAGCAGTATGCAGAATCATCGAGATCGCTCTTTTCGAGCTATTTAATGCGAGAAACACGTTATCTGGTGTATTGACCACTCCACAGTGCGTTTGATATGCAAAACCGGCGATATCTTGGTTTTCGTCGGGTTTCCAGCTGAGATATGCATTTTCTGCGATAATCTTGGTGAGTCTTCTGTCAGCAGTATGCAGAATCATCTAGATCACTCTTTTCGAGCTATTTAATGCGAGAACCACGTTATCTGGTGTATTGAACACTCCACAGTGCGTTTGATATGCAGAACCGGCGACATCTTGGTTTTCGTGGGGTTTCCAGCTGAAATATGCATTTTCTGCGATAATCTTGGTGAGACGTCTGTCCGAAGTATGTAGAATCATCGAGATCGCTCTTTTCGAGCTATTTAATGCGACAAACACGTTATCTGGTGTTTTGACCACTCCACAGTGTGTTTGATATGCAGAACCGGCGATATCTTGATTTTCGTGGTGTTTCCAGCTGATATATGCACTTTCTGCGATAATCTTGGTGAGTCTTCTGCCAGCAGTATGCAGAATCATCGAGATCGCTCTTTTCGAGCTATTTAATGCGAGAAACACGTTATCTGGTGTTTTGACCACTCCACAGTGCGTTTGATATGCAGAACCGGCGACATCTTGGTTTTCGTGGGGTTTCCAGCTGAAATATGCATTTTCTGCGATAATCTTGGTGAGACGTCTGTCCGAAGTATGCAGAATCATCGAGATCGCTCTTTTCGAGCTATTTAATGCGAGAAACACGTTATCTGGTGTTTTGACCACTCCACAGTGCGTTTGATATGCAGAACCGGCGATATCTTGGTTTTCGTGGGGTTTCCAGCTGAAATATGCATTTTCTGCGATAATCTTGGTGTTTCATCTATGAGAAGTATGCAGAAACATCGAGATCGCTCTTTTCGAGCTAGTTAATGCGAGAAACACGTTTTCTGGTGTTTTCACCACCCCACAGTGCGTTTGATATGCAGAACCGGCGACATCTTGGATTTCGTCGGGTTTCAAGTTGAGATACGCATTTTCTGCGATAATCTTGGTGAGTCTTCTGTCAGCAGTATGCAGAATCATCTAGATCGCTCTTTTCGAGCTATTTAATGCGACAAACACGTTATCTGGTGTATTGACCACTCCACAGTGATTTGATATGTAGAGCCGCCGATAACTTGGTTTTCGTGGGGTTTCCAGCTGAGATATGCATTTTCTGCGATAAACCTGGTGAGTCTTCTGTCAGAAGTATGCAGAATCACCGAGATCGCTCTATTCGAGCTATTTAATGCGAGAAACACGTTATCTGGTGTTTTCACCACTCCACATTGCGCCTGATATGCAGAACCGGCGACATCTTGGTTTTCGTGGGGTTTCCAGCTGAAATATGCATTTTCTGCGATAATCTTGGTGAGTCTTCTGTCAGAAGTATGCAGAATCATGTAGATCGTTCGTTTCGAGCTATTTAATGCGAAAAAACAAGTTTTCTGGTGTTTTGACCACTCCACAGTGCGTTTGATATGCAGAACCGGCGCCATCTTGATTTTCGTGAGGTATCAAGCTGAGATATGCATTTTCTGCGATAATATTGGTGAGACCTCAGTCAGAAGTATGCAGAATCTTCTAGATCGCTCGTTTCGAGCTATTTAATGCGAGAACCACGTTATCTGGTGTATTGAACACTCCACAGTGCGTTTGATATGCAGAACCGGCGACATCATGGATTTCGTCGGGGTTCAAGCTGAGATATGCATTTTCTGCGATAATCTTGGTGAGACTTCTGTCCGAAGTATGCAGAATCATCTAGATCGCTCGTTTCGAGCTATTTAATGCGAAAAAACAAGTTTTCTGGTGTTTTCAACATTCCACAGTGCGTTTGATATGCGGAACCGGCGATATCTTGATTTTCGTGGTGTTTCCAGGTGAGATATGCATTTTCTGCGATAATCTTGGTGAGTCTTCTGTCAGCAGTATGCAGAATCATCTAGATCGCTCTTTTCGAGCTATTAAATGCGAGATACACGTTATCTAGTTGTTTTCACCACTCCACAGTGCGTTTTATATACCGAACTGGCGACATCTTGATTTTCGTGAGGTTTCAAGCTGACATATGCATTTTCTGCGATAATATTGGTGAGACTTCTGTCCGAAGTATGCAGAATCATCGATATCGCTCTTGTCGATCTATTTAATGCGAGAAACACGATATCTGGTGTTTTGACCACTCCACAGGGCGTCTGATATGCAGCATCGGGGATATCTTGGTTTTCGTGGGGTTTCCAGCTGAAATATGCATTTTCTGCGATAAACTTTGTGAGTCTTCTGTCAGAAGTATGCAGAATCATCTAGATCGCTCGTTTCGAGCTATTTAATGCGAAAAAACAAGTTTTCTGGTGTTTTCAACATTCCACAGTACGTTTGATATGCAGAACCGGCGATATCTTGATTTTCGTGGGGTTTCCAGCTGAAATATGCATTTTCTGCGATAATCTTGGTGAGTCTTCCGCCAGCAGTATGCAGAATCATCGAGATCGCTCTTTTCGAGCTATTTAATGCGAGAAACACGTTATCTGGTGTATTGACCACTCCACAGTGCGTTTGATATGCAAAACCGGCGATATCTTGGTTTTCGTCGGGTTTCCAGCTGAGATATGCATTTTCTGCGATAATCGTGGTGAGTCTTCTGTCAGCAGTATGCAGAATCATCTAGATCACTCTTTTCGAGCTATTTAATGCGAGAACCACGTTATCTGGTGTATTGAACACTCCACAGTGCGTTTGATATGCAGAACCGGCGACATCTTGGTTTTCGTGGGGTTTCCAGCTGAAATATGCATTTTCTGCGATAATCTTGGTGAGACGTCTGTCCGAAGTATGTAGAATCATCGAGATCGCTCTTTTCGAGCTATTTAATGCGACAAACACGTGATCTGGTGTTTTGACCACTCCACAGTGTGTTTGATATGCAGAACCGGCGATATCTTGATTTTCGTGGTGTTTCCAGCTGATATATGCATTTTCTGCGATAATCTTGGTGAGTCTTCTGCCAGCAGTATGCAGAATCATCGAGATCGCTCTTTTCGAGCTATTTAATGCGAGAAACACGTTATCTGGTGTTTTGACCACTCCACAGTGCGTTTGATATGCAGAACCGGCGACATCTTGGTTTTCGTGGGGTTTCCAGCTGAAATATGCATTTTCTGCGATAATCTTGGTGAGACGTCTGTCCGAAGTATGCAGAATCATCGAGATCGCTCTTTTCGAGCTATTTAATGCGAGAAACACGTTATCTGGTGTTTTGACCACTCCACAGTGCGTTTGATATGCAGAACCGGCGATATCTTGGTTTTCGTGGGGTTTCCAGCTGAAATATGCATTTTCTGCGATAATCTTGGTGTTTCATCTATGAGAAGTATGCAGAAACATCGAGATCGCTCTTTTCGAGCTAGTTAATGCGAGAAACACGTTTTCTGGTGTTTTCACCACCCCACAGTGCGTTTGATATGCAGAACCGGCGACATCTTGGATTTCGTCGGGTTTCAAGTTGAGATACGCATTTTCTGCGATAATCTTGGTGAGTCTTCTGTCAGCAGTATGCAGAATCATCTAGATCGCTCTTTTCGAGCTATTTAATGCGACAAACACGTTATCTGGTGTATTGACCACTCCACAGTGATTTGATATGTAGAGCCGCCGATAACTTGGTTTTCGTGGGGTTTCCAGCTGAAATATGCATTTTCTGCGATAATCTTGGTGAGTCTTCTGTCAGAAGTATGCAGAATCATGTAGATCGTTCGTTTCGAGCTATTTAATGCGAAAAAACAAGTTTTCTGGTGTTTTGACCACTCCACAGTGCGTTTGATATGCAGAACCGGCGACATCATGGATTTCGTCGGGGTTCAAGCTGAGATATGCATTTTCTGCGATAATCTTGGTGAGACTTCTGTCCGAAGTATGCAGAATCATCTAGATCGCTCGTTTCGAGCTATTTAATGCGAAAAAACAAGTTTTCTGGTGTTTTCAACATTCCACAGTGCGTTTGATATGCGGAACCGGCGATATCTTGATTTTCGTGGTGTTTCCAGGTGAGATATGCATTTTCTGCGATAATCTTGGTGAGTCTTCTGTCAGCAGTATGCAGGATCATCTAGATCGCTCTTTTCGAGCTATTAATTGCGAGATACACGTTATCTAGTTGTTTTCACCACTCCACAGTGCGTTTTATATACAGAACTGGCGACATCTTGATTTTCGTGAGGTTTCAAGCTGACATATGCATTTTCTGCGATAATATTGGTGAGACTTCTGTCCGAAGTATGCAGAATCATCGATATCGCTCTTTTCGATCTATTTAATGCGAGAAACACGATATCTGGTGTTTTGACCACTCCACAGGGCGTTTGATATGCAGCATCGGGGATATCTTGGTTTTCGTGGGGTTTCCAGCTGAAATATGCATTTTCTGCGATAAACTTTGTGAGTCTTCTGTCAGAAGTATGCAGAATCATCGAGATCGCTCTATTCGACCTCTTTAAAGCGAGAAACACGTTATCTGGTGTTTTCACCATCCACATTGCGCCTGATATGCAGAACCGGCGACATCTTGGTTTTCGTGGGGTTTCCAGCTTAAATGTGCATTTTCTGCGATAATCTTGGTGAGTCTTCTGACAGAAGTATGCAGAATCATGTAGATCGTTCGTTTCGAGTTATTTAATGCGAAAAAACAAGTTTTCTGGTGTTTTGACCACTCCACAGTGCGTTTGATATGTAGAGCCGCCGATAACTTGGTTTTCGTGGGGTTTCCAGCTGAAATATGCATTTTCTGCGATAATCTTGGTGAGTCCTCTGTCAGAAGTATGCAGAATCATCGAGATCGCTCTATTCGAGCTATTTAATGCGAGAAACACGTTATCTGGTGTATTGACCACTCCACAGTGCGTTTGATATGCAAAACCGGCGATATCTTGGTTTTCGTCGGTTTTCAAGCTGAGATATGCATTTTCAACGATAATCTTGGTGAGACTTCAGTCAGAAGTATGCAGAATCATCTAGATCGCTCGTTTCGAGCTATTTAATGCGAAAAAACAAGTTTTCTGGTGTTTTCAACATTCCACAGTGCGTTTGATATGCGGAACCGGCGATATCTTGATTTTCGTGGTGTTTCCAGGTGAGATATGCATTTTCTGCGATAATCTTGGTGAGTCTTCTGTCAGCAGTATGCAGAATCATCTAGATCGCTCTTTTCGAGCTATTAAATGCGTGATACACGTTATCTAGTTGTTTTCACCACTCCACAGTGCGTTTTATATACAGAACTGGCGACATCTTGATTTTCGTGAGGTTTCAAGCTGACATATGCATTTTCTGCGATAATATTGGTGAGACTTCTGTCCGAAGAATGCAGAATCATCGATATCGCTCTTTTCGAGCTATTTAATGTGAGAAACGCGTTATCTGGTGTTTTGACAACTTCACAGTGCGTTTGATATGCAGAAATGGCGAAATCTTGGTTTTCGTCGGTTTTCATCCTGAGGTATGCATTTTCTGCGTTAACCTTGGTGCGACTTTTGTCAGAAGTATGCAGAATCATCTAGATCGCTCGTTTCGAGCTATTTAATACGAGAAACACGTTATCTGGTTGTTTTCACCACTCCACAGTGCGTTTGATATGCAGGACCGGCGACATCTTGATTTTCGTGGGGTTTCAAACTGAGATATGCATTTTCTGCGATAATATTGGTGAGACTTCAGTAAGAAGTATGCAGAATCATCTAGATCGCTCGTTTCGAGCTATTTAATGCGAAAAAAACAAGTTTTCTGGTGTTTTCAACATTCCACAGTGCGTTTGATATGCAGACCCGGCGATATCTTGATTTTCGTGGTGTTTCCAGCTGAGATATGCATTTTCTGCGATAATCTTGGTGAGTCTTCTGTCACAAGTATGCAGAATCATCTAGATCGCTCTTTTCGAGCTATTTAATGCGAGATACACGTTATCTGGTTGTTTTCATCACTCCACAGGGCGTTTGATATGCAGAACCGGCGATATCTTGGTTTTCGTGGGGTTTCCAGCTGAGATATGCATTTTCTGCGATAATATTGGTGAGACTTCTGTCCGAAGTATGCAGAGTCATCGAGATCGTACTTTTCAAGCTATTTAATGCGAGAAACACGTTTTCTGGGGTATTCACCAATCCACAGTTCGTTGGATATGCAGAACAGGAGATATCTTGGTTTTCGTGGGGTTTCCAGCTGAAATATGCATTTGCTGCGATAATCTTGGTGTTTCATCTATGAGAAGTATGCAGAATCATCCAGAACGATCTTTTCGAGCTAGTTAATGCGAGTAACACGTTATCTGGTGTTTTCACCACTCCACAGTGCGTTTGATATGCAGAACCGGCGACATCATGGATTTCGTCGGGGTTCAAGCTGAGATATGCATTTGCTGCGATAATCTTGGTGAGACTTCTGTCCGAAGTATGCTGAATCATCTAGATCGCTCTTTTCGAGCTATTTAATGCGAGAAACACGTTATCTGGTGTTTTCACCACTCCACAGTGCGTTTGATATGCAGAACCAGCGATATCTTGGTTTTCGTGGGGTTTCAAGACGAGATATGCATTTTCTGCGATAATCTTGGTGAGACTCCTGTCCGAAGTATGCAGAATCATCGAGATCGCTCTTCTCGAGCTATTTAATGCGAGAAACAAGTTATCTGGTGTTTTCACCACTCCACAGTGCGTTTGATATGCAGATCCAGCGATATCTTGGTTTTCGTGGGGTTTCAAGCTCAGATATGCATTTTCTGCGATAATCTTGGTGAGACTTCTGTCCGAAGTATGCAGAGTCATCGAGATCGTACTTTTCGAGCTATTTAATGCGAGAAACACGTTTTCTGGGGTATTCACCAATCCACAGTTCGTTGGATATGCAGAACAGGAGATATCTTGGTTTTCGTGGGGTTTCCAGCTGAAATATGCATTTGCTGCGATAATCTTGGTGAAACATCTGTCCGAAGTATGCAGAAACATCGAGATCGCACTTTTCGATCTATTTAATGCGAGAAACACGTTGTCTGGTGTTTTCACCACTCCACAGTTGGTTTGATATGCAGAACCGGCAATGTCTGGTTTTCGTCGGGTTTCAAGCTGAGATATGCATTTTATGCGATAATCTTGGTGAGACTTCTGTCCGAAGTATGCAGAGTCATCTAGATCGTAATTTTCGAGCTATTTAATGCGAGAAACTCGTTTTCTGGGGTTTTCACCTATCCACAGTTCGTTGGATATGCAGAACAGGAGATATCTTGGTTTTCGTGGGGTTTCCAGCTGAAATATGCATTTTCTGCGATAATCTTGGTGTTTCATCTATGAGAAGTATGCAGAATCATCCAGAACGATCTTTTCGAGCTAGTTAATGCGAGTAACACGTTATCTGGTGTTTTCACCACTCCACAGTGCGTTTGATATGCAGAACCGGCGACATCATGGATTTCGTCGGGGTTCAAGCTGAGATATGCATTTTCTGCGATAATCTTGGTGAGACTTCTGTCCGAAGTATGCTGAATCATCTAGATCGCTCTTTTCGAGCTATTTAATGCGAGAAACACGTTATCTGGTGTTTTCACCACTCCACAGTGCGTTTGATATGCAGAACCAGCGATATCTTGGTTTTCGTGGGGATTCAAACTGAGATATGCAATTTCTGCGATAATCTAGGTGAGACTTCTGTCCGAAGTATGCAGAGTCATCGAGATCGCTCTTTTCGAGCTATTTAATGCGAGAAACAAGTTACCTGGTGTTTTCACCACTCCACAGTGCGTTTGATATGCAGAACCAGCGATATCTTGGTTTTCGTGGGGTTTCAAGCTCAGATATGCATTTTCTGCGATAATCTTGGTGAGACTTCTGTCCGAAGTATGCAGAATTATCGAGATCGCACTTTTCGAGCTATTTAATGCGAGAAACACGTTATCTGGTGTATTCACCACTCCACAGCGCGTTTGATATGCAGAACCGGCGACATCATGGATTTCGTCGGTGTTCAAGCTGAGATATGCATTTTCTGCGATAATCTTGGTGA
Organism: Anthophora plumipes; assembly: GCA_951804975.1. Classification (NCBI taxonomy): domain Eukaryota; kingdom Metazoa; phylum Arthropoda; class Insecta; order Hymenoptera; family Apidae; genus Anthophora; species Anthophora plumipes. The sequence continues at coordinate 1,210,664 of CATORF010000790.1, read as the reverse complement.
GACTTCTGTCCGAAGTATGCTGAATCATCTAGATCGCTCTTTTCGAGCTATTTAATGCGAGAAACACGTTATCTGGTGTTTTCACCACTACACAGTGCGTTTGATATGCAGAACCAGCGATATCTTGGTTTTCGTGGGGTTTCAAGATGAGATATGCATTTTCTGCGATAATCTTGGTGAGACTTCTGTCCGAAGTATGCAGAATCATCGAGATCGCTCTTCTCGAGCTATTTAATGCGAGAAACAAGTTATCTGGTGTTTTCACCACTCCACAGTGCGTTTGATATGCAGAACCAGCGATATCTTGGTTTTCGTGGGGTTTCAAGCTCAGATATGCGTTTTTTGCGATAATCTTGGTGCGACTTCTGTTCGAAGTATGCAGAATCATCGAGATCGCACTTTTCGATCTATTTATTGCGAGATACACGTTATCAGGTTGTTTTCATCACTCCACAGGGCGTTTGATACGCAGAACCGGCGATATCTTGGTTTTCGTGGGGTTTCCAGGTGAGATATGCATTTTCTGCGATAATATTGGTGAGACTTCTGTCCGAAGTATGCAGAGTCATCTAGATCGTACTGTTCGAGCTATTTAATGCGAGAAACACGTTTTCTGGGGTTTTCACCAATCCACAGTTCGTTGGATATGCAGAACAGGAGATATCTTGGTTTTCGTGGGGTTTCCAGATGAAATATGCATTTTCTGCGATAATCTTGGTGTTTCATCTATGAGAAGTATGCAGAATCACCCAGAACGATCTTTACGAGCTAGTTAATGCGAGTAACACGTTATCTGGTGTTTTCACCACTCCACAGTGCGTTTGATATGCAGAACCGGCGACATCATGGATTTCGTCGGGGTTCAAGCTGAGATATGCATTTTCTGCGATAATCTTGGTGAGACTTCTGTCCGAAGTATGCTGAACCATCGAGATCACTCGTTTCGACCTATTTAATGCGAGAAACACGTTATCTGGTGTTTTCACCACTCCACAGTGCGTTTGATATGCAGAACCAGCGATATCTTGGTTTTCGTGGGGTTTCAAGCTGAGATATGCATTTCCCTGCGATAATCTTGTTGGACTTCTGTCCGAAGTATGCAGAATCATCGAGATCGCACTTTTCGAGCTATTTAATGCGAGAAACAAGTTATCTGGTGTTTTCACCACTCCACAGTGCGTTTGATATGCAGAACCAGCGATATCTTGGTTTTCGTGGGGTTTCAAGCTCAGATATGCATTTTCTGCGATAATCTTGGTGAGACTTCTGTCCGAAGTATGCAGAATCATCGCGATCGCACTTTTCGAGCTATTTAATGCGAGAAACACATTATCTGGTGTTTTCACCACTCCACAGTGCGTTTGATATGCAGAACCGGCTATATCTTGGTTTTTGTGGGGTTTCAAGCAGAGATATGCATTTTTGACGATAATCTTGGTGAGACTTCTGTCCGAAGTATGCTTAATCATCGAGATCGTACTTTTCGAGCTATTTAAAGCGAGAAACACGTTTTCTGGGGTTTTCACCACTCCACAGTTCGTTGGATATGCAGAACAGGAGATAGCTTGGTTTTCGTGGGGTTTCTAGCAGAGATATGCATTTTCTGCGATAATCATGGTGAGACTTCTGTTAGAAGTATGCAGAACCATCGAGATCGCACATTTCGATCTATTTAATTCGAGAAACACGTTGTCTGGTGTTTTCACCACTCCACAGTTGGTTTGATATGCAGAACCAGCGATATCTTGGTTTTCGTGGGGTTTCAAGCTGAGATATGCATTTCCCTGCGATAATCTTGGTGAGACTTCTGTCCGAAGTATGCAGAATCATCGAGATGGCTCCATTCGAGCTATTTAATGCGAGAAACACGTTGTCTGGTGTTTTCACCACTCCACAGTTGGTTTGATATGCAGAACCGGCGATGTTTGGTTTTCGTCGGGTTTCAAGCTGAGATATGCATTTTATGCGATAATCTTGGTGAGACTTCTGTCCGAAGTATGCAGAGTCATCTAGATCGTAATTTTCGAGCTATTTAATGCGAGAAACTCGTTTTCTGGGGTTTTCACCTATCCACAGTTCGTTGGATATGCAGAACAGGAGATATCTTGGTTTTCGTGGGGTTTCCAGCTGAAATATGCATTTTCTGCGATAATCTTGGTGTTTCATCTATGAGAAGTATGCAGAATCATCCAGAACGATCTTTTCGAGCTAGTTAATGCGAGTAACTCGTTATCTGGTGTTTTCACCACTCCACAGTGCGTTTGATATGCAGAACCGGCGACATCATGGATTTCGTCGGGGTTCAAGCTGAGATATGCATTTTCTGCGATAATCTTGGTGAGACTTCTGTCCGAAGTATGCTGAATCATCTAGATCGCTCTTTTCGAGCTATTTAATGCGAGAAACACGTTATCTGGTGTTTTCACCACTCCACAGTGCGTTTGATATGCAGAACCAGCGATATCTTGGTTTTCGTGGGGATTCAAACTGAGATATGCAATTTCTGCGATAATCTAGGTGAGACTTCTGTCCGAAGTATGCAGAGTCATCGAGATCGCTCTTTTCGAGCTATTTAATGCGAGAAACAAGTTACCTGGTGTTTTCACCACTCCACAGTGCGTTTGATATGCAGAACCAGCGATATCTTGGTTTTCGTGGGGTTTCAAGCTCAGATATGCATTTTCTGCGATAATCTTGGTGAGACTTCTGTCCGAAGTATGCAGAATTATCGAGATCGCACTTTTCGAGCTATTTAATGCGAGAAACACGTTATCTGGTGTATTCACCACTCCACAGCGCGTTTGATATGCAGAACCGGCGACATCATGGATTTCGTCGGGGTTCAAGCTGAGATATGCATTTTCTGCGATAATCTTGGTGAGACTTCTGTCCGAAGTATGCTGAATCATCTAGATCGCTCTTTTCGAGCTATTTAATGCGAGAAACACGTTATCTGGTGTTTTCACCACTACACAGTGCGTTTGATATGCAGAACCAGCGATATCTTGGTTTTCGTGGGGTTTCAAGATGAGATATGCATTTTCTGCGATAATCTTGGTGAGACTTCTGTCCGAAGTATGCAGAATCATCGAGATCGCTCTTCTCGAGCTATTTAATGCGAGAAACAAGTTATCTGGTGTTTTCACCACTCCACAGTGCGTTTGATATGCAGAACCAGCGATATCTTGGTTTTCGTGGGGTTTCAAGCTCAGATATGCGTTTTTTGCGATAATCTTGGTGCGACTTCTGTTCGAAGTATGCAGAATCATCGAGATCGCACTTTTCGATCTATTTATTGCGAGATACACGTTATCAGGTTGTTTTCATCACTCCACAGGGCGTTTGATACGCAGAACCGGCGATATCTTGGTTTTCGTGGGGTTTCCAGGTGAGATATGCATTTTCTGCGATAATATTGGTGAGACTTCTGTCCGAAGTATGCAGAGTCATCTAGATCGTACTGTTCGAGCTATTTAATGCGAGAAACACGTTTTCTGGGGTTTTCACCAATCCACAGTTCGTTGGATATGCAGAACAGGAGATATCTTGGTTTTCGTGGGGTTTCCAGATGAAATATGCATTTTCTGCGATAATCTTGGTGTTTCATCTATGAGAAGTATGCAGAATCACCCAGAACGATCTTTTCGAGCTAGTTAATGCGAGTAACACGTTATCTGGTGTTTTCACCACTCCACAGTGCGTTTGATATGCAGAACCGGCGACATCATGGATTTCGTCGGGGTTCAAGCTGAGATATGCATTTTCTGCGATAATCTTGGTGAGACTTCTGTCCGAAGTATGCTGAACCATCGAGATCACTCGTTTCGACCTATTTAATGCGAGAAACACGTTATCTGGTGTTTTCACCACTCCACAGTGCGTTTGATATGCAGAACCAGCGATATCTTGGTTTTCGTGGGGTTTCAAGCTGAGATATGCATTTCCCTGCGATAATCTTGTTGGACTTCTGTCCGAAGTATGCAGAATCATCGAGATCGCACTTTTCGAGCTATTTAATGCGAGAAACAAGTTATCTGGTGTTTTCACCACTCCACAGTGCGTTTGATATGCAGAACCAGCGATATCTTGGTTTTCGTGGGGTTTCAAGCTCAGATATGCATTTTCTGCGATAATCTTGGTGAGACTTCTGTCCGAAGTATGCAGAATCATCGCGATCGCACTTTTCGAGCTATTTAATGCGAGAAACACATTATCTGGTGTTTTCACCACTCCACAGTGCGTTTGATATGCAGAACCGGCTATATCTTGGTTTTTGTGGGGTTTCAAGCAGAGATATGCATTTTTGACGATAATCTTGGTGAGACTTCTGTCCGAAGTATGCTTAATCATCGAGATCGTACTTTTCGAGCTATTTAAAGCGAGAAACACGTTTTCTGGGGTTTTCACCACACCACAGTTCGTTGGATATGCAGAACAGGAGATAGCTTGGTTTTCGTGGGGTTTCTAGCAGAGATATGCATTTTCTGCGATAATCATGGTGAGACTTCTGTTAGAAGTATGCAGAACCATCGAGATCGCACATTTCGATCTATTTAATTCGAGAAACACGTTGTCTGGTGTTTTCACCACTCCACAGTTGGTTTGATATGCAGAACCAGCGATATCTTGGTTTTCGTGGGGTTTCAAGCTGAGATATGCATTTCCCTGCGATAATCTTGGTGAGACTTCTGTCCGAAGTATGCAGAATCATCGAGATGGCTCCATTCGAGCTATTTAATGCGAGAAACACGTTGTCTGGTGTTTTCACCACTCCACAGTTGGTTTGATATGCAGAACCGGCGATGTTTGGTTTTCGTCGGGTTTCAAGCTGAGATATGCATTTTTTACGATAATCTTGATGAGACTTCTGTCCGAAGTATGCTTAATCATCGAGATCGCTCGTTTCGACCAATTTAATGCGAGAAACACGTTATCTGGTGTTTTCAGCACTCCACAGTGCGGTTGATATGCAGAACTGGCGGTATCTTGGTTTTCGTGGGGTTTCAAGCTGAGATATGCATTTTTTATGATAATCTTGGTGAGACTTCTCTCCGAAGTATGCTTAATCATCGAGATCGCTCTATTCGAGCTATTTAATGCGAGAAACACGTTATCTGGTGTTTTCAGCACTCCACAGTGCGTTTGATATGCAGAACCTGCGATCTCTTGGTTTTCGTGGGGATTCAAGCTCAGATATGCATTTTCTGCGATAATCTTGGTGAGACTTCTGTCCGAAGTATGCAGAGTCATCGAGATCGTACTTTTCGATCAATTTAATGCGAGAAACACGTTTTCTGGGGTTTTCACCACTCCACAGTTCGTTGGATATGCAGAACAGGAGATATGTTGGTTTTCGTGGGGTTTCAAGCTGAGATATGCAATTTCTGCGATAATCTTGGTGAGACTTCTCTCCGAAGTGTGCAGAATCATCGAGATCGCTCGTTTCGAGCTATTTAATGCGAGAAACACGTTATCTGGTGTTTTCACCACTCCACAGTGCGTTGGATATGCAGAACCGGAGATATTTTGGTTTTCGTCGGGTTTCATGCTGAGATATGCATTTTCTACGATCAGCTTGGTGAGACATCTGTCCGAAGTATGCAGAAACATCGAGAGCGTTCTTTTCGAGCTATTTAATGCGAGAAACTCGTTTTCAGGGGATTTCACCACTCCACAGTTCGTTGGATATGCAGAACCGGAGATATTTCGGTTTTCGTCGGGTTTCATGCTGAGATATGCATTTTCTACGATAAGCTAGGTGAGACATCTGTCCGCAGTATGCAGAAACATCGAGAGCGCTCTTTTCGAGCTATTTAATGCGAGAAACACGTTTTCTGGGGTTTTCACCACACCACAGTTCGTTGGATATGCAGAACAGGTGATATCTTGGTTTTCAAGGGGTTTCAAGCTGAGATATGCATTTTCTGCGATAATCTTGGAGAGACATCAGTCCGAAGTATGCAGAAACATCGAGAGCGCTCTTTTCTAGCTATTTAATGCGAGAAACACGTTATCTGGTGTTTTCAGCACTCCACCGTGCGTTTGATATGCAGAACCAGCGATATCTGGGTTTTCGTCGGGTTTCAAGCTGAGATATGCATTTTTTACGATAATCTTGGTGAGACTTCTGTCCGAAGTATGCTTGATCATCGAGATCGCTCGTTTCGACCTATTTAATGCGAGAAACACGTTATCTGGTGTTTTCACCACTCCACAGTGCGTTTGATATGCAGAACCGGCGATATCTTGGTTTTTGTGGGGTTTCAAGCTGAGATATGCATTTTTTACGATAATCTTGGTGAGACTTCTGTCCGAAGTATGCTTAGTCATCAAGATCGCTCTATTCGAGCTATTTAATGCGAGAACCACGTTATCTGGTGTTTTCAGCACTCCACAGTGCGTTTGATATGCAGAACCAGCGATATCTTGGTTTTCGTGGGGATTCAAGCTCAGATATGCAATTTCTACGAACATCTTGGTGAGACTTCTGTCCGAAGTATGCAGAGTCATCGAGATCGTACTTTTCGAGCTATTTAATGCGAGAAACACGTTTTCTGGGGTTTTCACCACTCCACAGTGCGTATGATATGCAGAACCGACGATATCTTGGTTTTCGTGGGGTTTCAAGCTCAGATATGCATTTTCTGCGATAATCTCGGTGAGACTTCTGTCCGAAGTATGCAGAGTCATCGAGATCGTACTTTTCGAGCTATTTAATGCGAGAAACACGTTTTCTGGGGTTTTCACCACTCCACAGTTCGTTGGATATGCAGAACAGGAGATATCTTGGTTTTCGTGGGGTTTCTAGCAGAGATATGCATTTTCTGCGATAATCTTGGAGAGACATCAGTCCGAAGTATGCAGAAACATCGAGAGCGCTCTTTTCTAGCTATTTAATGCGAGAAACACGTTTTCTGGGGTTTTCACCACACCAGAGTTCGTCGGATATGCAGAACAGGTGATATCTTGGCTTTCAGGGGTTTCAAGCTGAGATATGCATTTTCTGCGATAATCTTGGAGAGACTTCTGTCCGAAGTATGCAGAATCTTCGAGATCGCTCTTTTCGAGCTATTTATTGCGAGAAACAAGTTATCTGGTGTTTTCACCACTCCACAGTGCGTTTGATATGCAGAACCAGCGATATCTTGGTTTTCGTGGGGTTTCAAGCTCAGATATGCATTTTCTGCGATAATCTTGGTGAGATTTCTGTCCGAAGTATGCAGAATCATCGAGATCGCTCTTTTCGAGCTATTTAATGCGAGAAACACGTTTTCTGGGGTTTTCACCACACCACAGTTCGTTGGATATGCAGAACAGGTGATATCTTGGTTTTCGAGGGGTTTCAAGCTGAGATATGCATTTTCTGCGATAATCTTGGAGAGACTTCTGTCCGAAGTATGCAGAATCATCGAGATCGCACTTTTCGAGCTATTTAATGCGAGAAACACGTTTTCTAGGGTTTTCACCACACCACAGTTCGTTGGATATGCAGAACAGGTGATACCTTGGTTTTCGAGGGGTTTCAAGCTGAGATATGCATTTTCTGCGATAATCTTGGAGAGATTTCTGTCCGAAGTATGCAGAATCATCGAGATCGCACTTTTCGAGCTATTTAATGCGAGAAACACGTTATCTGGTGTTTTCACCACTCCACAGTGCGTTTGATATGCAGAACCGGCGATATCTTGGTTTTTGTGCGGTTTCAAGCTGAGATATGCATTTTTTACGATAATCTTGGTGAGACTTCTGTCCGAAGTATGCTTAGTTATCAAGATCGCTCTATTCGAGGTATTTAATGCGAGAAACACGTTATCTGGTGTTTTCAGCACTCCACAGTGCGTTTGATATGCAGAACCAGCGATATCTTGGTTTTCGTGGGGATTCAAGCTCAGATATGCAATTTCTACGAACATCTTGGTTAGACTTCTGTCCGAAGTATGCTTAATCATCGAGATCGCTCGTTTCGAGCTATTTAATGCGAGAAACACGTTATCTGGTGTTTTCAAAACTCCACAGTGCGTATGATATGCAGAACCGACGATATCTTGGTTTTCGTGGGGTTTCAAGCTCAGATATGCATTTTCTGCGATAATCTTGGTGAGACTTCTGTCCGAAGTATGCAGAAACATCGAGAGCGCTCTTTTCGAGCTATTTAATGCGAGAAACTCTTTTTCTGGGGTTTTCAACACTCCGCAGTGCGTATGATATGCAGAACCGACGATATCTTGGTTTTCGTGGGGTTTCAAGCTCAGATATGCATTTTCTGCGATAATCTTGGTGAGACTTCTGTCCGAAGTATGCAGAGTCATCGAGATCGTACTTTTCGAGCTATTTAATGCGAGAAACACGTTTTCTGGGGTTTTCACCACTCCACAGTTCGTTGGATATGCAGAACAGGAGATATCTTGGTTTTCGTGGGGTTTCTAGCAGAGATATGCATTTTTTACGATAATCTTGGTGAGACTTCTGTCCGAAGTATGCTTGATCATCGAGATCGCTCGTTTCGACCTATTTAATGCGAGAAACAGGTTATCTGGTGTTTTCACCACTCCACAGTGCGTTTGATAATCAGAACCGGCGATATCTTGGTTTTTGTTGGGTTTCAAGCTGAGATATGCATTTTTTACGATAATCTTGGTGAGACTTCTGTCCGAAGTATGCAGAATCATCGAGATCGCTCGTTTCGAGCTATTTAATGCGAGAAACACGTTATCTGGTGTTTTCTCCACTCCACAGTGCGTTTGATAATCAGAACCAGCGATATCTTGGTTTTCGTGGGGTTTCAAGCTCAGATATGCATTTTCTGCGATAATCTTGGTGAGATTTCTGTCCGAAGTATGCAGAATCATCGAGATCGCTCTTTTCGAGCTATTTAATGCGAGAAACACGTTTTCTGGGGTTTTCACCACACCACAGTTCGTTGGATATGCAGAACAGGTGATATCTTGGTTTTCGAGGGGTTTCAAGCTGAGATATGCATTTTCTACGATAAGCTTGGTGAGTCATCTGTCCGAAGTATGCAGAAACATCGAGAGCGCTCTTTTCGAGCTATTTAATGCGAGAAACTCGTTTTCTGGGGTTTTCACCACTCCACAGTTCGTTGGATATGCAGAACCGGAGATATTTTGGTTTTCGTCGGGTTTCATGCTGAGATATGCATTTTCTACGATAAGCTAGGTGAGACATCTGTCCGAAGTATGCAGAAACATCGAGAGCGCTCTTTTCGAGCTATTTAATGCGAGAAACTCTTTTTCTGGGGTTTTCAACACTCCGCAGTTCGTTGGATATGCAGAACCGGAGATATCTTGGATTTCGTGGGGTTCCAAGCTGAGCTATGCATTTTTTACGATAATCTTGGTGAGACTTCTGTCCGAAGTATGCTTAATCATCGAGATCGCTCGTTTCGACCTATTTAATGCGAGAAACATGTTATCTGGTGTTTTCAGCACTCCACAGTGCGTTTGATATGCAGAACCAGCGATATCTGGGTTTTCGTCGGGTTTCAAGCTGAGATATGCATTTTTTACGATAATCTTGGTGAGACTTCTGTCCGAAGTATGCTTGATCATCGAGATCGCTCGTTTCGACCTATTTAATGCGAGAAACACGTTATCTGGTGTTTTCACCACTCCACAGTGCGTATGATATGCAGAACCGGCGATATCTTGGATTTCGTGGGGTTTGAAGCTGAGATATGCATTTTCTGCGTTAATCTTGGTGAGACATCTGTCCGAAGTGTGCAGAATCATCGAGATCGCTCGTTTCGAGCTATTTAGTGCGAGAAACACGTTATCTGGTGTTTTCACCACTCCACAGTGCGTTGGATATGCAGAACCGGAGATATTTTGGTTTTCGTCGGGTTTCATGCTGAAATATGCATTTTCTACGATAAGCTTGGTGAGACATCAGTCCGAAGTATGCAGAAACATCGAGAGCGCTGTTTTCGAGCTATTTAATGCGAGAAACACGTTTTCTGGGGTTTTCACCACACCACAGTTCGTTGGATATGCAGAACAGGTGATATCTTGGTTTTCGAGGGGTTTGAAGCTGAGATATGCATTTTCTGCGATAATCTTGGAGAGACTTCTGTCCGAAGTATGCACAATCATCGAGATCGCTCTTTTCGAACTATTTAATGCGAGAAACACGGTATCTGGTGTTTTCACCACTCCACAGTGCGTTTGATATGCAGAACCGGCGATATCTTGGTTTTTGTGGGGTTTCAAGCTGAGATATACATTTTTTACGATAATCTTGGTGAGACTTCTGTCCGATGTATGCTTAATCGTCAAGTTCGCTCTATTCGAGCTATTTAATGCGAGAAACACGTTATCTGGTGTTTTCACCACTCCACAGTGCGTTTGATATGCAGAACCGGCGATAATTTGGTTTTTGTGGGGTTTCAAGCAGAGATATGCATTTTCTGCGATAATCTTGGGGAGACTTCTGTCCGAAGTCTGCAGAATCATCGAGATCGCTCTTTTCGAACTATTTAATGCGAGAAACACGGTATCTGGTGTTTTCACCACTCCACAGTGCGTTTGATATGCAGAACCGGAGATATCTTGGATTTCGTGGGGTTCCAAGCTGAGCTATGCATTTTTTACGATAATCTTGGTGAGACTTCTGTCCGAAGTATGCTTAATCATCGAGATCGCTCGTTT